>BTPG01000005.1:204372085-204414585 GCA_036245525.1 Semisulcospira habei
AAGACCAAACTGATGACAAATAACACCAGTGGCATTGGCACTGACGTCATGTTTGGAAGCCAAAAACTGGAAAAAGTTAATAAATTCAAATACTTAGGAGCCATTGTGACAGATGAGGGATCAAAACCAGAAATACTGTCCAGGATTGCGCAGACAACAACAGCACTGACAAGATTGAAGACCATATGGAAGGACAGAAACATCACACTCTGCTCCAAGATTAGACTGATGCGCTCCTTAGTCCTCTCAGTGTTCTTGTATGCCTGTGAGTCATGGACCCTCACAGCAGACCTTGAAAGGAGGATACAAGCCACTGAAATGAGATGTTTTCGAAGACTGCTTGGCATTTCATACAGAGATCACACCACGAACGAGGAAGTGGGCAGCAGAATCACGCAAGCCGCCGGGCCCTATGAAGACTATTAGCCATTATGAAAAAACGGAAACTGAAGTGGTATGGGCATGTCACGCGTTCAGCAGGGCTTGCCAAAACAATCCTGCAAGGCACTGTACAAGGAGGACGAAGGAGAGGAAGACAGAGGAAAAGATGGGAGGACAATATCTCAGAGTGGACAGGACTGAGGCTGGGCGATACGCTAAGAATGGCAGAGAACAGTGAGGAATGGAGGGAGCTGGTTGCCAAGTCATCAGTGGTGCCCCAACGGTCGGCAAGACTACGGGAGATAGATAGATAGATAGATAGATAGATAGATAGATAGATAGATAGATAGATAGATAGATAGATAGATAGATAGCATTATTGTAAGACATACTAAGAACATGTGTAAAGGAGATATTGCGACCCATTAACTCTTTACTGCATGAATTAGCCCGCTTTAAATTATGAAGTTTGCCCGGCCGGAATATCGTATTTCATTGTAGAGCCTAGAGGAGCCAGTTGCGTGAGGGATGAGGGACAGGTATCGCCCAGATATGACTCCTGCTGTTTTGGTTCCAGAATCGCTTGTTCTTGAGTTTTAACACCGACCTCAGTGGAAACCTTCAAGTTCTGATGCTCACTGCTTTAACCAGCCATTTTTAACCTGATACACCCGTTGCTTGAAATATATTTGACTATGCTAGTTCAAAGTAGTGCCAGAATAGCTTGAATGAAAACGGTTGATCGATCTCCTAATCTTGTAATGCAACCTTCATAGGACAATAAGCA
Source organism: Semisulcospira habei (assembly GCA_036245525.1). Classification (NCBI taxonomy): domain Eukaryota; kingdom Metazoa; phylum Mollusca; class Gastropoda; family Semisulcospiridae; genus Semisulcospira; species Semisulcospira habei. The sequence continues at coordinate 204,373,254 of BTPG01000005.1, forward strand.
AATTTTAAATTTAAAAAAATCAGCTTCAGGATGCAATGGGTGAACAGCGATGTGTTCAAGTTGTCCGTCAGCCGACGGTGTGTCCGTGTATGGTTCTCAGTGCCAGCATTATTCCGCATCCGGAACGTTGTCCTACACGCTTTCGACGTAGGGCTGGTTCAATTGAGTTTTGCTTGCGCAGTCACTTTGCATGTGCAGCAGTAACATTGTTTTATAGTTGTCCTCGCATACACACACACACACACACACACACACACACACACACACACACACACACACACACTTTCACACACACACACACACACACACACACACACACACACACACACACACACACACACACACACACACACTCATGCGAATACTAGACATTGCATGTACTGTACGCACAAAGACTCACATTTTTAGATTACTCATTTATTCGATGCAGGGTGTAAGTGATAATCAGTTATACATTTTGACAACACTATAAAACACATTTTTATTAGACTCCACTTAGGCTACATGGTCATACAGGGATGCGATATTCAAATTATACATTTCTCACAAAAAGGAAACTTAAACCCTACTGCTTATTCCACAGAAAATGACTACGCTAAAAGAAACTTTGTCTATAACAGACAAAGCCGCACCACATTGGAACCATCGTAGTGTTTGTATTGCTTATTTAACTCCTTCTACCCCAGACACACCACAGCAAGATAAAGATCGACCATGATAGTTCAAGGGTGATGCCAGAATAGCTTGGCGCCTATGGGCGCCAAGCTATTCTGGCATCACCCTTGAACTATCATGGTCGATCTGTGTCCTGCACTAGAGTGCAGTCTTCAGAGGACAACGGCAAAATTTGGGGATTTTGGTGTTGGGGTAGAATGAGTTAACCGAAAAGAAAATCGTGTTGTTTGCAGACAGAACATACACGGATAAGCTTAAATAATTTACCGACAACTGACAAACAGATATACAGAAAGTCTAAAGTAGTATAATAGTACATGTACACAAGACTGACACAAGATTGATACATGGCTCCATCAACTACTTCACAGCTATTCAGCATAACGTGGACAAGTCTAGTATTGCTACAGTACCGCACTTCGTGTGACCGATTCAGTGTGCGAGCTAGGAGTTTTTTCAAGCGGTATTTTTTTTCTCAGGAGCACCTACCTGGCCAAAACACAAGTCAGTTCATTGTAAATTCTGGTATTCTTCAGAAAAAAATTTCAGCGGCATCCCTTACCTCCTCCTCTTTTCTACTCGTATCAGTGTCGTCTGGTACTTTACTTTCAGTCTACACAGTTAATTGCTTTCAGAACCTGAACCGGTGACTGACATACCGAGAATTACCGGTTAACCGATTTAGCCCTGATGCATTACAGCAGGAGATGGATCGACCATGGTGATTCAAGGGTAGTGCCAGATTAGCTTGCGCCATTGAATCACCATGGTCGATCCATCTCCTGTATCTGGTACATAGTCGTTAGGTGACACCTCTAAAATTTGGGAAAGGCGGCCGTGGGGCTAAATGGGTTAAGGCAACAACTGCGGCGTTCCATTGGCTCTTTCGAGACGTGCTGCAAAAGGATACTGGCACGGCAAAAAGCGGCTTTTTGCCGCGTATCCGTATGCGGCACATCTCGAATGAGTTGACACATGTACCCTACAACACCACAGTGGAAGACGGACCCGCCCTGATAGTTCAAGCGTAGTGCCAGATTAGCTTGCGCCAAAGAATTGAAATATCACGGTTGGTCCATATCGCACAACTGGCACACAGTCTTTATAGACGCCCACCTCGCAAATGGCAGTATAACAGGTGTTAATATAAGCCAAATGATGCTTGTTAACCCTTTGACTGATGGCCGCGCTTTTGTCGACGCGAATCCTGCAGGAACTTGGACACAACTTGAAGCGCTACGAACAGCCAAAGGGTTAACGCTGCGGCAAATTTACAAAAGAGAGATTAATTTTTCTCTATTTTTTTTTTGTCTGCCTCATTTAATCCTTTTATTACGCTATCGTGGTTTTTGAGATCACGTCCGATGTTTTGTTACACTACGAAGAAGGCTAGAATTTCATGTGCGCTAGTCTCTGATTTTAGACCTGACTGCAAGAGTAAGCACTATAGTCTAAAATCACAGACCAGCATACGTATTTTGGTCTTCCTAGCACTGGGATGCTTCTACGAAACCGCTTCTTGATACTTTCCCTCCTTCAAGCGAGTACAAAATGTGACTTTTCAGTCTACTGCCATTTCATAAGCACAACATCAAAGGTGACGCAAGCGCTGGTGGTGGAACCCCCACCCCACCCCACCCTTTCTAGGGGTCATCTGTGTGGGTTTTTTTTTTTTCTCCCCCAGCGCCGAGTGATTTCCTTGGTGCGAGCACTGTACTGTTTACATTGTCGCAAGTGTTAAGAGGATTATTTAATTTACCTTTTTTTTTTTAGTCCGTATCTAATTTTACGTATGATGCAATAATCTGATTACAATGAGGCTTAGTAGCTGCGGACTTTCAAGTACAACCAAGGGTATCTATTTCAAGCGTAAAGGTATCAAGCGAAATATAATTTAACCCATTTAACCCCCAACACCCTACTGCAATCTGGTGGATTGACCATTATAATTCAAGGCTAGTGCCAGATGATCCTTGGCGCCTGAAGGCGCCAAGCTCATCTGGCACTACCCTTGAATTATCATGGTCAATCCACCTCCTGCAACTGGTACATAGTAGTTAACACTTCCAAAATGCACCCGTGGGGCTACAAGGGTTAACCATGTGCGTTTTCGTCGTCTTGGGGAAAACTGACTTCTGTGCAAGATTATGACTGATTGCACACATGTAATTATACATATGTATGTCTATTTCTTATATCTTGATATTGGTGATAATCTATTTTGATATGATGCAATGCCTGCGTATGCTCGTGAAGGCCGGTGATACTGTTACGGGTACAGACCGATATGTCCAAAATCATTACAGGACTATGTATGCTGGAGCATTTGAGTCTGTGCAAAAGGAACTACACGCGCCATATGTTGGACTCGACAAGGCAGGATCGTCGGAGATGAGACATGCAGCTGGCCATCGACAATTATATACGTCAACTCGTTCAGTTCCTACGGATTTCATAAACTGCCGGTAACTGACCCGGTATTTGAAGCTCTAAGTATTTGCGTAGGAACGCAGAACGCCCTGTCACATCAGTGTCCTACACGGCACAACTCTTGTTCCCATGCACATTCAGTATGACGACTTGTTATCTGATACAAAAAGCAACAATACATATGTAGTTTAAATGGCGGTACCATTCCTAAAATTACAGGTAGATTATAATGATGCCCGTACCTAAAATTTACACGAAGTAAACGACAACAAGCTGATCAGTTCCGTCGCGTCGAAAAATCACCACTGGCGAATTTGAATCCGGCGACGCAGTAGGTCAGAGGTGGGTCAGACACTGCGCACAGCGGATTTAAATTGATTGTACATTGCTTAACGTCCCGACAGCAACACGACTTTCTCACAGGACGTAGTGGCGGATTTAAAGCCCAGACTAACACTGATGCATTATCGCCTGTTCGTTCATGAGGTTTTTCAGTAATCCATTGTTTTTGCCCGAAACAACCCACTGCGCAAAAGGCCATCGGGCCGAGGTCGGCCGCCGTTGGCCCGCGCACGATTCGTGCGCGGGCCAACGGCGGCCGACCTCGGGCCGATGGCCTTTGCAGCGCACTGGGAAGTGCACGCCTGACCTACTTCTGAGTTCTGAACAGCGTCTATTGCTGAGCCGCCATCAACCCTTTGGCTGTCGGCCGGGCCGCAGCTCCTTGTACAGAAATCATCTCAACAGAAAGGACTGCCGATAGCCAATGGGTTAACTGACGGTACTAGTTAGTTTGTTCAGTCATTCGGGATTTAACCCTTTGGCTGTCGGTTGAGGTTTTTGTCGCGATAGATGATTCCGGCTGCAGGAATCGTCGCGACATAAAAACCGCGCTCCCGACAGCCCAAGTGGGTTGACGTCCACGGCACCGAGTGGATAATGGACGGTCCTAGCGCTGGGGCGAGGTACCCTAGTTGGCACTCCGACACCGCGTGACTCCCCGCTCGCCTGCGTACGGTCACCACCCATCCTTCGTCCATGCACTCCCTGGGCAATGGAGGGTACAACACCCCCCTCCAGAGATAAACAGAAACACTTATAGGGGGGTTAGTAAAAACCAACCCCCCTCAAACAAAGAGGGCAACAGCTGGCAGGGCAGGAGGGAGGGGGGTGGGGTTGGCTTACTATGGTCGATAAATCTACCGCAGTGGAAACAATCTAAGATCCAATAAAAAATATAAAGGGGAGAAAACCATGCAAACTGGCAAAATGGTAGGTTTGCAAAGACTGAAATATTTCAGTGCCAAAAAAAAAAAGTGAATGTGCATTTATGTTAAGGAAACATGTATTATATTAAATGCTTGTACTGAGGTATTTCTTATGAGGGATCGGAGGGTTTCCATGAGCAAGGGGACTTCAGACCAAAGCATATAAATAAGCTACTTCAGCAAATTTTCCTTATCTGAAGTGTGGATCGGGAAAGCCGTTTTATTCCTGAGCGATCTTTTTAACAGGATGGCAGGGAGGATGGATAACGAGTTTAGGATGTTAACCCATAAAGTACTGATATGCCACGACAGGATGTGGATCGACCATGACAGTTCAAGGGTGGTGTCAGAATAGCGTGGCGCCAGAACGGTGACCGTTAGATACCCTAAATATTGGTAACTTCACCCTCAGGATGTAATGAGGAACAGTGTTGGTCTCAGACGCAGACCCGGTTAGCAGAGAGTCTCCAGGCCGCTGTGGGTCTCAGTTGGCCCGGCATACAATGCTGTGCCCAGGCTCATCTCAATCCTACGACGGTCCGTGGGCCTTTTGCTGACTCAGTAGGGACTCGAGGTAGTTTTTTAATCGCCGCATAATCTGGCTGTGCGTATGTGCTTGACGCATTCCAATAGTTTATCATCCTTGTAGCGTGAATAACCAACATATTGTTTAATCCATCTCCCGGAGGTAGATCTGTGTTAATCTGAAGTAATGATATTTATCATTTCACACTGTTATTGATTAACCCTTTGGCTGTCGGTAGCGCCTTTTGTCGAGGTGATTTCTGCAGGAATCACCTCGACAGAAAGCACCACCGACAACCAAATGGTTAGTAAAGTGTGATGTTGTCATCACGTCAAAACGTCTCATCTTCTGAAAATGATCTTCTTGTCAGTATTATAAACATCAGAATTACTGTTTACCTTACAAATGCAGTTTTGCGGTAGGTTGTCAGCCGATCCTTCGTACGACAAATTATTCTTTTTTTTTTAAAAAAAGAAATCATTTTACAATTTCTGCTGCGTGTCTAGCCACGATAATGATTTGTCATGTTTTAAATACAACTTGGTTACACATCTTATAATACAGCTTACTAGCATATGTCGATCTAAAAATGTTCCTCGCAGATGATATTCTAACCATAAATGTAATTTGTACACCAAAATGCATAAAATATTTGGCATCGGATTTGACTGCTCTGCCGCTATCCCCCTGTCCACCCCCTTCTGGCGAATGACGGGAGGGGCGGGGGAGACCCCTGTCTGCTGCACGTTTCACAACACATGGTTTGGAAGTACGGCCGCTCGCAGTAACCAAAGTTGAACACAAGGGGGCAGTAGGCCACTTTGAACTTGTCCTCACAATCTGAAAATCAGTGGAAGACTCAGTTGAAATGACCCATTGAGCAAAATAACATCGGGCCGATGTCGGCCGTAGTTGGCCTGCGCACGGCTGTGCGCAGGCCTACTACGGACGATATCGGCCCGACTGTGATTACTATTAAGTGATTATAGTTCAGTAACAGTGAAGCCTGTTACTGAATCAGCCAGACTGTGAATGGTATTAGTGAATCCTATAATTATGTTCCTGTTGGCACGTGGAAATCAGCTTTTCTATTGACTTGAAAAATAGATAATTTAGTCATCAAGGGTCTATTTTACGAGATCATCGGGGTGCATTGATTTGGCAACACATTAATTTAAGAAAATACTCCCACCCCCCACCACCTCCGTAATACCTAACCCTTTTAGCCCCGGATCGATATAGCAGGAGATGGCTTGACCATGATAATTTAAGGGTAGTGCTAGATTAGCTTGGCGCCTGAAGGCGCCAAGCTAATATGGCACTACCCTTAAATTATCATGGTCAAGCCATCTCCTGCAGGGGAGCTGGGTGGCTCGGTGGTAAAGTGTCGGTCTCTCGACCGAAAGGTCCCGGGCTCAAATCCAGCTTGGGTCAGAATTTGTTCAGACCCTATTTCGGTGCCCCGTCTTTGAAATCACCTTCGTGGTGGACAAAAGACGTTAAGCCCTAAACGTTTTTTTTCCATCTGCTGCAACTGACTGGTACATAGTCGTTGGGCAACACCTCCAACATTTGAGAAATGGGACGGCCTTGGGGCTAAAAGGCTTAAATTAAGAGAAATGAGAAATACAACATTTTTGTTGACGAGAAAAGCAAAGCTAACGAAGCAACGTACTCTCTGACTCGAGTTCGTCCTTGCATGGCGAGTTGCACTCCTGTACGCTGGCGGGTCTGAGGGCCGGGTCACAGGGTTCACCGTCGTAAGACTGGCACTGTACCGTCCGCTCCTGCCGCCCAGTGCCGCAACTCACAGAACACTGCAATGGTAGTAAAGAAACATAGCTCAAGTTCCGTAGACACAAAATCCCAGAGTCCAAACGAAACTAAATAGTTCAAAGACAGTAAATAGCTCAGGTTCCACAGACCACAACATAGGTCAAATCCCTTAGAGTTGGATACAAAATAGTTCAAGTGCAAAAGACCAAAAAAAAAAAAAATAGTAAAAGTCTCAAAGCCACAGAAAAGTTTAAGTCGCAGAGTTCAAGTCCGAAAGAAAGGAAATAGTTTAAGTCCCAAAGACAGAAAATAGTTCACGCTCCACGTAACAAGACACAACTTAGGTCAAATCCCTTAGACACAAAATATGTCAAGTCCCAAAGACACACACTAGTTAAAAACACACGAAAAACTACAGCGGGTGAAGGACTGATGGGTCACACTATTTCAAAGGTGGCTGCAAATTAGCTTGGCGCCTTCGAAACGCTAACTGCTAATCTGGTGCCACCCGTGGACTATCATCATGTGGTCCATTAATACTCATCCTCCAACCGGTGCATACGTATTCGACCCCTTTGATCTCGTCAGTTTACGGGCCCAGTCTGGCAAATTTCGGTCCAAGCGTGAAAGAGTCTTAGTCCCAGTAACAGCTCTCTTCGTGAAAAAATTCTTGAGCAAAGAATGGGTTCAGATGCAAATCAAGTGTCTACTACAGTCATGCGTGTCGGAGCTAAGCAATTCTTTATTGTATATTCATTTCATAGCAAACAATATCATCTGCAAGAGGCATAGATCCTCATGAGGCCCCGCGACTGCGGGGCCTCATGAGGATATAATATGCCTCTTTCAGAATCATTTATGTTACCGTGGACAGAACTTGACTCCTACCTCTCCCCACTCCCCCTTGCGCCATTGTGGAGGCGGGCAGCGTCGGTTGATGCAGACTTGTCTGATAGCTGGCTTTGTCTCCCCTGAGGCCTCACACGTGTTATCGTCCACGTAATTATTGCTTTCTGACGTCATACACACCACTCGACGAGTCTGATCACCCGGTCCGCACGACGGGGTACACTGTACGTAACAAAGTCACGAAAAGCGGCATTCAGTTACCCATATCATACTGAGGCTAAAAGCTTCAAATTTGTACACTGCCACATGCAAGCTAGTACATCATATAGTACTTACTGATAAGGATATTAGTTCAAGGGTGGTGCCAGAATAGCTTGGCGCCTAGAGGCGTCAAGCTATTCTGGCACTACCCTTGGACTATTTTAGTCAAACTTATTTCACGCACTGGTGTATTCCGAATGATAAGTGTTAAATGGCATGTTTACTGTGACAAAGCTCTTTCAGAAACAAAGTTACCCCCCCCCCCCCCCCCCCCCTGACTATGAGCCACCTCGTGAACCCACTTTTCTTTCAAGGCGCCAAACTAATCAGGCACTACCATTGAATTATCATGGTCAAGCCATCTAACGCAACTGGTGCATGGTCGTTAGACAACACCTCCAAAATTTGAGAAATGGGACCTCGGGGCTAAAAGGGTTAAATGATAAACCCTTTGGCCGATGTCGGTATATATACGTTCCCAAATGACTCTTTCCATGGGACGCGTCTGCTGGTCGCAGTGCTTGCTGTAGTCTCTGGGTCGTGGCTGTAGACTGCAGCTCAGTGCCGGGCATGCGCCATCCACAACACGTGCCGTTCTACAAATGGACCAACCCGCTAGCGACTAACCCCGTAACATGGGTGACAGTCTTCAGTCCTGGAGGCTGATTCCAAATCCCAGAAAGAGGAATTTCAGACAGAACAGTCCTTTAGCCAGTCTGTTTCATCTGCACAAAGCATAAATTGTCACGAGCCCCCAGCTTCAGCATGGGTTCATGAAAATGTATATCTCTTGCTGGCCCTGGATCATGGGGCATTGTTAATCTGTGGACCATTTTTGGACATTTTAATTGTTCGCGCTGTCACCCATGCCTTATCTTCATCCCACCTCCACTATCGCCATTCCGATGTCCACGTCGTGTTTGCCCCTACCTCTGACCATTCGAAGGTGTGCCACGTGGCAGGGCAAGCGTGGAGAGAACAGTCCTGATGCGTGTGCGGCTTGGTGTCGGCGGGACACTCGGCATCATCCTGCACGACCTTCTCTCCGTCCTCCATCACCTGACTGCACACCACCAGGCGGGTTTTCACTCCCTCCCCACACGTCTGGCTGCAGTCCGACCACTGTCCGTACGACCATCTGGAGACCATGAACACTCCGCATCAACAGTTAATTAGTTACTCGGTGCAAGCAACGTAAACTGTCACGGCCATGGGAGTCCAACAAGTATATGATCACCTACTGGGCCAGGAAATCATAAATTTAACAGCTAAGATTGTTATTTGATGAAAAGAAATATTCCGGATATTGATAAAACATATGTCTCTTAAACATATAAATTACTTTTTTTTTTTAAACTGTCTTCGGAAGTGAATCGCTGGGTTAACTCATCCAGCCCCGACACTCCACAGCAAAACATGGATCGAGCATGATAGTTCAAGGGTGGTGCCAGAATAGATTGGCGCCCACAGGCGCAAAGCTATTCTAGCACCACCCTTGAACTATCATGCTCGATCTGTCTCTGGAATTGTAATACAGTCCTTCAGAGGGCAACTTCAAAATTTGTGGATTTCGGTCCTGGGGTAGAATGTGTTAATGTGAAACTCTCTCTCTCTCTCTCTCTCTCAAAAAAATAAATAAATAAAAATAAAAAAAAAATAAAAAAATAAAAAAATAAAAAGAAGCACAATGTGTGATGGTCTGTGCTTTACCCTACGGCTCTACACAGATGCACAGGCTCTCGTGTTCTCTGCCTTTTTCTGTAGGGCTTATCCGTGAACATGGTTTCAGTGACATTCTTGTGTCCACTGGCAACACTAAAAAGAGCTAAGTCTGACGGTGGTCGTATTTCGCAACCACCCAAACGCCTTTCCAGGCGCGGATCAGTTACCCCAAGGGGGGGGGGGTGTCCAACTTTTTGTTGTGGACCTTCAACCTGACACAAAAGACCTCCCCGACGCTAGACTGACTTCCAGTGACCAAAAATAAATAAACGACGAGGAAAGGGGGGGAGGGGGGGGGGAGGAGAAGGCGCGTCGTGTGTCAAGACTGTCACCAATCGGAAATATATCATAGAGGGGTGGGGGGTGGGGGTGGTTCCAAACACCCCCAAAAGGGACGCTATAGCATTTTAGAGAATTTTGGTTCTGTGGGAGGGGGTGGGGGGTGGGGATGGGGGTGGGGTGGGGGTGGGGGTGGGAGGGGGGGTGGGAGGGGGGTGAGGAACACCTGGAACCCCATCCCCACCCCCCAGATCCGCCACTTCCTTTCGTTTCGAAAAATACGACCCGCGGTCCGCACGAACGAAAGGCGGATGGCGGTCGCGAAGTTCCCCAATGACTCACTCCGTGGGGCATGGCTGCTGGTTGCAGTGTTTGCTGTAGGCGCTGGGTCGCGGCTGTGGACTGCAGTAGTCGTCATCCACTACACGGGCATCAGACTTGTTCACACACTCTGACTTGGACGTGCTCAGCCCTGCACACCCGGTCAACACGGGTGAGTGAGATCGTTACAAAAAAGAAAGCAGACATTCATAACAAAGAAGAACGAAATGTCTGTCAAGAATAACACATTCAAGCCATTATAAAGTCCCGGGAAAAGAGATTACTGACTGACCTGTGGCACAGGACTTGGTGCATGGTGACCAGGGCGAGTGTCTCCAGGTGTAGAGCGAGATGTCGTGATTTGTGCTGGAGGTGTTGACAGGCAAGTTGTATTGGTACTGGATACCACGGTTCTCTTCTTGCAGCAACATCTGGAGACAAGACAGAATTACACAAGTACTGCTGCTGCCAGTCAAACAACGGTCCTTGGGCCGACTACAGCACCGGCATCATGCTGACATTAGCTTCATACTTTCGGCAATAGTATCAGTCCCGTTTGGGAGTTTATCGAGTTTGTGTGGCGTAGGCTGGACAGGTCATGTCATACGCATGGATGATTTTCGCATGCCACGCCAACTCCTGTATGGTGCACTCTCAAAAAGTCACGGGAAGCAAGGCCGGACGGCCAAAGAAACGCTTCAAAGACTGCATACGAGACAGCCTCAAGCACTGCGTCTTCCCGGTAAAGGAACTTGAAGCACAAGCACAAGACAGATCCGGCTGGCGTGCCGCCACCAAGAAAGCCTGCATGCTCTTTGAACACAATCGGCGCGAACGGATCACCAGTGCCAGAGCTCGCAGAAAGACAGCGTCGACTCTCCCCCACAGCTACGTTCCAGTGCCCCCATTGCCCTCGCAGGTGTGGCTCCAGGGTTGGCTTGGCCAGCCACACCCGCACCCACAAAGAGAAGTCATGCACAATGACGACATCATCGGTTTCGATGGTCTACCCATTATTATTATGTGGCGTAGGCCAGGATGCTCGTTCCTGTGCCGAGTCGTTCCTGTGGTTAGCAAAACGTCTTCGGACCCACGAAGGCCGCAGTGGGCCCGCGCACGGACGTGCGCGGGCCCACGGCGGCCTTCGTGGGTCCGAAGACGTTTTGCTGAGTCTTGGTTAGGCTAACGATGACGCGAGGACATTTCGACGAAATAGGTTTGAAATAAATCGACGCTGGTGTCTAGTGTAAGAGCACACATAGATGATTCTTCGCACCACGTGGTCTACCGTGGCCTTATTTTGTGTTCTGTGTTCGTGGATGGGTCAGTTTCGCGTGATTCGTACAATCAGGTACATCGCCGATAAAATTATAATAACCATTATTGTTGTTGTTGTTGCGTTGTTGTTGTCGTTGTAGTGAGTTTTCGTTTACGCCGAACGACTCCCAAGAACAATAATAATAATAATAATAATAATAATAATAATAATAATAATAATAATAATAACTAATTACAAAAACGCAATTTACAAGGAACATTAAAAAAAAAATACAACGCACTCTATAGACAATCTATAAAGTCAGCTTTGAAAAATGCTACGCTTATGGACTCGCACTCACGCACGCGCGTGCATACACACACACACACACTGACACACACTACTACTACTACTACTACTACTGCTACTGCTACTGCTGGTGCTACTGCTGGTGCTACTGCTGGTGCTGGTGCTGCTGCTGGTGCTGCTGCTGCTGCTGCTGGTGCTGCTGGTGGTGGTGGTGCTGCTGCTGCTGGTGCTGATGCTGGTGCTGCTGCTGCCGCTGCCGCTGCCACTGCCACTACCACTACCACTACCACTACCACAACCACTACCACTACCACTACCACTACAAGGCGGGTAACCGGCTTGTAGCATAAGCATAGACAACACTCAAACATCTCCAAGAGGCATAAATCCTCATGAGCCCCGAAGGCTCATGAGGATCTATGCCTCTGAGATGTTTGGAGTGTTGTCTGTCCGCCGTGATTTCGCGGCTCTCGTTCGTTAATGCCAGTTGTTCGTATCAAAGGAAACCTCACTAGTATTATCATTACAACTGTACTTACCATGACAACGAGGTCCTCCTTAGTTGGCCCCAGTGCGTGAAATGTCTCCGGCTCGTGGTCGGCCAGCTTGTAGTGAAACACCGTGCCAGCAATGGGGAACTTGCGTGGCCAGTCGATCGTCCAGTCACCGTTGATGTAATACTTGTCTTTCACGTCCTTCAGTGCTGTTGACACAAATGACGGCACACAATTATTATGTGGCGCCAAGATTAATTCACTCGGCATCGAAATTCTGCATGAAGATATGCTCGACCATGATAGCTCAAGGGGGATGTGAAAATAGCCTGTCGTCTCTGGGCTATTCTGGACCCACCCAAAAACTCTCACAGTCAATATATGGGTTCGCATTACCATTCTGTGTTATTCTACCTATTCTGGCAGTCCCTTGAACTACGACGATCGATCTATATTCTCAATGACCTGGCATGTAGTCTTCAAAGGATAACGGCCCCCAAAACTGATAACCATGAGCAAAACTGTACAACGCATTACTGGTTATCTCATCTTGTACAGCGAGTCCAACTTTTCTCGCCATACACATTTTGCGGCGGAGTTGAATGTCAAGTGATGAAAATGGAGAAAAATAAGCATTATATAGGCAGAGATAGTACTAGAATGGCGACAATAGCTTAAACTTTGGGGGCTGGTCTGTAATTTTGGACCTAAGTCCAAAATCAAAGACCAGTACACAGATCTTGAGCACCAGAAGTAAATTAGATCTGATCGAGCCACCGAGGGCCTATGTCAAAGCAGAGGACAGTACTAAGAATAAGTTACTTACCGAGATAGTTTGTTGAGAAAGCGGCTTCAGCTACTTGCACATACATGGCGCCACGTGGGATGGTCACCACTTCCTGGTAAGCTGTCAAGAGAAAATGTAAGGATACGTATTGCCGCTTTCACGCTTTGTGTTTTGCGGCAAAAGGCAACACCGCGTACGCTAAGAGCGAAAAGCCTAGAACATGTGCAACAGTTGAACGTTGCAGACCGTCTTTTTCTACCAATCAGACATTGTCTGGAATTAGTAATGGAGCTTTCTAGACCTAAAAGAAAATCTACTGAAACAAAAGCAAACGTCTTACCTCCCTTTGGCAGTGGTTTGTCAAAGTATCCGGACACAGTCCTGCACGTGGAGTTGTCTCCGTCACACACACGACACACGTCCTCTTTTTTCCGGGAACCCAGGTAACCGTCACATCCAACAAACTGCCAGCAAATATTAAAAACAAAAAAAACATCAACACATAAGACTTTGTTATAAATAACTTTTAAAAAATCGAATTCAAGGACATGCCAACATGTCGACATACATATCACATTTTTGTTTCTCGGGGAACCTCCTGAGATTAACCAAGAAACAATAACACAATAAAAATCCGCAAATTTAATTAACTTTATATACTACCCTGTTCTTTTTCTCACACAGTTCAAAGGCCAAACCACTAACAATGTGCACCGGACGTGGTATCTTCAACGGCGCAACAGTAGGTGTATGCTTTAACTCACTGGATGTTCAGGGTGACAACAGACTTTTCACGTTTCACGAAAGTACAAGGACGTTTTCATGGATCACGAATATCGTATTTTAGCTTTCACGTTTCACGACGACCCTTCTTTTACAGATCACGAAGATGAAAAATGGCAATAACCAATCACGAGAAAAAAACAACAACAAACAAACAAACAAACAAACAAAAAACACCCGCCAACCTCAAATCCCGATTTGAAGGCATACCCCCTACACCCCCCCCCCCCCACCACACACACACCCCACCGTCATCAGTGAACGTTGTAATAATTTTGGTGCTGCCTCAGTGAAGTTGCAGGACGTCTCCAAGTGCTAAGCTAATCTGGCGCTACGCATACTCCGTAGCTTTCATGGTCAATCCGTCGTTCGCCGATAGTGGTTGAAATAAAACAGCCTCGAGATAGTAAATGGTATCTTTGTGATGATCTTCGAAACGCACTTACCTTGCATTCCCCGTTGATGCAGACGTGCGGTTTGTCTGGGTAGCACTTGGTCCCGTCAATAACCTTGCTCACTCGCTCTGTGTAGAAGTTGTAGCCTTCCGCCATACACACCAGCGCACACGGCTTCGCCTGCTCTGCAACAGACACGCATCTCCCTCTCGCACATCTGACAGATCTTGATGCATGGCATGGTATGGCATGCACATAAGGTAGGGCTCAGTAGCAGTTACATAAATTATGTTGTAGTAACAGGGCTGAATGTCCTTATGAACAATCCATCACACCAGTTAATATCTGAAATAAAAGGCACGAGATGGTTAAAAAGATATAATGTATTGCCGCAAGCAGTCGATGGATTAACCCATTCGCGGCCAGCCGCATCCGGATGCGCGGCTTATCATTGCTGCGCATCCGGAAGCGGCTGGCCGCGAATGAGTAATCCATTTCAGTAACCCTGACACTACAACTAGTATATCAGTGAATCAACCATGATAGTTCAGACTATTCCTGCACCATCCTTGAACTATCATGGTCGATCTGTCCCCTAGACCGTATTATAGTAGTAGTCTTCAGAGGACAACTCCAAAATTTGCAAATTGAGATCTTATGCTCAGTGTGTTGAACAGAGGATACGACCTAAATAAAAATAAGGGGGTGTAAAAAGTCTGCAGAACCAACCTCCGGTGTAGGGCACCCACTTGTAGTAGCGTCCCCTGAACGGCACGTTGTCATAGCTACTGCACTGCACCTCCCGGAAATCACGGGCATCGGCTGGGCACGGCTGGGACAAGATGGCACACTTGTAAAAGCTCAACACGTACTTATTCAATAAATTTACTTCTTGACGTGCATAAGAAACAAGTGTTGCAGGTAGGTACCATTTTCCCCAATATACTTCTTCAAAAGTATCATAATATAAGCAGTGATATATGAATGTATGACCCACAGGAAAAACACAGGGCAAACAGATACTGTGGACATATGAGGAGGTATGGCCATGACAAAACTGCCCTCCGGCCCCGCCCTCCCCCCTCCGCCACCCTCCACCCCACTTCACTCCCGCCCCTACGGGTTCCTACGCTGCTGGGAGATAGGTCAGTGTTTTCAATCAAACTCACCGTGACTTGACAGGAGCGGTACCTCTTTCTCTCACCGATACAGTATCGGCCACCATCTTGAGGTCTGAGAAAGTAAAGACACTATTTTAACACATTCTGCCTCAGGACTGAAATCCCCAAAGTCTGAAGTTGCCTTCTGAAGGTCTGTAGTACAATTCTAGATACAGATCGCGCATGATAGTTCAAGGGTGGCCGGTGCCAGAATAGCTTGGCGCCTATGGGCGCCAAGCTATTCTGGCACAACCCTTGAACTGTCATGCTCGATCCCTGTCTTGCTGTCGTGTGTCGGGGCTGAATGAGTTAATGAGACTCGCCGAGAGACAAGTTATCAGCATCTAGTAAGCGGATATGTTTCGACAAGTGGCAGACAATGTACCATACACAATTTCAAATGTTTTTCTATTGGTGTCATTCAGTCAACGAACTGTGGAGAGTCTACCGATCCAAGTTCAATGCCTCCGAACGCGGGTATCGTCAGTGGCAGTCATGGGGATAATCTAGAGAGTGTTGAACCTACAGCTATAGTATTAGATAAATCGAAGTGCAAATCCTACAGTAGAATCTTATGTCTACCAGGGCCGGATCAATCAGATTTTAAGGGGGGGGGGGTGATCAACTCTTTTTTTTTCTATTGCCACGGTCTAGTATGTGTGTGTATATATATATATATATATATATATATATATATATATATATATATATATATATATATATATATATATATATATATATATATATATATATATATATATATATATATATATATATATATATGTATATATATATATATATATATATATATTCTAGACCGTGGCAATAGAAAAAATATATAAACACGACAACCGAAACTGTTCTAGGGATGCTTCAACAATAACAATAAAGCACCCCCTCCTTCTCGGAATATGTTGTGGACTGGCAGTGAATGCTTTTTTTTTAAGCCGAGGGGGGGAAGGGGGGGGTGCTGCAGTACCAAAGCACACTCCCCCCCCTGGATCCGGCCCTGTCTTCGTATTTTGTACTCTATGGATTCTACGTCTATGGTGAAATACTTACACTGGGTCATCACACAGTCGTTCACTGGCGGACACGCCTCCTCCGCACGTGCGCGAGCAGTCCCCCCAGTCCCCCCACTGTCCCCAATTGCCGTGCACTGTCCGGATCTCGTGCTGGGGGTTCATACACTCGCCAAAATGACACCACTAGGGGGGAAAAATGACATCGTTTCATTTCATGGGAACTATTTTATCTGTGACAAAAGAAAATGAATTGCCCTTGTTGTTACCTTTAACCCCCTCAATGCCGAGAAAAAAAAGATGAACGCGATCCAACTGCAAGAGACGTAGATCCTCATGAGCCCCGCGACTGCGGGGGCTCATGAGGATCTATGCCTCTTGCTGAGACCAATTTGTATCCATGTTTCTTGGACGGTGTGGGTTTTTGGTCGTTGAATAAACCAAGATTTCAGACACAGAAATGTACGTATAGTGTATATACAGTGGAAGGGAAAGGGTTAAGATTGCTTCTGTCGCGTGTTTAAACTTCATGACTGTACTAGACCGGTTTATTCATAAACTAAACTAGCAGCAACAAACAAACAACAACAGTAAATCCAGTCCAGATACAATTGTGACTTCCAAGCGTGTTTAACTCAAGGAATAGCCAACAAAGAAATACATACGCTTATTAGCAACAAACAACAACAACAACAAAAACCCGAAAGTTTGTGTGTGTGTGTGTGTGGGTGTGTGTGTGTGTGTGTGTGTGTGTGTGTGTGTGTGTGTGTGTGTGTGTGTGTGTGTGTGCGTGCGTGCGTGCGTGCGTGCGTGCGTGCGTGCGTGCGTGCTTTATGTTTGTCGATTATTTCCATAAAGCTCCATTAAGCACAAATCTGAAGACACATTTCAGCACCATTTGTGTTTGTTAAGCCATGTCGACACACCTAATGAACTTTAACAGCAGTTTGGACACGTAGCAAAAGCACACGCGTACTAGCACACGATTATTATGCGCAGCCGTTAGCGCGTCAATGTATTTTTAGCTGTTTCTCATACTGAAAACGTTGTATTTCTAGAATGGAGTGGAGTCATTGTCAGGCTACTTGATATAAAGACGAGATGTACTGAGCTGGATTGCCCTGTGTCTAAATGAACCATAACTAGATCTGTGTGTAGCGTTTTGAAACCATCTGCTACAGAAGTGTATCTTAGAACAGTTACGGCGGTAGTGGTTCTTTTTAACGTACCCCGTTACGTCGTGAGAGGTAGCACTCCGTGCCCTCCGCCGCAGGAATGCTGTTGGTCACACACTCGCCAATCTCGTTCACACACCACAGCTCGCGACACGCTCGCTAGAGACAAAAAAGCAACACGGCCTTTTTAAAAAAAAAAACTCGTTTATATCTGACTCACTACGACAGAAGATGGATCGACCTTGATAACTGAAAATTGCTACCGTGTGCCAAGATATTCTGGAACCATCCTTGAAATGTCACGAACCGTCTGACGGCGATCATTTGAATTTAACGCCGCGCAAGTAATTAAGATTATCTGAGAGTTATCATGGTACATTTAACTCTTTCATTGAAAGCGAGGAAAAAGTGAACGCGATCCATTTGCATGAGACATAGATCCTCATGAGCCCCCGCGAATGCGGGGGCTCATGAGGATCAGTGTCTCTTGCTGACACTAAATTGTATCAATGTCCCTTGGACGGCTGTGTTTTTGGTCGTTCAATGAACAACGATTTCAAAATTAACATATGTCAAAAACAAAACATATGCGTCCAGTAGCAAGGAAGGGACTACTGATCTGTCTCTTGCAATGTAATGCAGCTATCAGAATACAAGGGAACTCGCAAATTCGCTTTTGAGCTTTTCGTGACCTTGATCTTGCATGCTCGTGATGCCGGTCCGTATTGCTGCGTGCACTGCTTGTCCATGTCAAAGTTGTCCCCGGGCAGGTCCTGCGGGTAGGCCTCGCGCTTGAGGGGGATGTTGTCCAGGCACCAGCCACGCCCTGAACTAACAACAAACCTTCCATCTTCAAGAGACACAGGCCCTCATGAAACCCTGCAGAAGCAGAGGCTCCTGAGAATGTATGTCTCTTGCCGCTGTACAAGACGACAGAAACTGGAGTTCCGGAGCGAGTGCCTGCTGGGATGGGTAGGTGGAAGGGAGGAGATGTTATGGGGAGAGTCTTCAGGGAAGGGCAACACGGCGGAGGGGCTTCCCGCACGGATCCTGAGTCATGAGATAAAATGCAGAAAATTTCAAAGAAAAAGGCTTCCATGAATATACATTTAACCCCTTGGCTGTAGGAATCATCGCGAGAAAAACCGACAGGCAAAGGGTTAACAGAGCATTTCGAAACATTTTTATTTGTAAACGCCTGTTAACCCATTTAGTCCCGGGACCCTGCAGCAGGAGATGGATTGATCATGATAATTCAAGGGCAGTGCCAGATGAGCTTGGCGCATTCAGGCGCCAAGCTCATCTGGCACTATTCTTGAATTATCACGATCAATCCATCTCCAACAACTGGTACATAGTCGTTATACAACGCCTCCAAAAGTTTGGAAATGCGGCCGTGGGGTTAAGAGGGTTAACTTTGGAAGTTATGCGTACGCAGTAGCAAATATAACGTACATTTTATTGTCTTTATGTCTACTGTCTTTTGCATATTATCGATTTGTTTTTTCTCTACAATATTTCGCAAAATAAAGAGGGAAACAAAGAGTGTAAGGGTGTAAAAACTGAAAGCACTGTATTAATCAGGCACAAAAGCTGGTATTAACTGGCATCATGGGAACGTATCACGTGATGTCAAGGGGCGGGTACTCTAGTGTTATATTTACTAGCCAATGGGAGTGATGTCCTACTCCAGAAAGTCGGTGACGTAGTTGCTCGAGCAGGTGGACCACTGGAAGGGCGAGGTGTCCTTGGTCAGCCTGGCGGCCATGATGCGCGCCGGCTCGTGACCAGGCAGTCCGCACGTGTTGCCCGCTCCGTCGTGGTGCATCCCGAAGCTGACACAGAAAGGCCAAACAATGTTGAGAAATCCCCGTCAAAGAAGAAGAAAAAAAAAACCTTAGAAAGGACCAGTACAACAATATTATGTAACCCATTGTGTCCCAGGTACGTGTTGGAGTTGTCCTCTGAGGACTGCAGTACATGGCATGAGACAGGTGGACCATGATAGTTCAAGGGTGGTGCCAGAATAGCTTGGCGCCTATAGGCGCCAAGCTATTCTGGCACCACCCTTGAACTATCATGGTCGATCCACATCTTGCTGTGGTGTGTCGGGACTGAACGAGTTAATAAATTGTGTTGTACTGGACCTTTCGAAGCGCGTTTCGTTCTATGTTGGGCCGAAATTCTTTGCATTTGACACGTTTGGCAGTAACCTTTCTGATCTGAATTCTGTAAATTTTGGTTGGTTAATTGGGGTTTAACGTCAGCACCAAAAGATTGAAGCCATATGTGATGAGACGGGTTATGGGTGGTGACAAGGACAGCTATTGTACATGAAGTACAACCTGAAAACAGATCAATTCAGGTACACTGCAACTGTAACAGTTTTTTTTTTCGAAGACCTTTCAAAGAACATGCTATAGAGCACGTCTGCCTTTTTGACAGGGTGATTGATTTACCATGATTTAATATCGTCACAGATGCCAGCAGCGCAACCAAGACATCCTGACGGGACACCAAATATCAGCCATCTGCAAGAGGCAAAGATCCTCATGAGCCCTCGCGTGAAGCGGGGGCTCATGAGGATCTATGCCTCTTGCCAGCGTCATTTGCATCTGTGTTACGCACTTGTGTCCAATCTCGTGAGCGATGATGAAGGCGGAGGCCAGCCCGATGTCCTGGTTGATGCTGCAGCTTCGGTCCTTCTCGCACATCCCCTCCACCGGCGCCAGACCTGTTAACCCATCCAGCACTGACACTGTGAACCCCTTCAGCACTGACATACTACAAGAGATGGATCGACCAAGATACTTTAAGAGTGATGCCTCTATTCTGACACCACCTTTGTCGAAGAGTATTTTAGTCTTAACTTCACCATAGCAACGGGTAAACAAAACATTTTTTTATTCCAAAAACATTCCAACATTCTGCATTTGATAGACTTTCGGAAATGTCACATTTAGCAATGTCTGTACTGTCTACAATCGAACAAAACCTTACCTACAATACTTACCTAGGGTCCCACAAGGTTCATTTTTGTATGTGCATATGTCATATCTGAAAGAAGAAATAGAAAATAAAAAGTTCTTACCAGAGTCGTTTAACTTGTAATAACTGATAAATATCGCAACACGTGTTTAAAACCAGCCTTGCTGACGGACACTAAATACTGATCACGTGAAACACTAAAATTTCTTGAAGAACTTTCGTTTCATCTTATACTTAACACAAAATGCTCAACAGGAAATATCGTCTCAGATCACCAATAGCAAGATACATAACGTAGCTAAACAAAACGCGACCAAATACAAATTTGATTCATAAATTATTTCGGTTGAACGGTGTGTTGAAAAATCATTATAATGTGTGCTGGTCTGTGATTTGGGACCTTGCGGCTTGGGGCCGCAAAGTCCAAAATCACAGACCAGCACACATTATCGTGCCGGTATTTCTACACGGACCGGTAGTTCTGCTGACCTGGTAATGAGGATAGCGTTGTCGTGGGTCGGCTGCCCGTCGGACAGATTGCTGTGTTCGTTCATGCGTTGCTGCCACCGACAGAAGCTGTCCAGAGACTTGTCGGCGTGATGGTTGATCTGAGGCACCTGGTCCCCCTGCACACAAATGGAGGGAAACGTTGAAAGAACGAACATTCTTGTGTTGTACCGTTTTTTCTAAGCGTGTTTCTTTCTCCGTTGGGTACTTCTTTGCATTTCACACGCTTGGCAGTCACCTTTTTGGTCTGGATTGAACATTCTTGTGTCTTTTTCACCACGTGACTGCTACTGACGCTACAGCTGGGCGGAAAAGATTTACGTATTTACGTAGTTAGGCCATAGTAAGTTACGTAGTTAGGTCATGACGTAGTTACGCGTCTTTTCCGCCGAGCGATATCGTCAGTAGCAGTCGAGGGGTTAAACATACAGTGAAAAAGTGGAAGATGTGTCACATCACGAAAGTAATGTATTTTTTAAACGTATTTGAGAAAAAAATGTATTCTTACGTCAGATAGGTTTTAACTGTGAATGGGCGATAATGTCAGTGCAGTAAAACTCCTAGTAATTTTTTGACAAATGTGAAACTCGAAAAACATTAGCGCAAGAACACACACACACACACACACACACACACACACACACACACACACACACACACACACACACACACACACACACACACACACACACACACACACACAAACACCAACAAAATCATTGCTAACAGTGATCGATAGTCAAAAACGATGTACTCACCTCATCTTCAGTGAGGACGATGAGTCTGGTGATGATAATGTTGATGGCGTTGCCGACGGATGGATCATGGTACAGCTTGGCCACCTGACCTCCACGTAACAAAAACAGCCACAGTCATCACGTATTCTACACAGTAATCGCGTATTTTACACAGTCGTCACATATTCTACATGTAGTCACCGCGTATTCTACACAGTATTTTAAACAGTTATCTCGTATTCTACACAATTCTGCGGCACAATATCAACATATGCTGTACGACCATCACGTATTCTACACAAATCTAAAAAAAAAGTCTATATATCATGCTCACTTCGTCAAGAGTTATGTACCAATCAGTGATCACGTATTTCACATCGTACATTAGCCCCGTGAGTTCCATTTAGCGCACACAGACATCACATATTGAACACAATTCCGGTTCAGTTTTATCATTGTAGTAACTCATTCGACAAGTGCAGCCTACGGCTACGCGGCGGTTCGCCGCGTATCCGTAGGCGGTACGTCTCGAAAGAGTTAACAACGGTCATGACCTGCATCATTCACATTATCCTAAATAATTTGGTTGTCCGTGCAAGTGTGTGGTAGATACTTACAATGTTCATGATGGTCAGTATGTAGGCGGTCAGACCCTCGGGGCGCCGCGTGTCGTGGTGCTGGTGATAGTAGTCCACCATCTTCTTGTCGATCACGACCAGGGTCTCCACGTGACGCTCGTGGCTTACTGAATACAGGCACAGACCACAGATAAAACAAGGGGGTCGGTGGTGATGGTGGTGGGCGGGGAGGGGGGTTGGGTGAGTGTGTGTGATTGGGGTGGCAATGAAGAGGTTAGCTCATTCAGCCCCGACACACCACAGCAAGACATGAATCGAGCATGATAGTTCAAGGGTGGTGCCAGAATAGCTTGGCGCCCATAGGAATTGTCTCTGGAATTGTACTACAATCTTTCAGAGGGCAACTTCCAAATTTTGGGATTTCGGTCCTTCGGTGTAGAATGTGGCGGGAGGGTGGGAGGAGAACCATCTCGACAGAACGTCAAGATTTGGGTAATGATAGGGGACAGAATGCGATGACTTTGCCTACACCTGATCGTTGCAGTGTGTCAGCATAGACTGCATTGTGGCCGTGTTTCTGAAATCCGTGCTCACTCAACGCCAAAGAACCCACTCCGCCAAAGGAAGATAGACGTGCAGTGAAGCCAGCAAGAGGCATAGATCCGTATGAGCCCCCGCCTCTACGGGGACACACGAGGATCTATGTCTCATGCATGTGGTTCGCTCTTTCTCAGCAATGTAGTGGTTAACCCTTTTACCCCCAAGGTCCCGTTTCTCAAATTTTGAAGGCGTTGCCTAATGACTATGTACCAGTTGCAGGAGACGAATTGACCATGATAATTCAAGGGTAGTGCCAGATTAGCTTGGCGCCCAAAGGCGCCAAGCTAATCTGGCACCACCCTTGAATTATCATGGTCAATCAATCGCTTGCTTTAAGGACTCGGGGCTAAAGGGGTTAAAGTGTTTGACGGTGTGCTGGTCTGTAATCACAGATGGGACCAGCACACCTTACTTTTAATTTGTCTCTTTGTTCATTTCTATGGGACTTATATATTTATTTATTTATTTATTCACTTACCTATCAACTTATTTGCTACCCGTGTACACACCTGACCTCGGGCGCCGGCGTGATCGCACTGTAGGTCCTGGCTCGTTTTGGGATAAGGATCTGTATCTGCGCAATAACCTGGCCGTGGCCATGGATCTGGACTGGGATTGTGTAGTCTCGTGCTTCATGCGGAGTTGGTCATGTAACGATCGCCACGCCATCACTCTGCGTTGGGGTTTCAGCACCTCGTTGAAGATGCTTGGGGACTTCTGCTTCAGCCACAAATATTTTTTCTTCTGATAGTCTGCAAACGACACAAAAACAAATGTCGTACAGACGACCCACATTTGTGTGCCTGTCTGTGATTTTGGACTTTACCAGCACATACATCGATTCTGAAATGACGATGTAAACCAGAGACATCTTCACGGCTTCAATTAAAAGAGTTCAAAAAGTGGATTTGCAGAGTATCAGTTCTGCCTTTGGAATGCGGTTAATGGTGAGCAAACCAGTGTATGTCACCACCTGAAAACGCAGCTTTGGTAACAATTAAATCAATTTGAATGAAACTGGGTGGTAGTTCACCTTGACGTCATGACAGGTGTTTGTGTGCTGGAATGTAATTATAGAACTTTAACTCATTCTACCCCAAGACCGAAATCCCCAAATGTTGAAGTTGCCCTATGAAGCACTGTATTTCATTTCTAGAGACAGATCGAGCATGACAGTTCAAGGGTGGTGTCAGAATAGCTTGGCGCCTATGGGCGCCAAGCTATTCTGGCACCACCCTTGAACTATCATGCTCGACCCATGTCATACTGTGTCGTGTCGAGGCTGAATGAGTTAAGGCTCTAGGCCGTACTGAATGTCTAAAACACAGACAAAGCACATATTTAGACCAACTGAATGTCTCTGGCAATGCAGATTCCAGCAAAGAGATGGATTACAGTAGCGTGGGCTGTCATTCACTGATAAAGCGTAGATTCTCACCACCTATAATTAACAAACACAAACCCAACCTACCCTAAATAACAGATACTTTTCACCCGCCAGATGAATTCGGGAACGATGTTACGCTATACATTCTTCCCTTTGAAGCTGTCAACCCTTTGACAGTCGGTAGCACTTTTCGTTGAGGTGATTCCTCATCAAAACGTGCTACCGAAAGCCACAGTTTTGATTTGATACACGATATGTAGAAAATGCCCTTCCCAGTGCGCAAAGGCCATCGTGCCGACGTCGGCCTGAGGGCCTTTTGTGCATTGGGTCCAAAGTAAAAAACAAAACCAACAAGAACAACACAAAACAACAAAACACACACACACACTCACACACACACAAACACACACACACACACACACACACACACACACACACACACACACACACACACACACACACACACACACACACACACACACACACACACACACACACACACACACACACACACACACACACACACACACACACACACACACAAACCAAACACCTCCTCCCGCATCCCAAACAAAAATAATAATAATAATAATAATAATAATAATAATAAAATAAAAAATAAATAAATATAAAATAAATTTTAAAAAAATAAAATAAATAAAAATAAAATAAAATAAATAAAATGAAAATAAAATAAAACAAAATAAAATTTTAAAAAATAAAAAAATAAAATAAAATAAAATAAAATAAAATTTAAAATAAAAATAACACACACTTAGAAAGGAGAGCATGATTTTTTGGACTTCCTCAGTAAACACGATGGGAAAAGCACACACCTGAGACCCCACAATGAGCGTGCAGCTCATTCTTGAGCGAAGACCGTGAGTACACAAGGTGGGGATGTCCCTCCAGGCCGATCAGACTCGTGTGGTTCCACAGCGGCTCCACGAAGTAGTCGTCCACATCCGTCGAGAACACGCCGTACTGAAACACAGCGCCCACGTCTTTCACTTTCAGCATAAGTTAAATGACCGTGATGAAATACAAAGTGATGTATATATGCATGATAGTTCCTGGGTGGTGCCGGAGTTCGGCGCCTAGTGCCAGTGGAGTATGCCTATAATTTAAGGGTGGTACAAGAATGGCGCCAAGATATTCACAGGCGCTAACCTTGAACTATAATGCTTCGATTGACACTACCTTTGAGCTGTCATGATCGATCGAGGCATCTCCTGAACTATGATAATATGACATGGTGTTCCGAGCATGATACTGATGTAAGTTGATGAATTACGACTTTAGGGTTGAATGTGTTAATGACAATGGGTCGACCGTGACGGCCCAGATGAGACACTAGAAAACCTGGCATACGTAGTTAGTAAGCATTCGTTCAGTGCTGCTGTGAAAAGAGGAGTTATTCCAAAATCGGTACTAGGTCAAAGACAGTAGGTTGCGCCCATTTATAGTAATATGCTGATGAAGTACTAAAGGCGGCCAAGGCCGGGGCTGGATAGCCCAACAAGGCGTGCACATTCTGATCAGCCTTTGTGGGGCTCACTGTGAGAATATACGGAGCGGGATGGATGAATCAGCTATGTCTGAAGTCCGTGCAGTTTTTGACCTACTTCTGCCAGATAGATAAACTGTACTAAACCGTCGTTTGATATCTTGACTGATAAAACACTTAAAATCATGTCAAAAATACAGTATATATGATGGCGATGACCTAAGTTCCGTTGTAACGTTAGGCCCCTCACGTCTGGAACTCACTTCCACTGCATGTCCGTCTATCCCCTACCTTGATGACTTTCAAAACAAATTTAAAGACCCATCTTTTCCAGGTAGCATATCAGGATTAGTTTAGTCTGGATGTGCTGCCTGGAAATGTTGGCTGTTGTCTTATATGTGTAGCCCATGTATGTAGAAGGTGTGTGTGTGTGTGTGTGTGTGTGTGTGTGTGTGTGTGTGTGTGTGTGTATGTGTGTGTGTGTGTGTGTGTGCGCGTGTGTTTGTGTATGTGCGTGTGTGTTTCGTGTTAGGAATGTGCCTACATGGTGCGAGCTGGTGTTTATAATAATAAAGAGTGAGTGCGTGTTTATTTTATTCTATTTTTTTTTCCTTTTTTAATTATTTTTATATGCTGTAAAGGGCTCCGAGCTTGCTGTATGTGGGGAAGGGCGCTATATAAAAACTATGTATTATTATTATTATTATTATTATTATTATTATTATTATTATTATTATTATTATTATTATTATTATTATTATACACATCATTTTGGCTGCCAAGCCCGAGCATATCTCTCATAAATATGTGATATATATGTCCAGAGAGTAGAACAGCCTAAACGCTTTCCACTTACACCGCTTGACCCTGCAACCGCGACCGGCCCAGTTGTTTCGCCAAATAGGCCGAAAGCCACAGAGACAAAACCTGCGTGTTTACGTGACGACGCTCACAGAAAGCGAGCTAAGGTCAAACTGTGCACAAGGGGGGACTCTTGATTTGTCTGCACACTTTGACGTTTCTACGTTTAACTCGTTCAGTGCCGAGAAAATGTCAACAGCATCCAACTACGAGAGGCAGAGATCCTCATGAGCCCCCCGGCAGCTGCGGGGGGCTCATGAGGATCTATGCCGCTTGCTGACACAACTTTGAATCCTTCGTGGTTGTTCACTGATTTTCGCCGGGTCCCGGCCGGCCTGAATTAACTCATTCCGCTCCGACACGCCACGGCAAGACATACATGGATCGAGCGTGATAGTTCAAGGGCTGTGCCAAAATAGCTTGGCGCCCATAGGCGCCAAGCTATTCTGGCACAACCCTTGAACTATCACGCTCGATCTGTTTCCAGAAGTGTAATATACAGTCATCAGGGGCAACTTCAAAATTTGCGGATTTCGGCCCTGGATAACCAAGATTGCAGAAACATCTGGCGCTGATCGGGTTAACCCTTTGGTGTCTGTAGCGATTTTTGTTGAGGGATTCCTCTGGAATCACCTCGACAAGACGCGCTACCGACAACAAAAGGGGTTAAGGAGGACGGGTGTGTGATGGAGGGAGCGGGGAGGGAGGTTGATATGATCCAAAGACACCTTAAGAACTGCAAAGAACTGCTGGCTTTAGTGGGTCGTTTGACATCGGAGCGCACAGCTTTTCTCGCAAATACCTTCACAAAGAACCACTTTTCTATACCAGTCTTAGAACAAATAACCATTCAGTGCCAGTTGACCTACTATTATTAACTCATTCGAGACGTGCCGTCTCCGGATACGCCGCGGCTTATGCCGCGTATCCGGATGCGGTACGTCTAATGACGTTAAGAAACTTCCACGATGCGTCAGTTTTGCCGTAAAAATTCGTAATTTGTTCATGAAATGATTGATTTTATATAGTCTCTAAATGTGCCCTAAATAATTATAAGATATAAGCCCAGTATAAGAAGGATCCATTTTTTTTCACGTGAACGAGTAAGTTGACCAAGCTCAGTTTCAAACCTGAAACAGCACAGGCATACATGAAGTCTGCATGCTTGACGTCGATTCTAATTATTTACCGTCCGGCTTGTAAATGGCTTGTTCTTCAGTGTCTTTTCACCAAATTTCGACGACTGTACAGCAAAATCAACAAGTCATAGGAGTTAAGTAAAAATAGCCCATATTAGGTCAACTGGCACAGACTAAATGATACTTTTAAAGTGATACAAAAAAAAAAGTGTTTCATTGCGGAGATATTATAATATTATGTGCGCTCCAAAGTCTAACGGCCTCTACTC
Source organism: Semisulcospira habei (assembly GCA_036245525.1). Lineage (NCBI taxonomy): Eukaryota > Metazoa > Mollusca > Gastropoda > Semisulcospiridae > Semisulcospira > Semisulcospira habei. Next base: position 204,401,317 of record BTPG01000005.1, read on the forward strand.
GCCTCCAACGACGGCCATCCAAGCCATGCCGAAACTGTAAACATTGAACTGTAGGCCTACGAATGCAAAATTTACTATGCTGTACAATGTAGACGTACAAAATACTTCCTTGCCTTTATGGGCAGATTTAGAAGAACTGAAAAAAAAAGTGTCTTGCATTCGCTCAAGATCGTACCATTCTGACGGCTTTAAGTTTAACCCATTTAGCCCCAGGACCCTGCAGCAGGAGATGGATTGATCATGATCATTCAAGGGCAGTGCCTTGAATGATCATGATAATCCACCTACTGCAACTGGTGGTACATAATTTGGGAAAAGCACCCGTGGGGCTAAAAGGGTTAACCGAGTGATGCTTATAGTGACGCGTCCCACCAGTAGGCCTAAGGTATTTACTGTATGGCGAAAATCTGAGCTAAAAAAAAAAATAGCTGCAACGAGTTGGGTTTCACATTGTCTGAAGCAATAAACGGAACGCTATAGTTACAATGATGCATGACTCAGTGACAACAGCTATTAACAGAATGTAACTCTAATCTATCTGTGTGCTGCCATGTGATTTCGGACCTTCGGATCTAGAGTCGTAAGATCCAAAATCACAGACAAGCCTACATTTAGGAATGCACCTGTTAAATTAGCGAAGATCAGGAGATGGGAATTGTCGATTGTGGTTAGTGCGGACTGCAGCAAGGATCATCATCATTTTCCCTATTTCATCACAGCAATTTGTGCGTCTGCAAGAGGCAAAGATCCTCATGAGCCCCCGCAGGGGTAGGGGCTCATGATGATCTATTGCCTCTTGTTGATGACATTTACATATGCATTCCCCAGACAGATGAAATTATCATTTAAAAAAAAACAACCCAAGACATCCTGATCACTGATTCGTCAAGAGCTTTCAATCTGCAAAAGGCATATATCCACATGAGCCCCTTAAACTGCGGGAGTTCATGCAGATCTGTGCCTTCTGCAGGACACATTTGCATCTGTGTTCTTCAGGCAGAAAAGGCCAACGGGCGTTCAGCCTGTAGCACAGTTATCTGATGACCTGGCGTGTGCGGACGTCTGGTTATCTTGATGCAGCAGGCGAAAATCTTGGTTGCAGAAAACGGACGGCATTCTAAAGTGGCTAAAATGAGACGGATTAGACGTCACTTTCGTGATTTTTTGATGAGGCAGTCTTCTTGCGAAACTATACTGACGAGCAAACAAAATGTGACATCTTTGGAATCAACGGGAACACTACAGTGTTTTCATTAATTCCAAATCTCACATTTCTTTTAGTCGGCATCAGTAATGTGATAGCGGTGGGTATGGTTCCTTTTGGCAACGTCGACTGGCGTTTTCAAGTGAAATACAACCACAAAGAATGAAGCCGACAGAAAGCGTCGGTTGAGAAATGAAATCGCAGCCTGTGAGAGTAAACAGTTGTTATTTTACCTCAGTTCATATCATAGTTTAATGAGATATTAAGAGAAACGTCAATGTGACTTTGGTGGCAGTTTTTGATAAACGAAGTTTGCATTTATCAGTTTCAGTCAAACTGTGATGAAAAACCAGCCGCCAGTTGCAGCCGGAAACGTTTTAAAACCAGTTACTGCCAACCAACTGCCCCTCTTAACCCTTTTCATACTGATACTCCTATTGCTTGAAATAAATTAACAGTTCAAGGATGGTGCCAGAATAGCTTGGGGCCTGAGGCGCCAAGTTATTCTGGCACCACCCTTGAACTAAAATGCTTGATCTGTCTCCTAATCGGCAATGTAGCCTTCATAGGACAATAAGCAATTTAAAAAAAAAAAAATCAGCCTCAGGATGATATGGGTTAATTGCAGCAACTTTTTTAGTTGGGCTAAAAATGATTTAAACAAGCCGCTAGGATTAGGACATGCAGGTACTGCCTATTGAAAAAGTAAGTGCAATTGGATCCAGGTTACCTTTTGTTATGGCGGTTCTTTTATTTGTCCCTTTAAAAAAAAAATTTCAGCGTAATGCTATCAAACGACAAGACTCAATGTGATACAGATGTCATGTTTGGACTGTACAACTTCTAACAAAACAACAACCCAAAATTGTCGATCTTTCCGGACATACTTTCATATGTACTCTGATCTAGATTTGCACCTCAGCGACGGCTTGAAATTGTGAAGTCATTAAGCACACATAATGATGTTTTACTGCAGACTGGAAATCTTGCCGACGGGCCAAGACCCAAAAAAATGAAACGAGCGTCTGGCACAGCAACAGCACTGAGCAACAACTGACAACAACAACCACCAGTGGCATGCCTGCAAAGAAAATAAATGTTAAAATTCACAACCCATTTAACCCAACGACCGTATTTCCCAAATTGTGGAGGTGTCACCTAACGACTATGTACCAGCTGCAGGAGATGGCTTGACCATGATCATTCAAGGGTAGTGCCAGATTAGTTTGAGGCGCCAAGCTTATCTGGCACTACCTTTGAATTATCATGGTCGAGCTATCTCCTGCTGTTGACGGGTGCGTCGGGGTAAACTGAATAAGTTAAAATGTATGTTTGAGCGGATTATTTTTTCGTATCACGGCTGCCGAGACAAAACCGCATACACTGACGTGTTATTCAGTTTGTGCTGGGGAACCAAATACGTGTGGTTACAAAATCCGATGACAAGGGCACATTTTCGCCGAGTTATTCTGGGACAAATTGTTGACAGGGCCAAACCCGATAGCCTTTTATCTCTTGAACCCGCTAAGCGATCTGCTCTTTAGCGGCATTTAGATTGCCCTGGAGTGCCGAGACTATTTTGGCGGGCGCGAAAGGTCGTCCCAAACCAACAAACATGGCGGCGCGCTGGTCGGACTCTCGGTCTGGGCCCGCGATTGGTTGGTAAATAAACATAGCTGTCTGACGTCCCATCACTCTCTCATTACCCAACCTACGGGGGAGATCAGAGCAAAGAGCAATCGGTGACCCTCATCTTTATGCCAGACGCTTGCCGGGCGACACGGATCGCCAGCGGGAGAACAACGGTCGTTTCAGTGGTGACCAAGTTTTCTCGCCCTGCGGTAAAGAGATGAAGAAAGCCCGACAAAGAGGCCGTATAGATCTTCATGAGCCCCCCGCAATTGCGGGGCGCATGAGGATCTATGCCTCTTGCAGATTAGTGATTTCTCTGATCGTTTCTGATTTTCTCAGCCTGCATCAACAGATGGAAATTGCCGAAGATGCAAGCCGGAGGCATCAATCCTCGTCGCCCCCACATCAGTACTCTCAGCAGGCTTTTGTGGATGTATGCCATTTGCATATGGAAGATTTCAGCTTCTGGGGGCGATAAGCAGCAGAAACGGTGTCCAGATGCGGTTAAGTTTACCAAGACACATGCAGTGAGGCACCGGGGATCACTGAGTGCTTGAGAGCTGTCGGTGATATTTAGGAGCTGCCTGACTTGGCGCTAATCCTTGAAAAGGTTGTGCGCTCAAGTGTCACGTCGTCTGGATTCGTGCAAGGTCACGCGCGAGCTTTTTAATCAGTGTAGGCCGACATGCAAGTCTGCATCGTTCATGTATAACATAGTTATCTTCACAATTTTCTCTCGATGGAAAACTTACTATCTTAATCTGTCCAGAAAACGGCCGCGCCAGTAAGTCTTTGTTCTTTTCTGGATGATCTAGTTGGTTTGTATCATTTGTGGAAATACTAAGCTAGGACTGACTGTTTTGCCTTCGTAAGGCTAAAGACTGTAAGTATGTCAGTTCATTTTTGTGAAAGTGAGATTTTCACTGTGACTGAATTTGGATTGAGTTGCTGTCTCAAGTTTTGCCTTACAAGGGCAGCGCTCTCCAGGCGCTATCACCACTGGCGTTTGAGCAAGGAGGGGAAAGGAAGATGTCAATACATTTCACGACCTTTGCATCACAGTGTCGTAAAAGAGAAAATGCCTATGCCAGTGTCAATTTCAGACTAAGCATTGCAATTTCATTCTTGATTGAGGAAAATTCACACTGTCGGCATTTCTCACGACTCAGATTTAAAAGTCCCAGTTGTTACAGCGTTAACCGCTTTACTGCCATGGACGCAGATTGTGTTTCTGAAAGAGTCGTTTATTTTTTAACCCCCAGCAAACCAAGGAACGGGGATACCCAGTAGCGTTAGCAAGAGCCGTAGATCCCCATGAGCCCCCGCGACTGCGGGGGCTCATGAGGATCTACGTCTCTTGCGCATGTTCGTTTTATCACGTCAGTGAAGGGGTTACCATTTTCACCATTACTTGTGATTTTCCCCAGCAGAGAGATTTCTTAAAAGATTTATGTGACTGGGTGCCGAGTGTAGTCATACATATTCTTGGGTTCTTGAGAATGCCGCAGTTCTGATTGTTGGTTTAACAGTTTAACACGTGATTTTGTGATTATGCTAACCGCACCTCGGCAGTCCAAACATTGCGGATGGTGTTCACATTTTCTCGGCGCTGAACGGGTTAACTCCTTCGCTGCCGTGAAAAAAAGAGTCAGCACGAGCCAGATGCAAGAGACATAGATCTTCATGAGCCCCCCCCCCCCCGCAGTCGCGGGGGGCTCATGAGGATCTATGCCTCTTGTTGACACCACTTTGACTCCACGTTTCTTGTACGGTCGGGGTTCTTCAGCGCTGAATTAACCAAGCTTCCAGAAAGGGTCTGCGTCAACTCGCCGTGAAAGGATTACACCTGATTTTGCCAAAGGAATGTGTTCCCGCAAGGCAAAATTCTTTCACAAGAAGAAGAAGAAGAAGAAGAAGAAATCGACTGGTACAGCGATTTTGCGCTCTCTTCAATGAACTGCATACTCACAAGAAATCTTAAAAGCCGGCTCTTTTTATTGTCCCAGTCATTTGGCGGAGGTTATTTTGGGGGGTATTTCAGGTGAGCAAGCAGATAAACATCTCTCGGTAGCAACCGCCACTGGCACAGCAACCTACCGACTCTCCTTTTTTTTTTTTAAATCATATCATTGTTGATAACCCCTTGGCTAATTAGCTAAAGCGAGCTACTCCAGACAGTAAAGGGTTCATAAATGGCAATATCTTCCGAACTTTTACTATTGTCGTTAGTGCGTTTTACATTAAAACTCATTCTACCCCTGACACCCCACAGCAAGATAAGGATCGACCATGATAGTTCAAGGGTGATGCCAGAATAGCTTGGCGCCTATGGGCGCCAAGCTATTCTGGTATCACCCTTGAACCATCATGGTCGATCTGTCCTGCACTAGAGTGCAGTCTTCAGAGGACAACGGCAAAATTTGAGGATTTTGGTGTTGGGGTAGAATGTGTTAATGTAGAAGTTTGAATGTCGTAAAATAAAGACTTTTCTGCTCTTTTTCTTCTTCGTATGCAGGAGAGTTCCTTCCGTTGAATAATAATAACAATAATAATAATAATAATAATAGCAATAATAATACATAACTCTTGTATAGCGCTGTTCTCCGCAAGAAAACACTGGACTCACTGCGCGGTATGCACAACAGCACACTCTCTCTCTCCGCTCTCTCAGATCAGTACACTACGCACAATGAAACACTACTTTAAGCCACCCCATCCTTTCCCAACATCTTACTGACTTCCCTGTCACAATAGATCCAGAATCAGAATAAAAGGCAGTTAGCAGTTCGCTAGGGAAAAAAAAAAGTGAGTTACATGTTAAAAGCCTGACAAAAAATAAAAGTCATTAATTGAACTTTAAACCGCCTGGGATAATGTGGGCAGATTCCGCAATTCAGTTGGCAGCGAGTTCCACACACTTGGGGCTAAAAAGGTGAAAGAACGCTCCCCGACAGTCTTCATATCAAGCGTTCGGGATTTACGCTCAAAAGGCAGTGGAAAACCCAAGCTCTGATCAGTGTGTGTGCCTACTCACGTGGGTTGTAAAAAGAAGGGTAGACAAGTCCCGCCACACAGGCCGATTTTGAGGCCGATTCTCGAGCAGTTTCGAATCGGAGTGTGATCGGACCGGACTACAAAAACGTGTGCACTGCCACACATTCCCCGACTTTTTTTTTAGCCGACCGGTTTGAATCGAAGATCAAGGTCGTACCTGTTCAGCGAAATGGCTGCTAGTTTTGACAGAGATTATCAGCAGTTTTGCATCATATTCAGTTCGGGAAGAGGCGGGTGAAACATCCGCAACGAAGCCGGGTGGCTGATCTTCCGCCATTTTCAAACTGAAACGACGTGCTTTGCGAGACGCGCTCTGATTGGTTGAAGCTTACAATGGGGGCCGATTCGGATCGGCCAAATAGAGCAGGTTCTAAACACCCGATTCCCAGCCGATTGGGATCGGATCGGATATATGACGTCATCCGATCGCAATTGGATCGGAATCGGCTTCAAAATCGGGGCACAATCGGCATGTGTGGCGGGGCCTTTAGTTGAGGCAAGGCGGCAACACTGACAACCCGTTGTATCGGCGCATTTTAGCATTCAAAGCCCGATACAGAACAGGTAATAATAATAATAATAATTACGGTATTTATAATGTGCTTATCTTATAATAATTATAACTCTAAGCGCGCACTCACAACTCACGCACGCATGCGCACGCTTAGACAACGGCTCGCGTACCACAAAAAGTGAAATACATTACGACAGTCGACTTGGGGTGGGGAGTGTGGTGATATAGTGCTAGAACTGTTGAAAGAGGTGAGTTTTGAGGGCGGACTGGAAGGAGGAGAGAGAGAGTGTTTCTGACGGAGAGAGAGTGGGAGAGTGTTCCAGGCGGATGGACCGTATACAGAGAAGGAGCGGGGGCCGAAAGTGCTGAGTTTGGTGCGGGGGATGTGGAGGCGGAGAGGGTCGGAGGCGGAGCGGAGGGAGCGGGGAGAAGTGTAGGGGTGAAGTAAGTTGGAGAGATAGGCAGGAGCGCAGTTGTTCAGGGATTTGTAGCAGAGAGACAGAATCTTGTATTGGATGCGTTGGAGGATGGGAAGCCAGTGAAGGAGTTTGAGCAGGGGAGTGATGTGGTCGGATTTTTTCTTTCTGAGGACGAGGTCACTTTAATTTGCACCCTGTTGTAGTGGGGAAACACATTTAACACATTCTGCCCCAGGACCGAAATCCCCAAATGTTGAAGTTGCCCTCTGAAGGACTGTATTACACTTCTGGAGACAGATCGAGCGTGATAGTTCAAGGGTGGTTCCAGAATAGCGTGGCGCCTATTGGCGCCAAGCTATTCTGGCACCACCTTTAAACTATCACGCTAGATCCATGTCTTGCTGTGGTGTGTCGGGGCTGAATTAGTTAAAACAAGGGGTGAAAAAAAGCCCATGACGTTACCCCAGTTGAGAACTGAGAACCAAAACTCCGCGCGACCGAAATTTATGAAGCTCTGAAGAATGTTTCTGCCCCGTTGGCGTTGTCGGCTGTGTCCTGACAGAGTTACGACCCGTGCTGATCAGAAGAAAGGAGGAGATAATCATTCGTATATCCCAAGTTAGCGTTCTTTACTACACAGAAGCTAGAGCCCGGTAACGAGCACATCACAGATGTAAACACTCCCTTATTATTCTCCGTTTGAGGAAATAGACGCAAATAAACTAGATCATGTTCAACAAGAGACATAGATCCTAATGCGCCCCTGCAATCTCTTGCAGACGGGACTTTAGGTTCGATGCTTTCCTCCGTCTGAGGACCAAAGATCTAAATCGAATTGATAATAGTTGAGTTGATAATATTACACGTGAATTATTTTGCTGTTGAATCAGATTCAAAATCATACGTAGTCCTCAGAGAACCAAAGATTTAACTCATTCTACCCCAGACACACCACAGCAAGATAAGGATCGACCATGATAGTTCAAGGGTGTTGCCAGAATAGCTTGGCGCCTATGGGCGCCAAGCTATTCTGGCATCACCCTTGAACTATCATGGTCGATTTGTGTCCTGCACCGCAATGCAGTCTACAGAGGACAACGGCAAAATTTGGGGATTTCGGTGTTGGGGTAGAATGAGTTGAATCGGGTCGATATTAACAGACAAGAGGCGTAGACCCTCAGGAGTCTCTGCGAATGCAGGGGCTCATGATGATATAAGCCTCTTGCAGACGAAATATCTTTGCTGTTGATTGGGATTATTGGTGCTTTGCCAGACTTGGCGCAGGTGAAACAAAGAGGACATTTCTCACTGTCAAAACAAACCATCTCTCTGTCATCCGACGGAACCGCACAAGCAGGTACAATCAGCAAAGGGAGATAAGCCGCCGGAATTGACCCGAGCGCAATTTTATCATGTGCCCGAACTGATCCGACCACCAATGCAATATGGTATCAATCACTCTGCACTCGCTTGGAAAAAAAGGCTGGATATTTTCCTCGCAAACTTTGACTAGTAATATTAAACAATTAGCTGAAGTGGAAGGGAAGTACAATATAAGGGTTAGCCCCTTCATTGTCGTGAAAAATTGGATCCCGGCTGGTGTTTGTGTGTGTATGTGTGGGGGGGGGGGGAGGGGGGGGGAGGGGGGGGGGGGGACGGGAGTGCAACTTTTTGTTTGGAACTTCAACCTGACACAAAAGGCCTCCCGACGCCAGAGCTTGCTGACCCAGTGGCCCCAAAAATCATAAAGTGGGTGGGGTGGGGGGGGGGGGGCGGGGGGGGGGGGATAGGCGCGCCAAGCGTTGTGAGACTGAGCCTCTGGTACATTCTCACTACCCGTCGAAATATCGAAAAGCAGGGGGGTGAGGGGGGCGGGGGGGGGGGGGGAAGAAGGTGTTCCAAACTCCCCCTCCCCCTACCCAAAAAAAACACAAACAAACCCCAAAACAACCCAAAAACCAACACAAAACAGCTTTGATACAGCAATTTAAAGAAATTGTGGTCTGGAGAGAGAAGGAGGGGGGGGGGGGCCCTTAGACCCCCCCCCATTCGCCCCTGAATCGCACCCATCTGCAAGAGGTATAGATCCTCATGAGCCCCCGGGGGCTCATGGGGGATCTATGCCTCTTGCTGAAACCACTATGTATCTATATTTGTTGGACGAGCTGAGGATCTGTACATAGCGTTGAAGTTACAATGATTTCAAAAAGACAACCTGCGTCCACTGGCAGTGAAAGTGTTAAACAGACTAAATGCTATATTAACTCATTCGAGACGTGCAGCCTCCGGATACGCGGCTTCAAGCCGTTTATCGGAGGCGGCACGTCTCGAATGAGTCAACCCTTAGCGTGCCGGTAGCGGTTTTTGTCGCGATGTTTCATGTAGGAATCATCACGACAAAAACCGCTACCTACACGCAAAGGGTTGCTAATCTGACACACCTGTTTTCAAGCAAAATACACGAATGATACCAGACGCTCTTTTCGTAAAAATGCCAACATACTTGAAACACATTTTAAACGTGATCGGCATTCGAATGCTTTCCCTCCTTGCAACAGCAAGAAAAACACCTGTATCACGATTTTGTTGGTCTATGAAGGGATCTGTCAGTTGCGCACTCAATCTTTTACTATGATTAACAGCCGCCCATCTTGCGAGATGTATAGACCCTCATCACCCTTTTCCCTGCCCGTGGATGTCTGGGATGTATGAGGGATCTGTATCTCTTGATGGATACATTTCTATCTGTGTAACTAGAGCGATGGGGGTCGTCATGCATTCAATCTACAACGGCACTATGGTTTCATAAACGTTTTTCAAGAGAAAATGATTTTCACAACACTCCGCATTCACGGGGATTTATTAGGATCTATGTCTTTCCGCGGACTGCATTTCTATCTGTGTCCCTAAAGCTGAGTCCGTCGACAATCGTTCAGTCTTGGATGGCATTAGGCTTTCATTAAAAAATCGTTTTCATGAGACATAGATGCTAATAGTCGATTCCCTCATTTACAGAGGTTATGGGGACCTGTGTCTATCGCTAAACTAATTTCTGTCTGTGCCTCTACAGCAAAGGAGGTGGTCATGTATTAAGTCTGCGATGGCACTACGGTTAAAGTAACCACAACAAAAACATGTGTTTCAAGAGACACAGATCCTCATACCCCCCCCCCCCACCGCAAATGCGGGAGGTTATGAGGATCTATGCCTCTTGCTGGACTCATGTCTGCCTGTGTCCCTAGAACGAAGGGACTCGTCATGTGTTAAGTATATGATGGCGCTACGGTTACAAAACATCAGGGGTCGGTGCCTTATCTGCAAGCCACACGTTCTCATCGGCAATTCAATGCTACGAACAGCACGTGCTATTCAGTTTGGCGGGTGCTAACACAGCCTTTCACTCACGGGGCATAAGAAATGAGTACGTCATCGTGTTATTTATAAAAGTTCCCCCGCTGGCACAGCCTCCATTCACACTCTCACAGGTATCCGTAATTTCATTTTACCGTTTTATTTTTTTAACGAAGGAACTTTCGTGAAACATTTTTGACAAGGTAGCTTTTTGTTTTCGAGAGAAGAAGGCTCTAGAAGAAGGTTGTTCGGAAATCAGAAGTGGGTAAACAAAATGCATGTGCTTGACGTAAACAGTACATTTTATTAAAGATCGAACAAATATTGAGATATAATAATAATAATAATAATAATAAGCGCATTAAATAGGCGCTTTATCCCAATTGAAAATCGGCTCAAAGCGCCGCCGCGAACTGAACCCAACAAGCACGCTCACGTGAATCACGCGCATTCACTCACACACTGTAATAATAATAATAATAATAATACATAGTTTTTATATAGCGCCCTTCCCCACGAACAGCAAGCTCGGAGCGCTTTGGTATCAGTTTCAGCCTGTACATAAACACAGAACATTCACGTGGTGCTAAGGGCAAGCTCAAGCGAGCTACTGTAGTTTTTGGAAATTCAAAATCGTTTGTATTTGAAATTTGATTAAGTGGGCTGAAACTGATACCAAAGTGGAGGGGGAGGAAGAGCCGGAGTACCCGGAGAAAGAACCCCCGACGGTCGCACATCTGTTCGAAATTCACACCAAAATAGTCACTGACAAGCGTGTAAAATGCAGAGAAGAACCGGCAACGACCCAATAAGCAAAGGTCCTCGGGTCCTCGACGGCCGCAGTGGCCGGGCCCGCGCACGGTTGTGCGCGGGCCCACCGCGGCCGTCCGCATGGGCTTGAAGACACAGATTTTCCTGGAGGAAGAGATAAAAACGCTTAGAAAAGACAGTTACAACTCAATTTGTTTAAAAGCCCACTATCGCCGTAACTGTTCAAAGATACACCTCCGATATAGATGGTTACGAAACGCTACAGACAGGTCTAGTTATGGTTCATTTATACACAAAACAATCCACTTCAGCACACGTCGTCATTATATCAAGTAACCCGCTGACAATGACTCCACGCACGCCGTTAGAAATACAACTCTATCAGTACGAGAAACAGCTAAAAATAGACTGACACTCTAACAGCTGCTCAGAATAAATAAGTGCGATTACGCCGCGTGTGCTTTTGCCCAACTGCTGTTAACGTTCATTAGGTGTGTCGACAAGGCATAAGACAAACACAGATGGTGCTGAAATGAGTCTTCAAATTTACGCGTAATGGTAGTTTAATATTTTTGGTTGAAACACTCTTTCAAAGAGACATATGAACGAGTACACAATTTGTAACTTATCTTTTTTGTTATGGGAAGATGCATCTCCATGATAGGGGAAGTCACATCTTCTTATTACGAAAAGATACGTTGCAAATTGTGTTCTAAGCTTGTTTGGAGGTTTTTGGTGTTTTTTTTAGAGACATAATAATAATAAATAATTACGGTATTTATAATGCGCTTATCTTATAATAATTATAACTCTAAGCGCGCACTCACAACTCGCACACGCATGCGCACGCTTTAGACAATGACTCACGTAACACAAAAAGTGAAAAAAACCATTACGACGGTCAGCTTGGGGTGGGGAGTGTGGTTATATAGTTGAAAGAGGTGAGTTTTGAGGGCGGACTGGAAGGAGGAGAGCGAGTGTTTCTGACGGAGAGAGAGTGGGAGAGTGTTCCAGGTGGATGGACCGTATACTGAGAAAGAGCGGGGGCCGAAAGTGCTGAGTTTGGTGCGGGGGATGAGGAGGCGGAGCGGAGGGAGCGGGGAGGAGTGTAGGGGTGAAGTAAGTTGGAGAGATAGGCAGGAGCGTAGTTGTTCAGGGATTTGTAGCAGAGAGACAGAATCTTGTATTGGATGCGTTGGGGGATGGGGAGCCAGTGAAGGAGCTTGAGCAGGGGAGTGATGTGGTCGGATTTTTTCTTTCTGAGGACGAGGCGGGCAGCATTGTTCTGGACGCGCTGGAGAGTGAGAGTGGTGGAGTGAGGAAGGCCGGAAAGGAGAGAGTTGCAGTAGTCGATGCGAGATAAGATGAGAGAGACAGCGAGTTTGGTGGCAGCTTCGGTAGTGAGGTATTTTCTGATCTGACTGATGCGGCGGAGGTGGAAATAACATGCCTGGGCCGTGGCGGAGACGAAGCTGGTCATGGAAAGAGAGGAATCGAGGATAACGCCAAGGTTCTTGACCGAGTCAGAGAGGGAGATGGGGGTGCTGTCGAGTTGAAGGTGGAGAGAGGGAGGGAGCTGGGAAAGTTTATGGCGAGTGCCTACCAGCATGGCTTCCGTTTTGTCGTCGTTCAGTTTGAGCTTGTTTGCTGTCATCCAGTTTTTCACGTCTTCATAGCAGTCAGCCGTGCGAGTCAGTAGTGTCTGAGTGTTGTCGAGTTTGTCTTTGTCTAGTAGTTGTGAGTCATCGGCGTAGAGGTGGTGGTGTATGTGGTGAGACTGGATGATGTTGGACAGGGTGGGGGGGGGGGGGGAGGTGTAGAGTGTGAAAAGGACCGGGCCCAGGACGGACCCCTGTGGAACGCCGCAGGAGAGCGTGACTGGGTTGGAGGAAACGCCGTCGATGGTGACGGACTGCTGTCTGTCGGAGAGGTAGGAGAGAAACCAGGAGTGAGCAGAGTCAGTGATGCCAAAGGAGTGGTGAAGGCGGTGGAGGAGGATGGAGTGGTCTATGGTGTCGAAGGCGGCAGAGAGATCGAGTAGCGTAAGAAGGGAGATGTTGCCCGAGTCAGTGGAGAGAAGCAGGTCGTTTAGGATATGTAGAAGGGCTGTTTCAGTGCTGTGATGTTTGCGATAGGCAGACTGGAAGGGACTGAGGAGGTTGTTGTCGGCGAGGTGGAGGTTGAGTTGGTTGAGGACAACCTTCTCAAGAAGCTTGGACAGGAAAGATAGATTGGAGACTGGGCGGTAGTTCTTGAGTTCATTTGGGTCGAGGTTGTGTTTTTTTAGAAGAGGACGGACGATGGCGGACTTGAAGATATCGGGG
>BTPG01000005.1:204419585-204787085 GCA_036245525.1 Semisulcospira habei
CCGCGTAGCCACAGCCATTTTGAAGAATAAGGTGGAATGGTCCTTGCATACACAGCCTCTTCTTTATGAGCTTGCATGCATTTTCACCTTTTCCACAATACGTTCGCAAATATCATACAAAAATAAATGAAGGACAACATCGCGCCAGCTCATACACATGTAAAACACTGACGTGCTGGTGATTTGCGTCAATTATGAGCACTGTATGAAACACTGACGCGTTTGGTGCTTTACGTCACCGTCACTGTTAGACTGATGAAATCAAGGAGTCTTACTTCTGACATTTTTTTCGCATTGAACTTTTATTTAAAAAAAACTTGAACAGGCACAAAAATGACTGGCTAACGAACTCATCTAATCTTTTTTTTTTTTTTACAAACTAGCCATATCCAAAATTTCAAGGTGCTCATAATCAAATTTGCGGACTCTAATCTGGGTCAACTTATAAACGGTCTTTTATGTGTTCAGTGAGACATCCAATTACAATATACTCGGAGGCTTTCTTAGCCACCCACTTAATAAAGTATTTTGCCAAGTTTCAAGTTTGTGCATACAGTAATATCGGAGATTCTCGTGTTTACATACACACACACACACACACACACACACACACACACACACACACACACACACACACACACACACACGCACACACACACATACATACATACATACATACATACATACGCACATACGGCGCTTCGCGCCAAAATGACGTTCAACAGCAAGGTTAGCGGAGTGGCTAGACGTGACGTCATTTTTATCTTCTTATTTCTTTGCGAGACCATGAGCCCCGCCCGCCTGCTATGTCCTTTGCATTCTACGGAACGCGCTCCGAGCAGCCCTATCCTAAAGTCAACCGTATTTTCAACACGGTAGACAACAACAACAAAATTGAGATTTTCACAAAAAATGGACTGCACAGCTTAAAACAACTTGAACTTACTGTCTTCTGCTAAAGGAATTCAAAAGACAGCAAGTAATACAATGAAAATCTCGCTTTTCACACACACAAAAAAAATGGACTTATTGCCTTGTGCCTTCTTAGGGCAGCACTGACATGAACCGAAGACAAAGAAATGAAAGATGGTTCTAAGGGGAATGGCTGCGTGCCAAATCGACCTCAGTGTCGAGAGGAAATAATGAGGACCCCACGTGATTTAAAGTGCTAGGTCCCGGATGGAGAGAGTGCACGCGCAGGGGGTTCATTAGTGTTATCATACAGCGGTTTCCGCACTAATTGTCTGAGACTACAACGGCCGGCGTGTGAGAAATTAACATTCTGTACCTCGTCTAGTGGTTGCCTGAGCCTTTGATCAACCGCAATACGTTATTATCCCTTTTCATCCTGATACACTTTTGCTCGAAACTGATAAATTTGACTATGATTAGTTCATGGGTGGTGCCAGAATAGCTTGCCGCCTGATGCGCCAAGCTATTCTGGAACCACCCATGAACTAAAATGTTTGATCTAGCTCCTAGTCTTTAATGTAGCCTAGGACAATGAGCAACTTTTAAAAAGTCAGCCTCAGGATGTAATGGGTTAAACTTCACTGCACCAAAAAGGTGACTGCCAAACGTGTAAAATGCAAAGTACTTTATAAAAGAAAAGAGACATGCTCACAAAGGTAAAAAGTACAACACAATTTATTAATAAATTGTGTAGTACTTGTCTTTTTCGAGCGTGTTTCTTCCTTTGTTGGAAATTGATAGAACTCTAAGCAAAGTAACAAGCATTCTTCCCCCCCCCCCCTCCACAACCCCCTACCCGCACCCTTACCTATTGTGTTATTTGGGACAATAGAGTTTGCCTTTTTCTTGCGCCACTCGGAAACGCACATTACTGCACACACACAAACAAGATGGAATGAACCATAGCCCACAAAGTCCCTTCTATTTTAGAGCTGTCTTCGTTGTCAAGGGTCTCTACCTTTCGTTTTTGACTTGATTCTGATGTTGAAATATCTCCTTTTGAAAAAGCCTCGCAGATGTGCCAATGCGTCATAGTGAACTACAAAAGGGCGCGCCTAGTCCATACGCGTCATTGGTTTGTCAAACGTCATTTGTCATGACGTATTTTTCCGTTTTTACTTAATTTTATATTTAACGTGATATGAGTTTCGCTTTCGCTTCAAGACTTGAATTTCACGGTACAATTTCAGTCTTGCTATAATTTGTGTGAAATCTTGTGTACACCTGTATGCTCTTCTGAAATCGCGTCGATGTTTGTGTACGCGTGTGCGTGTGCGTGCGTGCATGCGCGCGCTCCAAATATTCTCAAGAGGCATAGATGTTCATACGCCCTCCGGGCACATGAGGATCTATGCCTCTTGGAGATGCGCGCATATGTGAGAGAATTACGTCATATTTAAAGTATGTCTGCGTGGTGACGGAGTGGCTTCTTTTACGTCACCGGGCATTGTCTGACTTTCTCCAGATGTCAAGTTTTTTTTTTTTTTTTTTTACTGTTTTAATTTTTATCTGAAAAGAATTAATTTTTGCTGAAGAAGTTGAAAGGGTACAAAGTTGGCTAACGAACTCATCCAATGTCTTTCTCCAAACTAGCTATATCGCGTCACCTGCATGCTCTTCTGAAAGCGCGACGATGTGTGTGTGTGCGCGCGTGTGTGTGTGTGTGTGTGTGTGTGTGTGTGTGTGTGTGTGTGTGTGTGTGTGTGTTAGTGCGTGCATGCGCGCGCGCTCCAAACATCTCCAAGAGACATAGATCCTCATGCGCACTCCGGGCGCATGAGGATCTATGTCTCTTGGAGATGCGCCCATGTCTGTGAGAGAGAGAGAGAGAGACTTCGGCGCGCGCTAGAGAGAATTACGTCATATTTAGAGTATTATGCCAATGTGTGCGAGGTGACGGAGTTGCCTCATTTACGTCACCGCCACTGTCTGACTTTCTCTAGAAGTCAAGTGTTTTTTTTTTTTTTTTTTTTTTTTTACTATTTTAATTCTTTTCTGAAAAGAATTATTTTTTTTTATTAAAGAAATTGAAAGGATACAAAGCTGGCTAACGAACTCATCCAATGTCTTTATCCAAGCTAGCTATATCCAAAATTTCAAGTAAATATAACAAAAATTACGGACTCTAATCTGGGTCAACTGACTTCCTAAATAAGGTTGTTTATGTCTTAAATGAGACATTAAATTACAATATTATGTTCAGAGGCTCTCTTAGTTCTAAGAAAGTATTTCGCCAAGTTTCAGGCTTGTGTGTACAGAAATATCGGAGATTCTCTTGTTTACGTACATACGCACACACACACACACACACACACACACACACACACACACACACACACACACACACACACACACACACACACACACACACACACGCACGCACACACACACACACACACACACACACACATACATACATGCATACGCACATATGGCGCTTCGCGCCAAATGTACGTTAAGCAGCGAGGTTCAATTGTGAGAGGTTTAGGCCTGCCCGCCTTTGACATCATGGACATGCTATAAATAGAAGGGACTTTAAAAACGGTGAAGATGTTGGAGTGCATTTTTATACTTAACTCATTGTACCCCAAGACCGAAATCCCCAAATGTTGCCGATGTCCTCTGAAGACTGCATTTCAATGCAGGACACAGATCGACCATGATAGTTCCAGGGTGATGCCAGAATAGCTTGGCGCCCATAGGCGCCAAGCTATTCTGGCATCACCCATGAACTATCATGGTCGATCCGTATCTTGCTGTGGGTAGAATGAGTTAAATTACGGCCCGCAGATGACGGACACCCCAGTATCAATTTATTACACATGTGCAAAATGTGAAACCATGAAGGTTCCGCAAAATATCAGCTATGCTAGTTTAACCCATATAACTCCAGGGCCGCGTTTCACAAGTTTTGGAGGCGCGGTCACCTAACGACCATGTGGCAGTTGCAAGAGATGTATCGACCATGATAATTCAAGGGTAGTGCTAGATTAGCTTGGCGCCTTCAATTATCATGAATTATTACCCTTGAATTATCATGGTCAATACCGCATCTCCCGCTGTAGGGCGTTTGGGCTAAATGGGTTAGCAACAGTGCCAGATTAACTCATTCAAGGCATGCGGTATACGGATATATGCAGCGTATTACCGCGTATCCGGATGCGCCGCGTCTGGAACGTACACGGGCATAACTGGTAACGGAAACGCGTTTCGAGCCGTTTTCTCGTACGTGAATCGATTCGGTTATATTTTCACTTCGTGGCGTCGTGACTGCACAACTAATGAAGAAGATGACACTTGCCCCGGTAGCAAATGGTCGTCGGGCCCACGACGGCCGCAGTGGGACCGAGCACTTCGGCCGTAATGGGTTGGAGGACCTTTACTGACGGTGTGGCCCCTGTGATCACAGATGGAGCTGTTCTTTGCGTTCCACTGGAAAAAAAACTGACACATCAATGCTTAACTCATTGTACCCCAAGACCGAAATCCCCAAATGTTGCCGTCGTCCTCTGAAGACTGCACTGCAGTGCAGGACACACATTCGACCATGATAGTTCAAGGGTGATGCCAGAATAGCTTGGCGCCCATAGGCGCCAAGCTATTCTGGCATCACCCTTGAACTATCATGGTCGATCCTTATCTTGCTGTGGTGTGTCTGGGGTAGAATGAGTTAAAAATAGCAAAATTTGCATTAGAAGCGCACGACCAGTGCGATGTTTCAGTATGCTGCACGATGTTCAAGCACTTTACGATGTTTAAGCTTGCTGTACGAAGTGTCAACACGTGAGCAGTACGCTGTTTCTGTTATAAGTGTTCTATCAACGCAGAATACTTTATACAGTGATGTCTAAACCTGATGATTTCCCTGACACTATATCACAGCTGGTATTGCCTTTATCTACGCCTCCTGAAGTCATCATGTTCCATTCACAAGTCATTATTAGATGTTAATAACTTAAAAACTCCGGCTTCACGGCGTAGTAGATCAAGACAATGTGAATAAACATCAAAAAAGAAACAGGATACTTTAAAATCAATTACAAAAAAAAAAGACGGTTGACGCATTCAGGACGTGCCGCATTCGGATACGCAGCAATAAGCCTCGTATACGGATGCAGAACGTCTCCAACGTGTTAACTGTAAGAAATAATTCTGCAAGTACCACGCTGAAAAGTTTGGCACGCATACACTCGACCTCCTTACCTCTCATATGTTACACGGAACAACGCATGCCGCCCTTCCTCCAAGGGACACTGAGGTAAATGGAACCAGACATACGTAATGATCCTTATAAGATCCAAGCTAGCAAGAGGCTCTTGCACACGTGTGGTCCGAACATCTCGTCAGGAGCGGAAGTTGGTCTTTAGAACGTTTTAACGGTCATGCAGGAGGTGGTTAATGTGCCGACGTGCTCGTAACCTCGGATTATCAGACGACTCCATCTCCACTCGAGACGGCGAGGGGTAATCTCTTTACCATGAACTCGTGACGTCTGATCCATCAGCCGGCGAAGGTTCCATAAACACCGGGAGCTGAATGCACGATGACTTCGTTCATCCGAGGAATCAGCGGGTCACTGTGTTCCCCAGAGGAGGCATTGTATGTGTTAGGATTCATGAGATTCTATGTATTTAAAGATAACAGAGATCGCTAACTTCATTCTTCCGAAGAGCCATGATGTCAGTGGGTTGTCCCCAAGAGGCATACCACACCATGAGCCATTGCCTGTTGTCGCGAATCTTAAGTCTCTATGTAGTTTGAAAATAACAGAGTTCGCTGACTTCATTCTTCCGAGGAGCCATGAGTCAATCGGTTGTCAACAGGGGCATCATCATGATCCCTTGCATGCTGTCGGGAATCATGCGACTCTATGTATTTTGAAGATAACAGAGTTCACCGACTTCATTTTTTCGAGAATCCATGAATGAATGGGTTTTCCAGAAAAAGCCTGCATCACCATGAGCCCTTGCGTGTTGACAGGAACCAGGAAACTCTCTGTATTATGAAGATGATAGGTGTTAGCTGGATTCACTCATCCGAGGAACCATGATGTCAATGGATTGTCCAGAAAAAGCCTGCATCATCATGAGCCCTTGCGTGTTGACAGGAACCAGGAAACTCTCTGTATTATGAAGATGATAGGTGTTAGCTGGATTCACTCATCCGAGGAACCATGATGTCAATGGATTGTCCAGAAAAAGCCTGCATCATCATGAGCCCTTGCATATGTTGTTGGGTTTCATGAGACCCTATGTACTTTGAAGAGGAGCATAGATCCTCACGGGCCGCCACACTCTGTAAGGGTTCACGATGACCTGTGCGTCGGCCAGATCTATGGTGGAGGCCTAGGCAGGGCTACCTTTGAAATGTTAACTCATTCAACTCCGACACGCCACGGCAAGACATGGATCGAGCATAGGGCGCCAAGCTATTCTGACACAACCCTTAAACTATCACGCTCGATCTGTTTCCAGAAGTGTAATACAGTCTTCAGGGGGCAATTTCAAAATTTGCAGATTTCGGTCCTGGAGCAGAATGTGTTAACTCATTTGCACCTAGTGATGACTTTTGCAATTTTGGGGGAGGCGTCTGTAACATTTGCGTTGTTGTTTTTGGCATCGCCAAGTACCGCTTTACACTTTTTTGAGTCTTACCTCTTTGGAAGAAATCAAATAGTTTCTGTGTTGGGAGTAGAGTCCGATCCCACTGAGCTTGTGTACGGTGTTCCCCAAAGCTCTGTTTTTGGGTCGATCCTTTCACATTGTATACCCAGCCTTTATCTAATGTTATCAAACGTCACTCTGCTTCTCACCATTTGTATGCTGATGACACAGAGCTGTATGCCAGTGCCCAACGAAAACATGTTAGTCAGATGTTCCAGTCTTTAGAGTCCTGTGTCACAGACGTTCAGAATCGGACCAGACAGAACAAAATGGAAATGAATAGTGACAAAACTGAGGCCTTAAGATTTTCTTGTTCAACCTCCACTGATCTCCCAGACTCAATCAGGGTTGGTCAGAACAGTATCCCCTTTTCCGAGTCGGTCCGTAATCTTGGTTATCTTTTACAATAGGCTGCCCATGAGAGAGCATGTCAACAAGGGTTGCCAATGTTTCTTCTTTGAACTGAGGAAGATGAGTTCAATTCGACACCTTCTCACTACCGAAGCAATTAAAACGCTTGTTACCTCCCTTGTTCTTTCCCGCATTGATTTTTGTAATTTCCTTTTGGCTGGTGTTCCTCAGAATCTTCTTGATAAACTTCAAAGAGTTATGAACTGCTCTGCCCGACTAATTTACAGAGTACCGAAAAGTGAGCACATAACACTCTTACGTGTTGACCTGCACTGGCTGCCTGTATCTCAAAGAACTGTGTACAAGATTTCTGTTATTTGCTACAATGCTATTACCGGTTCTGCTCCCCCATATTTGTCCGACCTGGTTCATATTTACACGCCGGCCTACAAGATCCCTCCGTTCAGCACCAGACACGCGTATTTTCAGGGTTCCTAGGCGAAAGAAGTCTAGCCAGGGCCAGCGTGCCTTTTCTTATTTCGGT
Source organism: Semisulcospira habei (assembly GCA_036245525.1). Taxonomy (NCBI): domain Eukaryota; kingdom Metazoa; phylum Mollusca; class Gastropoda; family Semisulcospiridae; genus Semisulcospira; species Semisulcospira habei. The sequence goes on from BTPG01000005.1 coordinate 204,427,116, forward strand.
CCAGTCACCTGGAACGACCTTCCAGCCCATGTGAGACATGTTCCAACTCTGTCTGCTTTCAAGACCTATCTGTTTTCTTATGCGTATAGTTAGATGCATTTTCAGTGCGTTAGAAATCTTTGGCAGTAACTGTTTTTGTAACGGTGAGTGTGAGCTTTTGATATGTGTCACTTTAGTTTTTGTAACATTTATTGTAGTGTTTTCTTTCTTGTACTTTTTGTTCTGTGATTTTTTGATCTTGTAAAGCGCTTAGAGCACCATTAATTTGCGGTTAAGCGCTATATTGTTCAGTTTAGTTGGGTCATGAGATCCTATGCACCTCTATCCCCTAGCGTGGCATGTAGATGGCGCAATCTTGTCTCTGTGCTCGGGAAGGCCTATACGTGCTCCACGCAACCCAACAGAGGTATTCCTAGAGTTCCAGCTGTAGGAGACGGTGGTTCAAGGGTAGTGCCAGATTAGCTTGGCGCCTTCCCAGGTGCCAAGCAAATCTGGCACTACCTTGAACTATCTCCTTCTGTTGTTGGGAAACAACGCCTAACGTTTCGATCTCTTTCTGTGTGACTTTAGTTTGCCCGTGTTAAGACCGACGTCAGATGGCTTTAGTCGCCTGGTCGGCGTTAAACCCCAATAACTAAACTGCTCGTGTTAATTCATTCGAGACGTGCCACCTCCGGATACGCGGCTTATGCTGCGCATCCGGAGGCGGCACGTCTGGAATGCGTTAAACTGTTGTGAACGAGTCCTTTTCTTAAGGTGGAACATCACCAACGTGCTGGTCTGCCTGACGGAAGAACAGAGGGTAAACGCGGTCCGCCAGAGGCTTAGAGGCTTACGGGCGGCTTGTGAGGATCTGAGCCTCGTGTGGCCCGGATCGGGTTCGCAGCAGTGGGACGAGGCAATTTATCAAATTGTGGTTTAGTCGGCACATATCGCAGTGCACTCGGGTTTCCTGGCAGTACAAACGCACCTCCATCCCCTAGCGTGGCATGTAGATGGCGCTATCTTGTCTCGCTCAGCGGGAGATCATGGGTGGAAATAGATGGTGTTTTACACACACTCTCTCTCTCTCCTCTATCTGTCTCTCAGCGCGGCCCCGACACTTGATGTCTCCCTCGATTCGCTACCGCTGCAGCGGTAGCGAATCGAGGGAGACAACCAGTGTGCCGGCCCCAAGCGACTCTCAGTGGCTCTCCTTTGACCCGTTCAATGCCGAGAAAATTTGAACACCACCCAACTGCAAGAGGTATAGATCCTCATGTCCCCCGCAATTTCGGGGGCCCATGAGGATCTATGCCTCTTGCTGACACCATTTTGAAGCCATATTCCTGGGACAAGTAAGCTTTGTTGGTCTTGAACGAAGTCAGTGTGTCTACTGTCACTGAACGGGTTAACTCATTCGAGACGAATGGCATCCTGATACGCGGCTTAAGGTAACATTTTTTTAAAAATGTGTTTTGTCTTTTAAAAAAAAGTATTGTCCTTCAAGGGGACAGTAAGACTGCTTCTATCAGCTTACCAACATTTCTTGTTTTGTAAATAAGGTTATCTCTGTGTTGATACGTGATTTTGGACCTCTTACGGCTTTAAGGCAAAAAGACAGATGGCACGATGACATTTCAGTTCTAGACCCTAGCACTGATGGCGAGGGAAGACTTTCATACTCTTTTGATACGCTGGACATGGGACAATCATTGGTCTATTACAGTGCATTCAAGTCTATTCTTGACGTGAATGCGAGAGTGGCACCTTATTTCGAGCCTGTACGCCAAAAGACAACAACAACAACAACAATAACAACTGCAGCTGCGGCAGCAACTTCAACAACATCAACAACAAAAACAGCAGCACCACCACCACCAACACACCTTCCGCCGACATGGTGAACAAATCTATTTTTCTTATAAACCTCATTTGTCCGACCTGCGGAAATCTGCTCCACCTTCACTGGGGAAAGGTGTGTCAGTGCAGAAGGAGGACCACCTGACCTATACATTGTATTTATTTATTTATTTATTTCGATAGTCAGTTTTAATCATGGCTATTTGCTTTTGTTTTGTTTTATTTCTTTTTGTTTCGTTTCATCTTTTTGAGACCAAGTTTTCAGTGAACCCCATTTTAACTAAAAGTTACTTTGCTTACGTACAGAAATATTTAGAATTCAACTTCACACTAATTCAATAAACATCAGCAGCTATACACTTACGCCGAAAGTATTCCTCAATCTTAGGACCTTTACGTGTGCCGGTCTGTGATTTTGGACCTTACGGCTGAAAGCCGTAAGGTCCAAAATCCCAGACCATCACACACAACAATCATCCCCACTGACCGGTGGCCAGTGCGAATCTGTATCCTCAACCAAAAACATAAGGGTTTGGCACAGGGTGTGTGTTCGGGGGAAGTGTGCGAGAACACAATAATACCGCAGACGACTGAGTCATATCATAACTCTTGCGAAATACATTGTTATAATTTGCAAGGCGCCGGTAGTGCCCTCTGGCGGTTACTTCACGTGATTTCCGGTCTAATAAGGTCCCAATGTAGCCTACTTTCCACGCTACCGGCGGATTCATGGGCACAACTTGGGCAAAAAGAGGCTGCCACCAGTCTGGAAGGTCCTGAACAGAGAAGAGGCTAGAGGAGTGGTGGCGACGTTTGTCTTTGTGACTTGACATTGTATAATAATTAATAATTACGGTATTTATAAAGCGCTTATCTTATAATAATTATAACTCTAAGTGCACACTCACAACCCGCACACGCATGCGCACGCTTTAGACAATGACTCACGTACCACAAATAGTGAAAATACATTACGACGGTCAGCTTGGGGGGGGGGGGGGGGGGGGGAGTGTGGTGATATAGTGCTAGAACTGTTGAAAGAGGTGAGTTTTGAGGGCGGACTGGAAGGAGGAGAGAGAGTGTTTCTGACGGAGAGAGAGTGGGAGGGTGCTCCAGGTGAATGGACCGTAGACGGAGAAGGAGCGGGAGCCGAAAGTGGTGAGTTTGGTGCGGGGGATGAGGAGGCGGAGAGGGTCGGAGGCGGAGCGGAGGGAGGGGGAAGGAGTGTAGGGGTGAAGTAAGTTGGAGAGATAGGTAGGAGCGTAGTTGTTCAGGGATTTGTAGCAGAGAGACAGAATCTTGTATTGGATGCGTTGGGGGATGGGGAGCCAGTGAAGGAGCTTGAGCAGGGGAGTGATGTGGTCGGATTTTTTCTTTCTGAGGACGAGGCGGGCAGCATTGTTCTGGACGGGCTGAAGAGTGAGAGTGGTAGAGTGAGACACCAAGATATAGTTATTCCCCTATGGATCTCATCCGCAAAAGATGGGTCGATCAACATGTCATAGTAGGAAACATTGTGAAGACGTTACAATATCAGCTTTCCCTCACAATATCCCATAATGTCTAATAGAAACTCGTAGTTTTTGGCTCAAAAACCTAGAAAAGGTCAACTTAATCTTGTATATTCTCAAGCTTAACAGTGACTACCCCCCCCCCTCCCACGCAACCCCTCTATTCTTTCTCATTTTACACTTCATCGAAAGCGGTCTGCTGACAATACGGTGCAATATTTCTGTTAAGCCCTTCACTTCCAGTAGACGCAGGTCGTTATTTTGAAATCTTTTATTTTTATTTTCATCTCAACGCCAAAGAGTCCAAGACGTCCAAGAAACATGGATAAAAAACGGTGTCAGCGAGAGGCATAGATCCTCATGAGCCCCGCACATGTGGGGGCTCACGAGGGTCTATGCCTCTCGCAGATCGAACTTATTCTCGGTAGTGAACTGGGGTGTATGTTTGCTTTGATAGACATTTTGCATCTAGTATCAAAGAGATCTGAAATAATGATTCAGCACTCTAATTCCGTCTGGACTCAAAGAAAGTCACTCTTCTTATGTGCTTCCGCGGATTTAAACTCTTGCTACAGCGCGTGACTGAGGCAGCGAATCCGCCTGTGTTGTGTATTATATTCAGTTGGCGGTGTTTATTCTTCAAACAGCAGGTAGAAGCGGCCACCTTGTTCCGATTATGACCCAAACATTTTCCGCTGTGCACTTCATATGTCTTGAATATCTCCCGCTCTACAACCGTGCTTGTCGGCACTGCGGGACTGCCTTTGACCTACATACGTGACCTGCATTCGCGATCTGCAGCCAATGAAAAACAGGTGGGAGCCAATTTGGCGGCAGGCGAACTTCAAACGGGAGAGAATTGCAGAATCGTTAAAGAGAGCTGACAACAATACCTCGGGCCCCCGCAGAACAGGTGTCCGGGGATTGTTCTGTCGGTACAAGCTTGGGCAGTGTTCCTCCCTTTTGTTCTAGACGAAAACCATATAATCTCCTCTGTCTGAGGACTTAACCTCTTCATTTGTTGGGAGGAGCAGACTGAAGAGTAAACTCTAGCACGTATACACACCACTGTAAAAGGATGGTACGATGCACTCGCAATAAACGAAAAGTGAATGAACGAAGTGAGCTGATGAACAAAAAATGGAACGAATCCATGAGCACATAGGTGGATGGGATGGACAGCCCTGACTGAGGGACGGACAAACAATTGCTTGGATGGATGAACGGCTACAGTGAATAAACTCTTATGAGATCTAAGACCACAATCCACAAATTTATGAGTTGTCATCTAAAGACTACCTGACAATGATTTAGGACACAGATCGACCGTGATAGTTCAAGGGTGGTGCAGGAATAGCTGGCACCTCCAGGCGCCAAGCTATTCCTGCATCACCCTTGAACTATCAATGTCGATTCATATACTGTTGTAGTGTATCATCTTAATGGGTTAAACGGAAAGGTCCAAACTCACAAACCGACTCACACATCTCACAACTTAGAGTGTATCATTTAAATAAACTACCATTTTACCTGACGACAAGCTGCAGACACTTGACTGAAAAGACTGAAAAAGATATAATGTCTCACAACCACTCCTAATGCCATCTGTTATCTTATTCGAGACGAGCTGCATCTGCTGGATACGCGGCATAAAGCGGTACAATCGAATGCAACACGTCTCTAGGCGAATGTGTTGTTACGTGGTGCATACATTCCGTGCCTATGGAGACCGGAATGTGCATCATCTGCATTTTCTCGTGAGTTACAATTTTGCTATCTCGACAATTAACGAGCAAAGCATCTGAATATTACGATACAAAAAAATTACGAGCGGTGAGATTTGTTTTTGACACGATACGGCGATACGTGTGTGTGATATCACACAGCAGCGGTCCTCGGGCCGACGTCAGTCGGCGTTGCCCCGCGCACGGATGTGCGCGGGGCAACGCCGACTGACATCGGCTCGAGGGACCGTTTGCTTGCTTGGATATCAGAACTTGAAGCAGCTTGTGCGTATTTCCACGTCCTCTTTGTCGCAGCCGACCAGTTATTTAGGATTTCTCTTTCCCCTGAGGGGTATTATTATCACAATTTCACGACAATTTATCTTGCGATTCACGGATCCCCCCCCCCACCCCCCAAGACCCCCGGGGGGACGGTGTGTGGGGGGGGGGGGATTCCGTGAATCGCAAGATAACATTCACGTTTCACGATGGAAAGAAACGATGAAGACTGGCCTAAACCTCTGACAGCGAGAGATGGCGACGGGGAGTGAATCTGGGGAGAAGAGGGGGGGGGGGGGGGTTGTGGGGGGAAGGGCATAACGGAATAACCAGGACGTTTTCGTGGATCACAAAGATCTTATTTTAGCTTTTATGCTTCACGACGAACACTTTTTCCCCCCATAGATAACGGAGATGAAGAAATTGCTCACACGGAAACCGAAAAAAAAAAAAAAAAAAAAAAATCCCGCTGATCACGCATCAGCGGACCCCCCGCCACTCCTCTGCTCTCTCTCTCTCTCTCTCTCTCTCTCTCTCTTCTCAGACGGGGGGGGGGGGGGGGGGGGATGAGTCTTTTTACTTATAATATGTTTTATCTTTTGCTGTATCGTCTGATGTATTTTTATGTTTTTATATGTGTAGAGTAGCAGGACAATTTAGAAGATAGGCATTGGTATGCCTAAAACTTTTTATCCTGAATAAAAACGTTTCATCATCATCATCATCATCTCTCTCTCTCTCTCTCTCTCTGGACTGCGTTTAACGCTGTACACTGCTCTAGGCGAGTGGTAGCATTCTGTCTGTACGTGTGTGCACGTGTTTGCGTGGTTGCGTGAGTGCGAGCGTATGTGAGTGCGTGTGAATCGTGCATCTGTTTTATTTTGTGTGTGCGATATTTAGTCATTCGTTCACATTAATGCTTATAATAGCTATGACTTCATGCAGTGACGTACCTCACCTGCTGTCTCACTCGAGTGACTATTGTTGATCAGCGAAGTCGAGGGAGACAAACATTTTGTGCAAGTACTAGTTATCGTGGGGAGGGGGGAAGGGAAGGTGGCAGAATGTGGGGACGTCGATAGAAAGTTTGTGTTAATTTTTTAAATTTTTTTAATGTATTTATTATTATTTTTTTCTATTTTCTTTTTTGTTGTTGTTGTTGTTGTCTATTATGTGCATTTTGATTTCCCTCCTTTTGAACTTTGGGTGTTTCGATGTTCTTTGCATGCATTTTCTTTTCATTTACATAATGTGTGTGTGTGTGTGTGTGTGTGTGTGTGTGTGTGTGTGTGTGTGTGTGTGTGTGTGTGTGCGCGTATGTGTGTATGCATGCGTGTGTATGCATGAGTGCATGTGTATGTGTGAGTGCGCGCGTGAGTATACATGTTTGTGTTTGTGCGTATGTGTGCATAGTCATACGTGTGTGGTATACATGTATACAGTTTCATTTGTCGTTAGGCTTGATTCTGTATTTCTTTCAATTTTCTTGTTTTTACATGCATGTATATTTTGCTTGGTTAATATTTGTATGTGCGTTGTATGACTGTGAACTGTATTTTTTTCTCTCTCTCTTTCTAGGGAAATTGCACCTCACTGTTGCTCTGGGGGAAGGGGGGGGGGGGGGGTCGTGTGAGTGTGTGTATGCGTGTTGTGTAGTGTGTGTGTGCGTTGGTGTGTGTGCGTGTATGTGTGTTTGCGTGTGTTGCAGTATGTGCGTGTGTCTTTGTGTGTATGTGTGTGGTGTAGAATGTGTGTGTGTGATGTAGAGAGTGTTTGTGCCTGTGAGCTTTTATTTACTTTCGTGTGAAACTGTTGTTTTGTTTGTGATAGTGTTTAATGGTAGTTCTTAGCTTAATGGTAGTAACGGCAAGTTTGAAAATTGGTCCTGTTACCAAATACTTTTACCGTTATAAAATAAAGGTTCATTGTTCATTGTTCATTGTTCTCTCTCTCTGTCTGTCTGTCTGTCTGTCTGTCTGTCCCCCTAGTTCGTTGGTTTCGCCATGCACATGTCATTATTTACCAGGGCTACGTCGGGGACTTGCCTAGTCTCTGTCCATACATCAGACCCCTGACCTCCATCCATTCTATCAATATAATATATTTTCATCCATCCACTCATGCGCCCACCTATCTATGCCCCATGACGTCACGTTTCTAAGCATGCACGGGTAACTTACCAACCCAAAACAGTTACTGAGAGCTGCGTTAGAATGTGGAGGTCCTGTACTGAATCCAGAGTAGTGGCAATCCCACAATTCCTTGCTGCGACGCACACTTCCGTTGTTGCCCCAAAACTCCACCGCGAAGTCATTAGCCAGCAGCTCGGTGTTTAACGTCAAGTTAAAGTGAAATTCCCTTCCATAAGCACGCAGCTTATAAAACACACTGTTCCTTCCTAGTTGGTCTGCGCCATCGAGGTAGACACCGCGAGAGTTATTGGCCGATCTTTTTGAACGGCTGTGTTTATGAGACCTACGTATATTTCGATGATGACGCAGTACACTGGTATGCCTGACGTCATAACTTACGAAATTTCCCTTGTGGTCCACAAGTTGTGGAATGACAGTCTCGTAGTGCGTCAGCTGTGACAACAGTTCGTCTGCACACACAAAACACGTGGGATGTGAGGCAAGAAAAACATCCTAACAAAGTAACCAGCACACACACACACACACACACACACACACACACACACACACACACACACACACACACACACACACACATACACACACACGCACACTGGCACTCAAGATACAGTTTCGCTGCTTAAAAAACAAACAAAACAACAACTTACAGAACAAACTAAACCGATAGTAAACACATTGAGTTTAACACCTTCACTTGCCAGTGGATACGGAATGTGTTTTTGACATCATTGTAAAGTCTACGCCAAAGATCCCCAGCGGTCAAAGGGTCAAGGATACCTAATGGTCTTAGCAAGAGGCATAGATCCTCATGAGCCCCCGCAACTGCGGGGGCTCATGAGGATCTATACTTCTTGCAGTTGGGTGGCGGGCGGCATCTTTTCTGGGCTGTGAAGGGGTTAATAACAGTATTCGCAAGTAACGTTTGAAAACGGAAAGCTTCGCTTTGACTTCTGGCTCACATGCAGAGGTACATTTCCCCCACTCTTGACATTTTTCGTCCCTCTACTGTATGGGATGTGCGCGCAGGTCACTGGGCACACACACACACACACACACACACACACACACACACACACACACACACACACACACACACACACACACACACACACACACGCACGCACACACACACACACACACACACACACACACACACTCACACACAAGCGTAGACATATATACAGTTAGTTATTAGTTATTTGGGTTTAACGCCGAGCAGGCGACTAAGGCCATCTCACGGCGGGATGGGTAAACATCTGGTCAGCCAGACTAAAAGCAAGGTCTTAAGACAAGATGTAAATATATCTTAAAAATATGTCAGGCTAAAATGTCGCACGAGTCTTTAAAAGAAATGTCTACAGACTCTCAAAAAGGGCAAAATAAAGAAATTCACAGTCTATGAATGCTCAGATCTTGTAAAAAATATTGCATTCTCTCAAGAAATTGAAGATTTTGTCCGGGGGAACATCCCGGAACAAAACCTTCAAGGAGTCTGCTGTGAAGTGTTTATATCTCGTGTCAATTAGATCGGCACAATACAGCAAAAAGTGTCGAACAGAAAACTGCTCATCACAGGCAAAACACCACGGACGCTCATCCTGTTTAAATAAGTAAGAGTGCGTAACATACGTGTGCCCGATGTGGAGCCGAGTAAGGACAGTCTCCTCACGGCGGCTGCCGCAGCGGAAAGGTAGACTGTCGGACACCGTAGGAAGAGCTTCATGCAGCTTGTTCCCTTCCTCTTTGTTCCACTCGGACTGCCACTCGCGGGCTATGTACGCATTAATCACGGGTTTAAAATCACTATAAACAGTCTGTGTTTCAGGGACAGGGTCACTGCGGGCACTGTTGGCAGCAGAATCTGCGATTCTATTGCCTTCGATGCCCACATGGTCCGGGACCCAAATAAAAATGATGTCATAATATTTCTTCATCAAGTCTGTGTAGAGCTCTCTAATCTGCACCAGCAGTGGGTGGTCATTTCCCGCGCCCTGAAGGGCGTGCAGGGCAGAAAGAGAGTCAGACAGAATCAGGAAGTTCCTTTCCCGAGACTGATAGGCATGCTTGAGTTCCAGCAGAATTGCCTGCAGTTCTGCACTAAATACAGAGGAATGGTCAGGGAGGCGGAGCTTAAATGGGCGTCTATGATGGCGGGAGGACACTGCAGCCGCAGCCACTCTCCCATCCTCAGACTTGGACCCATCCGTATAAAGACGACAATAGCCAGGAAAAATTGAAAGGAGTTCATTGAGGCTCTGTTGGTATATGTCTGGTGGAGTACAATCCTTCTTGTGGGCGGTCAAGTCCAGCAAGATGCCAGGGTGGAGTGATGTGCTGCAGAGATTCCGAAACTTTGTCCAGGTCCACCCCGGCCGCCTGCAGATGAGGTCTGACACGGAATGAAAGTGGACGGACAGCTCCCGGAGGGGCATCGTAAATCTCTGCAAACGACGGGTTAAAACACAATCATAGGCAGGATTGTCTGGATGGGCCTTCAGCTTCAGAAAGTAGCTGAGCATGAGGCGGATGCGGCGGAGCCCGAGAGAAGGCTCCCCTGCCTCTGCATACAGACTAGGAACTGGAGATGTCCTGAAGGCTCCCAGACATATTCGCATACCTTGATGGTGAATGGTGTTCAGACGCTGTAGAACAGGCTTGGAAACCGAGCCATATACCACAGAGCCGTAATCTAATTTGGACCGAACAAGGGCCCGGTACAGTCGAAGTAAGACAATGCGGTCTGCACCCCAGTCAGTACGACCAACGACACGAAGAATGTCGAGGGCCTTCCGACAAGAGGTTCTAAGGTAGTTAACATGGTTGCAGAAGGTCAATCTTTTGTCAAAGATGACCCCCAAAAACTTTGCCTCTTCGGCCACCTTAATTGGCACTCCAGCAATGCTCAGGCTAGGTTCTGGAAATTGTTTTGTCTGGTTAGTAAAATGCACACAGACTGTCTTGGAGGGCGAGAACCTGAATCCGTTGAGAGATCAACGCACAGCTGCAAGCGCCTCTCAAGGGACGCAAGCCCTCGACCTCGGGCACACAAAGCAAAGTCGTCCACAAACAAAGAGCATTCAGAATCATCCTTGACGGCCTTTACAATGTTATTAATTTTAATGCTAAATAAAACAGGAGATAAAATGCTGCCCTGCGGGACACCCATCTCCTGTTCAAAGGAGTCGGAGAGGTGGGAGCCCACACGGACATGGAACGACCGATGAGACAAAAAAAATTGTGAATAAAAATGGGCAGGTGCCCTTTAAAACCCATGTCCGACAAATCAGACATTATACCATACTTCCAGGTAGTGTCATATGCCTTATCAAGATCGACGAAAATTGTATAGACATGCTGCTTGTTGACAAAAGCATCTCGGATAAACGACTCAAAGCGGACTAGATGGTCAGTTGTACTACGGAAGCGCCGGAAACCGCATTGGAGGTCTGTGATCAGACCCTGTGTCTCAAGATGCCACACCAGGCGGGCGTTGACCAAGCGTTCCATAGTTTTGCATAAACATGATGTCAAAGCGATTGGCCGATAGTTGCCCGGGTCGGAAGGATCTTTACCCGGCTTGGGGATTGGCACAACCACAGCCTGATGCCAAGATGGCGGAAAATGACCAGTTATCCAGATACGGTTAAAGGCCTTGAGAAGTACAAGGAGTGAATCCTAAGGCAGATGTGTTAGGAGCTGATAGTGGATGGTATCTAATCCAGCAGCAGAGTCAGTACATTTCTGCATGGCTTGCTGCAATTCTGAAAACGTAAAAGGGGCATTATAGTCTTCCGAGTTATCCGATATAAAATCACAAGTACAAGACTCTCGCTTCTCCTTCTCTCTCTGGAAGAAAGGTGAATAATGCTCTGTTGAAGAATGATGGGCAATGGTGGAGGCAAGCAAATTGACCACAGCCTTTTTATCCGTGACCAAACTGGCTCCATGTCTAAGATGGCCGATAGAAGCCGAGCCCCCCCCCCCCCCACCCCGCCCCTAATTCTTTGAACAGCCTTCCAGACTTTTTGGGATGGAGTCCTAGAAGATAAAGATGAGACGAAGCTTCTCCAGGAAGCACGGCGTTCACGTTGAAAAATGTAACGGGCTTTCGCCCGCTGTCTTTTAAATATTAAAATATTTGCTTGCGACGGATTGCGAAAAGCACGTCGCTGAGCAGATTTGAGCATTTTGGGGGCCTTGCGGCACTCTTCATTGAACCATGGCACTCTCGGCTTCCGAGGGAGTGATGTGGAAGTTCTAGGGATGGTTTCATCTGCTACGTCCAACAAAATAGAAGTAAAACAAGAAACAGGTTCTTCAGCTGACATGACCACTTCCTCTGTAATACGAGACTGACAGAGGGAGGCGAACAGAGGCCAGTTAGCTTTCGTGAGATTCCAGCGTCCCACCGGCGAATCCTCCTCACAGCTCACCGATGACAGGACTACTGGGAAGTGGTCACTACCACACAGGTCGTCGTGAACCTTCCAGTCAAAGTCCAGCATGAGAGAAGGATCACACACAGTGAGGTCTAGAACAGAACTAGAGCCTGAACCTGAGTTCGAGTACGTAGGTGAGCCATCGTTAAAGACACATAGGTTAAGTTGAGAAAAAACATCTTCTAACATCTGACCTCTGCCATCATAGTGGCCACTACCGCAAAGGTGAGCGTGACCGTTAAAATCCCCCATGAGAATAAAGGGAGGGGGCAGCTGATCTACTAAGTGAAAAAATATCAGTACTACAGACCCGCGGGGATGGTGGCAGGTAAACACTGCATATGGTTATTGTAGACATATATACAATATGTAAATGGTTTTTGCACATGACCTGTCTGTCAGTGTTGATCAATCCTGTTCAGTGCCGTTTCTTTAATGACGCTAACCCTTTGAGTGTCGGTAGCGGTTTTCGTCGCGATGATTCCGACAGGCCGAATCATTGCGACAAAAACCGCTACCGACACGCAATCAATCAATCAATCAATCAATCAATCAATCAATCAATCAATCAATCAATCAATCAATCAATCAATCAATTAATCTCTCTCTCTCTCTCTTTCTCTCACCCCACCTCAGCTTTAACCCTCATCTTTGTCCACCGAAGTTCAATGACTACTCCAGTACTTACTAATTAGCTGCACAACAAGTTGAACCATGCAAACATCAGTTCCCTCCCCTTTCAACACCACTTTCAACCCCCCCCCCTACTCCCTTTCCCCTCTTTACTACGAGTTATTTTAGCGTCTACTGAAGGTCCAGTGACTGCTCCATATGAGGTACATGGATGTACGGTCAGCAAAAACTTGAGGTATGTAGCGGTACCCTTGCACGTAATACTTCCTGTCATCTAAAAAACCAATCACTTCACTTTTCAGAAAAAGAAAATGAATCGGTAAAGATACATAGGCACAAAAATGCACCAACCGCAGGAGGCAGCGATCCTCATGAGCCCCCGCGAATGCGGGGGCTCATGAGGATCTATGCCTCTTGCAGATGGGCCTGTTAGCTGCAGTAGTCGAGTGAGCACGGGGTAAGAAAATAATCATATTAAACGAAACGAGCCGGAAATTCTTGCTGCCTACAGACGTCGATGGCACGGCCCGAGATCAAACGAGTACCGGAAGAGCCTCTCAATAGCACATTTGTCTCTCAATGGGGCCCGCTGCACGTGCATTAACTTAATCGCACGTGCGGGTTATGGGGCCATTGCTTACCGGCGTGATTCATAGAGGCCGAAGCGCTGTGCCATGCCATGAAATTTTTGCAAGGGGGAAAGCTGAACGTGTCACGTTAACACGAAATGTTCAGTCAGAAAACCAATGCCTTGCGCGTGTCAGTCAGGTCAACGCAAAATACTGACCCTGGACATGCTTGTGCCGCACTGACCCTCACGTCAGCAAGAAATATTCTCAACACGCCGGTGTAAGTAGTTGAACGCCACAACTGACGAACGCTCCGTGACAGGAGTAAAGGAGTCACGTCACCACGAAGTGTGCGCATTAAGGAATGACGTCGGCAAGAATGACTCCCAGGGGATGGGCCAGTGGTTTTGAGTGCACGTGCTGAGTGAGTGAGTATGCGCGCACCCACGCGCCCTTTCCGCTTGGCTAGCCGCGGGTGCACCAGCGCACATCTCCTGGACAATGCGCGTCGTAATTTATGTGTGCAGACTGACCTCTCTCTCTCTCTTGTTTGGTGTCACTGAGACACGCTTGAGCTCGAACATCAGTGATGAAGCCATCAGTATCCTTAACTTTCCTGTTATTAGAAGAAATCCTTCCTCCCCAGGCAAAACAGGCATTGCCGTCTACATCCACCAGTCTATTCAACACTTAGTCCGTAGACGGCAAGATCTGGAAACCGCAGATGTTGAGTGCGTGTGGATTGAAGTAAAACGTCCTTTTAAAAATTTTTTTTAGCTCCATCATACGTAGGCTTCTTGTACCGTAACCCTGCGGCTGACTTTAGTTGGTACGACGATTTCACCTGCAACTTAGATAAAGTTTGTAAAGTAAACACCGACTCATTCTAATTGGTGATTTCAATATCAGCTTACTGAAACACCACACCGCATGGGAAATAACATCTCCCTTATTTGGGCTGGTGCAGCTGGTCCAGTCACCCACTAGGATTACTGCTGCATCGTCCACTCTCATAGACCATATTTATACCAATAATCCTAAATCTGTGACTGACGTTTCTGTTCCCGACTTGAGCATTAGCGATCATTTTCCTGTAGCGTGTAACTGGGCTACGCAATTCCAAAGTCTGAAAATAAAGGTAATATCACCGTAACATATCGCTCTTTTAATCATTTTAATCAAATTAATCACATTTTTACAATATCTTAGTAATGCGTGCTTTGACGCAGTAACCGAGTCCATCGACCCAGAGGTTGCTCTCTCTGCATGGTACAACATTTGCCTTGGGGTACTCAACAAAAACGCACCCCTCAGGGTGAGGCGTGTCAAAGCGCGGTACTACCCGCATGGATTACAAAAGAACTGACCCAGGCCATGAAGCTTAGGAACACCCTCAGGAGAGAAAAGAAGTTTGACGAGTTTAAAAAGCAGGGTAATCACGTCAAGTATATGCTACGCGAAGCGAGAAAAGCATTTGTAAGAAATACTATTAAGAACAATAAAGACGGGTCAGCTATTTGGCGCGTCCTGAATTCCCTTACCGAGGCTCTAGTGCATCCACGGTAATCCCTAGTGATATATCCGCTGACATGTTTAATAATCACTTCCTCTCTGTTGCTGAAGGTTTCTTAACACAAGGCAATGTCAATGGTAAGTGTTCCGATGTTTTTATTGACTACTGCAATCAGAAAACTGTGTCTCCTTTTAGCATTCCATCGATTGCAATACATGAAGTATGTAAATTCATAAGTAGTCTCGCGAACAAGAAGTCATCAGGCCCTGATGACATAAATCCTAAAGTTCTGAAACTTTCTCTACCTTACATTGTTGAATCGCTGACATGCATTTACAACCTGTGTGTCCATCAGTGTGTATTTCCTACACAACTTAAACTTGCAAAAGTAATTCCACTACCGAAATCCAAGTTCAGGGCAGATCTGAATAATTATATACCGATTTCGTTACTGTCCGTGTTAGGCAAACATCTGGAGCGACATGAACACAAACATTTGTCTCCGTATTTAGAGACAAATAATATGCTTCATCCCTTCCAGTCTGGGTTTCGTCCGAAGTATTCCTGTCATACAGCGCTAACCAGACTTGCAGATAAGTGGTTATATAACGTAAACAATTCTCAATTGACGGGTGTTATATACCTAGATTTTAAGAAGGCGTTTGACCTCGTTAACCACGCCACTCTGATAAGCAAACTTAGTCATTATTTAACTTGAAATGCGTCTCAGCAGTTGCCTTTTTTAGTTCATACCTAAAGGGAAGAAAGCAAAAGGTTGTAGTTAATGGATCACACTCTGAACTGAAGGAGGTTAAGTTTGGAGTACCTCAAGGGTCGGTGTTAGGGCCTCTGCTATGTTGTTTATACATCAACTATCTACCTCTTCATCTAACGTCCGAATCTGTCGAATGGGACTTTTTTTTTGCTGACGATACTTCAATCTACACGGCAAATAAAAACCTTAATGTGGTTGCAGAAAACCTTCAACAAAGCCTTGATGAGGTGTCCGCCTGGTGTGAACGTTACTAATTGAGTATCCATCCAGCAAAAACTAAGTCAATGGTAATTGCGACACGCCAACTTAGCCCCCTTTCACTTGATTTGTGATTTGAAGGCAATTCTATTGAGCAAGTGTCTGAACACCGCCTTCTTGGAATTATCATAGATGATCAGCTCAAGTGTCAGGCACACACACATATAAAGTGTGTAAAACTGTTTCAAGAACATTTTCATGCTGTCCAAACTGAAGCATTTCACTGACTTTGAAACCAGAAAATTATTTTATTATGCTCATATTCAGTCCCACATTAATTATGCTTCGACGGTGTGGGACAGGCTGCAGTGATGTACATTTAAAAAGACTGGACTCCTTACACAGACGAGCAGCTAAATTAATTTTTCTCGATCCTACTTTGACAACGGACAGCGGGACTTCTTTTTCTCAAGAATCAGTTTGCATTTAACAAAGGTGTTCCTCCTGTTCATGATACGGAATAACAACACTCAAGAATATTTAACCCAGCTGCTAGTCCGGTCTCAGTCACGCTATGGCGATACGAAAATCCTGTATGTAGTACCCAAAACCAGAATAGACTTATTTGAAACCAGGCTAGCATTCTCGGGGGCGACTTTGTGGAATTCTCTTCCATCCCACATGAAGACTACTCCAACGGTATTATGTTTCAAGAAAAGTCTTTTTAAATGTTTATCTTCGCAGCCATAATTATCTGCAAGCTTTGCTTTCTGTACGTAGATATCCATGTTACTATGTACACATTCTACTGCTGTGTATGTATACATGTACAACGTGTGTGTGCGAGCGTGCGTGTGTGCGTGATCATTGTGTGTGTGTGTGAATCGGTGTGTGCGCATGCGAATATGTACTCGGCGTTTTGGTTGTTGTTGCTGTTGCGTTGTTGTTCATTTATCTTTTCTTACCATTGCTACCCTTCCGGCTCCCCCAACACACCCGTAGGCGTTGGTCATATACATATATTAATGTAATGTAATTGCTGTGTTTGTAGCTGTAGCAATGGCAGATTTGAAAAATGACATTGCCTCTGGCATTGTTAATATTTTTACCGTTGTAAAATAAAGATTCATTGAATCATTGATTCTCTCTCATCCGTGTTTCCTCTGTCCAGAAAAGAGGTCAGCAGAGCGCCATCGCTAATATTGTGGACTGGCCGTGCGCGGGACTGGAAGTAAAACCCCAGTGCGCAAAAGGGCCTCGGGACGACGTCAGCCGCGGTTGGCCCTCGCACACGTGCGCGGGCCAACTGCGGCAGACGTCGGTCCGATATCCTTTTTGTGCACTGACCTTTTCGTCAGAAAGAGACGCAGTGAGCATAGTTTAGAATCCAGTTGTGCTTCCTAACTGACTTACTTACTGACTGACCTACTTACTTACTTACGTAACCCATATCATACTGAGGCTAAAAGCTTCAAATTTGTACACTGCCATATGAAAGCTACATTATAGTACTTACAGATAAGGATATAGACCAATGGCTTTAGTTCAAGGGTGGTGCCAAAATAGCTTGGCGCCTAGCGCTATTCTGGCACCACCCTTGAACTATTTTAGTGCCACTTATTTCACACACTGGTGTATTCCGAATGATAAGGGTTAATTGTTTAGGAGATCTGCTCCAGGGCGGGCTTTGCGGATGGCTACAATTTGCGAGACAATGTTGTCTGACATCAACTAATGTTGTCTGACCTCAACTAATGTTGTCTGACCTCAACTAATGTTGTCTGACCTCAACTAATGTTGTCTGAGCTCAACTGAGACTTTTCTACCCTTTCTTTTACAATCCAGGCGAGTAGGCACAATATACAGAGTTTTTTCTCCCCACTGCCCTCTGTGCGCATCGGTGGAACTCTTCTGCTTGCAAAGGAGAAGAGCAGAAAACGTCTTCCATTTTGCGACATTCAAACGTCATGAGTTAGCTTAGCGCTTTTGCCCAACACTATTAAACGTCATGAGTTAGCTTAGCCCTTTTGCCCAACACTATTAAACGTCATGAGTTAGCTTAGCCCTTTTGCCCAACACTATTAAACGTCATGAGTTAGCTTAGCCCTTTTGCCCAACACTATTAAACATCATGAGTTAGCTTAGCCCTTTTGCCCAACACTATTAAACGTCATGAGTTAGCTTAGCCCTTTTGCCCAACACTATTAAACGTCATGAGTTAGCTTAGCCCTTTTGCCCAACACTATTGAAAGACATACTAAGAACATTATAAAGGAAATGTTGCAAACTATTACAACACTTAAATGAAAAGAAAAGGGGAGACTGCCAGTGCTAATATTTTAGGAAGGTTACAAAGTAAAGTAGATTATAGCACTGTCAGGGGAGAGAAATGTGCATGATCGACCAGTGATCATAGATCTACTGTGGCCAAAGCACAAAAAAAAAAAAAAAAAAAAAAAAGATAGGAAAGAGAGGGGGCGCTAAAAAAGTGACTGAAAGCAATGCATATGGAAGCCCCCCCCCGAAGGGGGGCGTATCACATATCCCACTGTTCCAGCCACTCAGTGCATGGAAATTTAAATCTAGGTCCCCCCGAGGGGGGTCCAGATATTTAGCCGGTGTGGACAGCTGTTTCGGTCTTGGCGACCTCCTCAGCACACCATCGGCGATACTGGAGGAGGCAGGAATTTCTGCCTACCTGCAAAGACAACCACATTTTACTGTGGTGTCTGCAAGGGCATACATCCATGCCACCACCTAGAGCCAAATTTCCATGCACCCTAAAAGAGAACCTACCAAAAGGGGGGAAGGGGTTGCAGTCGATATTGTAGTAGTAAATGAAAAGAAAAGGGGAGACTGCCAGTGCTAATATTTTAGGAAGGTTACAAAGTAAAGTAGATTATAGCACTGTCAGGGGAGAGAAATGTGCATGATCGACCAGTGATCATAGATCTACTGTGGCCAAAGCACAAAAAAAAAAAAGATAGGAAAGAGAGGGGGCGCTAAAAAAGTGACTGAAAGCAATGCATATGGAAGCCCCCCCGAAGGGGGGCGTATCACATATCCCACTGTTCCAGCCACTCAGTGCATGGAAATTTAAATCTAGGTCCCCCCGAGGGGGGTCCAGATATTTAGCCGGTGTGGACAGCTGTTTCGGTCTTGGCGACCTCCTCAGCACACCATCGGCGATACTGGAGGAGGCAGGAATTTCTGCCTACCTGCAAAGACAACCACATTTTACTGTGGTGTCTGCAAGGGCATACATCCATGCCACCACCTAGAGCCAACGGGGGGGCTTCCATATGCATTGCTTTCAGTCACTTTTTTAGCGCCCCCTCTCTTTCCTATCTTTTTTTTTTTGTGCTTTGGCCACAGTAGATCTATGATCACTGGTCGATCATGCACATTTCTCTCCCCTGACAGTGCTATAATCTACTTTACTTTGTAACCTTCCTAAAATATTAGCACTGGCAGTCTCCCCTTTTCTTTTCATTTACTACTACAATATCGACTGCAACCCCTTCCCCCCTTTTGGTAGGTTCTCTTTTAGGGTGCATGGAAATTTGGCTCTAGGTGGTGGCATGGATGTATGCCCTTGCAGACACCACAGTAAAATGTAGTTGTCTTTGCAGGTAGGCAGAAATTCCTGCCTCCTCCAGTATCGCCGATGGTGTGCTGAGGAGGTCGCCAAGACCGAAACAGCTGTCCACACCGGCTAAATATCTGGACCCCCCTCGGGGGGACCTAGATTTAAATTTCCATGCACTGAGTGGCTGGAACAGTGGGATATGTGATACGCCCCCTTCGGGGGGGCTTCCATATGCATTGCTTTCAGTCACTTTTTTAGCGCCCCCTCTCTTTCCTATCTTTTTTTTTTTGTGCTTTGGCCACAGTAGATCTATGATCACTGGTCGATCATGCACATTTCTCTCCCCTGACAGTGCTATAATCTACTTTACTTTGTAACCTATTACAACACTTGATTTTCTTGCCTGAGCAGGGCTCAGCTGTATGAATGACCTTAGTCGCGCCATCCACTCAGCAAGATGATCCGATAACGTGGAGCAACTTGCTTAAGGCGCAGGACTAAGCTCACTCATGCAACTGGCCCTTCCTACAATTTGAATGCACCTAGCCCGGCTGTGACTTCATCATGGATCTAACCTAATCACATGATCGAGGTCATCCGGACATTTTTGGCTGCAGTTTAGATGGGCATTTACTTAGAAATTAAACCAATCCACCCTATGATTTGGTTAGTTAGTTAGTTATTGGGGTTTAAAGCCATCTCACGGCGGGAAGGGTAAAAGTCTGGTCAGCCAGACCAAGAGAAAGGTCTTAAAACATGATCAGTGTAAATACAGTTTAAAAGTATTCTTAGCTAAAATGTCACACAGGTTAATCGTACATGTCTACAGACTTTGGAAGTTCATAAGAACAGTCAGATTGATATAGACTACAGAGATTTAAATTTTGTAAAGTGGTGACAAATTGGCTTCCTTTAGAAAGCTGAAGATTTTGTCCGGGGGAACGTCCCAAAGGCAAACAGCATGTTTTTTTTTTGTTTTTTTTTAAAAATGTAAAGCGAGATTGTCATTATAATGCAATATAAATCTTGCTTTTCGTAAGATGGACTATTGTCGTTTGCCTCACAGGGCAGAGATATCTTTGTTTCACACAGAGTGGCCGAAACATTAAACTCTCCAAACTTCGTTTCTTTATTTTTTCCTTGATTAGTTTTGATTTTTTTTGTGTGTGGAAAGGTCTTGGGGAGTGGATTGGGGTGGGGATGGGGGTAGAGGTTGTTTGAGGTGCTGAATCAGTAGGTCCTCTTTCCCTGTGTGTGTGTGTGTGTGTGTGTGTGTGTGTGTGTGTGTGTGTGTGTGTGTGTGTGTGTGTGTGTGTGTGTGTGTGTGTGTGTGTGTGTGTGTGTAATGCAACATACAGGAAATGCTGCCCGTTATATTTTTCATATTCGATTTGCGTCTAGACTGAAGGCGATAAGGACGCACCCAGTGCGCAAAGGCCATCGGGCCGACGTCGGTCCGATGGCCTGTTGCGCATTGGGAATGTATCTGCGGGAATTCCCTGTTTACCGATAAAAGAAAATTTGTGCTAATGTGTTGTCTGCTCCTTAACTAAATCAGCGAATAAAGCCGGTAATGAGATCCGCCCTGTGAAAGGCAAAAGACGCTAAGTCTATATTTGTGAACAGCGAGACTTTCATTGTATAACAATGAACATCTCGCTTCTTTTTTTTTTTTTTTACAAATATGACTTGCAGTTGTCTTTGCATTCACAGGTCAGAGATGAGCTTTTTTTATATTGTATTTTTTTTTTTTAACCGTGTGCCGGTGTAACATTCCAGAATGACCTTTACGCCAGATCGACACAGGGTCACTTTGGCGTGGCCACGCCAAAGTGATCCCGAGTCGATCTGACGTAGCAGTTCTCTCGTTATATGGCAAACACAGTATATCCATTCTTGAGAAAAGCGCGATTTTTATTTCTATACCATGAACATATCGATTTTAATCAAGAATGAACATACTGGCTTTTGCGAATTAACGGCAGAGTTTCCCATGCCAAAACGACTCTGTTTCGATCTGATTTCGGGCTCATTCTGGCTTGTTACACAGGGAGATTTTCGGGACGGTAAGAATGGGTGTTACGTTTGTGGTTGTGTTATTCTTTTGAGAGCACGTTTGTGTTAACCATAGGAAAGATCCGATACTCATTTGAGTTATTTTGGATGAGAATTACGTACATTTTTAGTAGGATTCATTTTCTTTTGCACGGAGAATTGCGATCGATTTTTGTTGTGTCGCGTATTTTCGTTACAATGTTGTAAAGTTTGACCTACATTAGACTGGAAGGTTCGAGCAGGGTCGCGATCTTTCTAGTGACCTCAGATATGAAGTCAAAGTTGTTGGCTACATTTCGTAACATTTTATCGAATGCGCCTAGATGTTAGTCGAAGGCTGTATTTAGTTCTAGAGTGTTCTTTGTAATGAATATTAATACGTTTTGGTTACGTTTTCTTTTCTGATTGTTTGTGTTGTGTGAATTTGCTGGATTGATTTGGAAATGATATGTAATAGTATAAAAGACGGTGTTAGGATATATTATGTGCGTGCATTGTATGAGAGACGCAGTGTGTCAAAAGCGTTGATGCATTGTAAAGGAGACAGTGTATTAGTGTGTGGATGCATTTGTGGACGCATTGTGCTGAGAGTGCATCGTGAGAATAAAATACTGTTGGAACTGTTACTTCAGTGTGGTCTACAACCTTGTGCCACGTGTGACGAGTTGCAGCTGAGTGAAGTTTCTTTACAAGAACCTTACGTGCGTGCGTCTAGTGTGATTGTATTATACTACGACTACGACTACCACGTAACAATTACTTATTGATTACATCATTTGGGATGACGCATTTAAAAGCAGAAACAATAAACGAACATCGACGTCATCTTTGTCTTCGATTCCATCACCATTTGCTCTACTGATGTCAACTTCACGCTGACTTGGAGAAGCCGGTCTTATTTTCTTTAACCCTGTTCATTCTGACACACCCTTTGCTGGAAATTGGACTGATAGCTCAAGGGTAGTGTCAGAATAGCTTGGCGCCTCAGGCGCCAAGCTATTCTGACACTACCCTTGAACTAAAACAGTTGATCTGTTTCCTTATCTGTAACGTAGTCTTCATAGGGCAATAAGCACATTTTACAAAGTCAACCTCAGGATGTAATGGGTTAAACGACATACTCCAGGCATTGAAGGGTTAATAGTTCACAATATCTCATTTATAAACGTTCTTAGTATGTCTTACAATAATGCTGGTCAAAAGGGTTAACATAAATGATGCACTTTGAATGTCTTAAAAATGAAAGACTTTTCTGCTCTTTTCTCCTTTGCTCGATGAATTCCTTACGCTACGCTCAAAAGGCACTCGGAGTTGAAAACCTCTGGTACGTGTGCCTACTGAACATGGATTACCAAACGAAGGGTAGACAAGTCTCAGATGAGGCAAGACAACATTGATAACCCGTTGTATCGGCGAATTGTATCGCTCAATGCCTGCCACTTCAACTCATTCTACCCCAAGACCGAAATCAACTCCCCAAATTGTGCCGTTGTCCTCTGAAGACTGCATTGCCGCCGCAGTGCAGGACACAGATCGACCATGATAGATCAAGGGTGATGCCAGAATAGCTTGGCGCTCATAGGCATCACCTTTCAACTATCGTGGTCGATCCTTATCTTGCTGTGGTGTGTCTGGGGTAGAATGAGTTAACCCCTTCCGTGCTAGTGGTCGCAGATTTTCTTTCTGGAATCGTCGTTACAGTACCATTATGCATAAACATGAAGACACTTTTCAGCACGATTTACGTTTGTTATGCCTTGTCAACACACATAATGAACTTTAACAGCAGTTTGGACACGCAGCAAAAGCGCACGCGTAATCGCGCTTAGTTTGTTCTGCGCTGCCGTTAGCGTGTCAATCTATTTTTAGCTGTTTCTCGTACTGAAAGCCTTGTATATTTATAGAACGGAGCGGAGTCATTGTTAGATTACTTGATATACAGACGACGTGTGCTGAACTGGATTCGTCCTGTGTCTAAATGAACCATAACTTAGACCTGTGTGTAGCGTTTCGTAACCATATGTTACTTGTTATGTTTAGTTCGGGGTTTAACGTCCACGGCACCGAAGTGATAATTGATGGCCCTGACGGGCGGGTTATGGGGGACAGGGAAATTCTATTGCCTATGGAGTACGACCTGAACACTGATCAATTCAGGCGCATTGCAACTGTGCCACTTTGATTTACCAGGACAGTTCAACGGACATGCTATGGAACAAATCCGTCTTTTATCCCTGGATTGCGAGTCCAGCTACCGGGGCCGGAACGGAGACTCGAACCTACGACCCGGCTATTCCCTTCGCTTTCCTGCTCCGACGCTTAACCGCTTGAGCGATTTCGGACCCCATCGATCTGTTACATGATTGATTGATTGTACATTGCTTAACGTCCCGACAGCAACAAGACTTTCTCAGGACGCGCCTGCACTGCTTGTGAAAAAAAAACAACTAAACAAAATATTAAATGTATGTCGCCAGACGGTCTAGTACGCTAAATAAACCTAAGACCATTTAGCAACACACATCCAATATCAAGAGCTACAGACAGCGCAGACAGTAGGGAGAGTTTTAAAAAGGAAAATACAGGTGAATGGACCAAGGGTAGGCAGAAACACATGCCCCAGAATAGAGGGGAAAACCCACCCTGTGGAGCTGACCAGGGTGACCCTGAGAACTAAAAAGTAGTTAACCCCACCCAAGTCCCCCAGGGCAGACCCGGGTGGGGGATCCATCTGTTACAGCAAGAGACACGTACATGTAGTCTTTGTTCATTCAAGGACCACAAGCCAAAATCCTCGAAGAAACATGAATACAAATTGGTCTGAGCAAGAGCCATAGATCCTCATGAGCCCCGCTGTCGCGGGGCTCATGAGGATCTATGTCTCTTGCAGTTGGATCGTCAAGGGGTTTAAATTATGTAACCGTCTGTGATTTGGATCGTATGGCTGTATCCCGTAAGGTAAATCTCACAGGGCACGCAGTAGTCGTCAGTTAACCCCTTCACTGACGAGAAAAGGTGAACACGATCCAACCGCAAGAGTCATAGATCCTCATGAGCCCCGCGACAGCGGGGCTCATGAGGATCTATGCCTCTTGCTCAGACCAATTTGTATGCATGTTTCTTGGAGGGTTTTGGCTTGTGGTCCTTGAATGAACAAAGACTACATGTACGTGTACAGTGGCAGGGAAGAGGTTAAAACACATTTGGATATATATATATATATATATATATATATATATATATATATATATATATATATATATATATATATATATATATATATATATATATCGTCAGTAACCCAGTCCTGAACCAGAGAGACAATAAAATGGGGTAGTACGATCACGCTTGCATGTGGCCGTCAGCTTCATGAACGTATATTTATAACTGAGTGTTTGTTTGGGTGTCTGAGAAACAGCACAACAATGCCGCCTTGGCCTTGCTCAGTGCTGTTGTTCCACATTCTCGCGTGGTGTGGCCTAGGCATATTAGAATATAATAACGCCCTGAGTGTGCTGGTCTGTGCTTTTGGACCTTACGGCTTCCAGCCGCAAGGTCCAAAAGCACGGACCAGCATTATCTTTGGGCGGCCCATCGTCCCATATTCTCTGCACGGTTTGGTGTTGTAAACTATTGCAGAAATGCGAATAATACTGTATGCGGCCTATGTGATACGATCTGGGATTCTAGCCCTCATGGCTCTAGAGTGTAAAGTGGAGAATCACAGACCAACACGCCAAGCGTTGCTTTGGTCGAGTTTCGTTGTCCCCTGTGCCTTGTACAAGCATCTGTATGGCATGCATGGCCAAGACTGACGAAAATAAGCACGACAGAACAAAACAAAACGATGCTGATGTAGTTGTAGGGCCATAATTGAAAGCCCATGTTAGGCGCAAGGACAATTCTGTACCCCGCAAGGTCCCGCGGCAATATCACAGATAACCGTTTCATCTCAGTTTAACTCATTCAGTCCCGACACACGACAGCAAGACATGGATTGAGCATGATAGTTTAAGGGTGGTGCCAGAATAGCTTGGCGCCCATAGGCGCCAAGCTATTCTGGCACCACCCTTGAACTATCATGCTCGATCTGTCTCTGGAATTGTAATATAGTCCTTCAGAGGGCAACTTCAATATTTGGGGATTTCGGGCCTGGGGTAGAGTTTGTTAAGATTGCACCGCGAACGGCGATGCTGAGGAGGGCCGAACAAAACTTGAATTTCTAACGAAGTATAAGAACTGCCGCTAACGGCGTCCCAGTCAACCACTGACATTTACCCCTTAAAATGCCGGGAACAAGTAAACTCCATCCAACTGCAAGAGACATAGATCCTCATGAGACCCCGCAGTGGCGGGGGCTCATGCAGATCTATATGCCTCTTGCTGAGTCTAATTTGTATCCAAGTTCCTTGCGGCCCGACGCCGGTTTGGGGTTTTTGTCGTTGACTGAGCGCCGGCACAGATTTCAGAAACAAATTTATGAGTGGCAGGCAAGCGGTTTACATATTCGAGACGTGCCGCATCCGGATACGCGGCATAAAGCCGCGTATCCGGATGCAGCACGTCCCGAATGAGTTAATACATAGTGAGTGTAGTTGTAAGCAGAAAGCCGTACGCGATCTGTTGCCTGTGTCCCAGACAGATATAGCGACTGACGATAATCATGTGGTGCCAGAATGTGGTGCACTGGGACATGGATCACATACACACAGACACACTAAATATATTACATTTGTATAGTCTCGTCAGCTGATGTAGGTCAGGTTCCTTCTTCATTACTCTCTCTCTCTCTCTCTCTCTCTCTCCCTCTCTCTCTCTCTCTCTCTCTCTCTCTCTCTCTCTCTCTCTCTCTCTCTCTCTCTCTCTCTCTCTCTCTCTCTCTCTCTGTGTGCAGTTCTGTTTCGAACGGCAATTCAGAAAAATTCAGTAACAATAAAATGATTGAGTCTTGAGTCTTGAGTCTCTCTCTCTCTCTCTCTCTCTCTCTCTCTCTCTCTCTCTCTCTCTCTCTCTCTCTCTCTCTCTCTCTCTCTCTCTCTCTCTCTCTCTGTGCAGTTCTGTTTCGAACGGCAATTCAGTACAGCAACAGCATGCACCCAGTCACTCCTCACGATTCGGTTCGCCAGTGAATGAAAAAAACCCACACAAAAAAAAAAAACTGAGTCAAGACCAAACTAAATACCATCGATCCATCAAAATAACCCCCCAACAAAGAAAGAAAGAAAGAAACAAATTAAATCGCACAAAGGCGTACTGTTGTAGCATTAGATTGATCCATGCAATTAGTCTCTTGCTTTCTTTGATAGGTAGTTTGCTGATGTCTACTTTCGGATCTAACGGCCTAGAGCCATAGGGCCCAAAATGACAGACCAGCACATTATTATCCCTTCGGCTGTCGGTAATGCTTTTTGTCGCGATGATTCCTACAGGAATAACAACCTGACATCCTGCAGGAATAACAACCTGACATCCTGCAGGAATAACAACCTGACATCCTGCAGGAATAACAACCTGACATCCTGCAGGAATAACAACCTGACATCCTGCAGGAATAACAACCTGACATCCTGCAGGAATAACAACCTGACATCCTGCAGGAATAACAACCTGATATCCTGCAGGAATAACAACCTGACATCCTGCAGGAATAACAACCTGACATCCTGCAGGAATAAGAACCTGACATCCTGCAGGAATAACAACCTGACATCCTGCAGGAATAAGAACCTGACATCCTGCAGGAATAACAACCTGACATCCTGCAGGAATAAAAACCTGAATCCTGCAGGAATAACAACCTGACATCCTGCAGGAATAACAACCTGACATCCTGCAGGAATAACAACCTGACATCGTGCAGGAATAACAACCTGACATCCTGCAGGAATCATCGCGACAATAAGCGCTACCCCGGCCAACGTATTAACAAACTACCGTTGAGTCAAGTGTTAATCCACTCAGTTTGCCCCAAACACCCTACAGCAGGAGATGGATTCACCATGGTAATTCACGGGTAGCGCCAGAATAGCTTGGCGCCTTCAGGGTATACGTGTAATTCACGGGTAGCGCCAGATTAGCTTGGCGCCTTCAGGCGCCAAGCTAATCTGGCGCTACCCGTGAATTATCATGGTCAGTCCATCTCCTGCAACTGGTACACAGACGTTAGGCAACTGACACCACACACATTTGGGAAATGCGACCGTGGCGTTAAATGGGTTAACCCGTGCATCACTGAATGGCGTGTCACCCACCTGTTCGCTGCTGCAAAAAGTCCCTGCTCCGTCTCGCCTCGTCCCCCGAGGACGTCCCCACCGTGGCGTGTCCGTGACATAAAGCACACACGACACACACCACACCTGCCCACCACAGCCGCCGCCACACCGCCAGGGTTTGAACTCCCATCTGTCCAGCCACCGTCACGCAACATGCGCCCTGACCGCTCCAGCCCGGACTATCAACTCAGCAGAACAGACCGGTGTCTTTTTTTTTTTTTTTTGTTCCAATTTTTTTTTCAGTGCAAACAAGATCTTGCTACAGTAGTCCTGTCTGCTTCAAAGACAGTCTTGTCCAGTAAGATCTTGCTGCAGTAGTCCTGTCTGCTTCAAAGACAGTCTTGTCCAGTCATTAGTGAGGTACTTATGGTCTTATAAGCTAAAGAGGGGTGAATTTTGCGGGGAAAAAAAGTCGTTTCAAGAAATGAAAATAGCACAGGCCCTATCTTTTGCAATAATTGAAAGATCCAGTGAGGAAAAGTTGAATGTAAACACTCGCAGAAGAATGCTGCCCTAGAACTGTAAAAGACAGTCCATTTTGTGAAAGGCGAGATTTCTGTTGTCTCACTATGGAAATACCGCTTTTCACAAAATGCACTTATGTCTTTTGATTTCCTAGGACAGAATGTCCTAAGACTTTTTGTCCTCAACACGAAGTGTCTTCACCTCGGCAGACAGGTAACAAACACCCTTTCAGTGACAGAGCCACCGCAGACACACAAGAGCACGTGAAACCGCAAACTGGCGCACCGCCGTACCGCGGACTGGAACTGTAGTCAGCGTAGGTACCGGCGGGCAGGTTGCTAAGCCAGCGATTCCACCACTTGCAGACTCAGAGAAACGATGCTAGACTCTATTATGACTCCTCACGTCAGCCATCGCCATGCGTCTGCGAGCGGCGTAGATCTTGATGCGCTAAGGCAGCCTGCAGGGAGTTCACGAGGACGTGTGTTTCGTTCTGGACCCACTTCTCTTGAGTTTTCCAGACTAAGAACATCCTAATAACTCTTCTGTAATGGACGGCTGAACCACTCTGTCTGCAGAACTGCACGAGGCTGGTAAATAAAAACCATGTAAAAT
This sequence comes from Semisulcospira habei, assembly GCA_036245525.1. Classification (NCBI taxonomy): domain Eukaryota; kingdom Metazoa; phylum Mollusca; class Gastropoda; family Semisulcospiridae; genus Semisulcospira; species Semisulcospira habei. The sequence continues at coordinate 204,455,748 of BTPG01000005.1, forward strand.
CAACTTGAACCTGCATGAGGCATAGATCCTCATGAGCCCCCGCTTTAGCGGGGGCTCATGAGGATCTATGCCTCTTTCAGGTTGATTTGGATCTGCTGAAAGAGGGTCCATAATAAAGAACAGGCCGTAGGAGGCTGTTTCCTTCAGAACCGACCTTTCACTTTTCAGGCCAGACTCAACACTGCCTGGTGGCCGCAGAGGAAAGGAAAGGACAAAGATACTATCGCAGACGTAACGCCGACAACCTTCTCTTTATGAAGAACACTGATGAAAATGTGGGCGGGAAGGAGTATAGATTCTCATGAGCCCTGGGAAACTTCGAGGGCCTGTGAAGATCCATTCCTCTTTCCAGATGAAATCTGTTGGCCAAAAGGGAGAGTGTCTACATGACAAAAGCCTGTCTGATTTCTGAAGGACGATGTGTGATTGGCGAGGGTGGTGCGGCCCGGTGGGGATGGAGTTGAAAATGTTATGTCGGGGTGGGAGAACAGGTACAGATTAGAAGGGAGAACAGGTAAGGATTAGGACAATGACACTTCTGCCCTCGAAGACAGTAATTCATTTTTGCGAAAAGCAACATTTTCTATTGAATCGAGACACCCAATGGAGAAAGAAACACGCTTATAAATGACAGTTACAACTTGTGTTGTAACTGTCATTTCTAAGCGTGTTTCTTTCTCCGTTTGGGGTTTCTCTGCATTTTACACGCTTGGCAGTCATCTTTTAGGTCTGGATTTAAGATCTCCATTGCATTATGTCAATCTGGCTTGTCACTGACAAAAATGGACTTATCCTGTCTTTTAGTAGCCTTCCTATTCTAGGGCGGATTTCGTTAGAGAAACTTCAATTGTGCACTGTGCTTTGTGATTTTGGATAGTGCGGCTCTGCGGTGACGTCAGTGCTAGTGAGCGATTCTGGACCCCATGCCCTGGAGCCGTTAGGCCCCAAAACTCAGACTAGTACACATTCAGTAAAAGGCATGGTAATGTCAGTCTCTATATTAGTCATTTCAGCTCACGTTCACTGGGCGCCAAAATGTTCGATCCACCCAAGGAACGTAGATACAAAGTGGTGTCAGCAAGAGGCGTAGATCCTCATGAGCCCCCGCAACTGCGGGGACTCATGAGGATCTATGCCTCTTGCAGACGGATTGTATTCACTGTATCTCATTTCTGAAATGTTTAAGTCTATATTTACAACAAAAGAGTTAAAAATCCAGACCAAAAATATGGCTGCCGAGGCGTGAAAAAAAACGCAAAGAAATGACCAATAAAGAAGAAACACGCTTTGAAATAACGAGCACATATAGTTCACTGTTCAGTGCTCTTCCTTTCAAAGAATGTTTCTTTTCTTTGTCACTTATCTCCTAACAAAGAAGTGGCAGTCAACGGCCGGACAATCAGGCCACATGTTTATGTCTGTTTGATATGATATTTATGTACTGTAGTTGTATTATTACATAATCAGACCCAACGCTCGTCTGGCGCTGTGAATAAGTCTGAGTGTCACACTGTATTCACGTATTTCCCTTCTACCAGCTGACCCCCGCCAGCTTTCCTGAAGAATGCATCCTGTACTAAGTCAACTCAGGCCCGGACCATCTATTTACGCCTAATATGACGGACATGGGGGCCGGGGGGGGGGGGGGGGGTGGGTGGGTGGTGGGTGGGAGGACAGTTGCATGAGTGAGCATAGTCCTGCTCAAGCCACTAAGCCAGGTGGTCCTCTATGGGTGAGCTTTGTCCTGCGCCAGCCACTAAGCAAGGTGCTATAGCGGAGCACCTTGCTTAGTGGCTGGCGCAGGACTAAGCTCACTCATGCAGCTGATGCCAGAGGTCAAATATTAATGACGCTCAATATGAGTAACACCTGATATACTTATATTTCAGTCAATAGGATATGAAACCGGCAAAATCGAGGTAGGACAAGGACCTGTTCCAGGCAATAAAAGGTTAAAACATTCGTCAAATCTCCTCTATAAATGTTGTCTCACAATACTGGTACACAAAAGGGCAACGTCAAACTTGTGCAACTTGAATGTCATAAAATGAAAGACTGTTTCTGTTCTTCCTCTTCTTTTGTGCGTAGGAGAGTCAACAACGTTCAACGTTTAGGGCTTAACGTCTTTTGTCCACCACGAAGGTGATTTCAGGGCACCGAAAAGAGGCCTGTACACATTTTGACTCCAGCTGGGTTCGAACCCACGACCTTTTGGACAAGAGTCGGACGCTCTACCACCGAGTGACCCAGCTCCCCCCGTAGGAGAGTCAGTCCCACCGTTGCGCACAAGGGGCATTAGAAAATCTAACTGTTGTCTGTCCAGCGCTGTGATTCCCCTTGGTTTGAGTACTGACAATTCTGCCAGCGCTAGCCTCACCTATCTGGTTTGTGAGTATCATGTATAACTCGAGGCAAAATTTGTATCGTTACATTGTTGTGTAATGTTCTGTGCATCTACTGTGGGAAATCAGGGTATTTACCCGACCACATATAGTAGCGCACCTTCATGTTTGTGTATGTATGTTTCTCCTGCCTACTTCCTAAGTTCCGGAGAAAGACATGGGTTATATAAGAGACCTGATCCATTCTTTTTAGGAATGGAAATGATTGTCTTATTCTATACCTGCGTATTTCTCTGTGGGCTGGCGATTGGGTGCCTGATAGGCGGGGGCAGGGGATCTAACTGTTGTCTGTCCAGCGCTGTGATTCCCCTTGGTTTGAGTACTGACAATTCTGCCAGCGCTAGCCTCACCTATCTGGTTTGTGAGTATCATGTATAACTCGAGGCAAAATTTGTATCGTTACATTGTTGTGTAATGTTCTGTGCATCTACTGTGGGAAATCAGGGTATTTACCCGACCACATATAGTAGCGCACCTTCATGTTTGTGTATGTATGTTTCTCCTGCCTACTTCCTAAGTTCCGGAGAAAGACATGGGTTATATAAGAGACCTGATCCATTCTTTTTAGGAATGGAAATGATTGTCTTATTCTATACCTGCGTATTTCTCTGTGGGCTGGCGATTGGGTGCCTGATAGGCGGGGGCAGGGGATCTAACTGTTGTCTGTCCAGCGCTGTGATTCCCCTTGGTTTGAGTACTGACAATTCTGCCAGCGCTAGCCTCACCTATCTGGTTTGTGAGTATCATGTATAACTCGAGGCAAAATTTGTATCGTTACATTGTTGTGTAATGTTCTGTGCATCTACTGTGGGAAATCAGGGTATTTACCCGACCACATATAGTAGCGCACCTTCATGTTTGTGTATGTATGTTTCTCCTGCCTACTTCCTAAGTTCCGGAGAAAGACATGGGTTATATAAGAGACCTGATCCATTCTTTTTAGGAATGGAAATGATTGTCTTATTCTATACCTGCGTATTTCTCTGTGGGCTGGCGATTGGGTGCCTGATAGGCGGGGGCAGGGGATCTAACTGTTGTCTGTCCAGCGCTGTGATTCCCCTTGGTTTGAGTACTGACATTAGAAAATCAGCCACGCGTGCCTGCTCACATGGATTGTGAAAAGGAGGGTAGAAAAATCTGAGGCGAGGCAAGACAACATTGATAACACGTTGTCGGTATCAGTAATTTGAGCAATCAAGGCCACCAAGCAGCAGATCGCTTTAACCCGCTTGTGCATGCAGCCACAGCTGACTGCACTACGGGGGTCGTCAAAAAGGCGCCCCACGTCAATAGCTACGAACTGAAAGTGTCGTCGTATAGCCTTGCCGGCTATACTACACTTTCGCAGATATTGATGCTAAATTAAAATCATTCCCGTGTGAACCTCAGCCTGTGACCGTTCTCTACCTCTGACGCAGTAGGGCCCAAGTATGCTTTGGCTCTGCCTCAGTCTGAAAAAAAAACCCAACTAAACCGCCAGCTAACTCGTGTGTTTAACAACAACAACAAAAATCCCCTTTGCGCCCTGTTAAGGAGAGTCCAATAACCCTTGCGCCGCAACCCGTGGCCCCTGTTCACGCATTACATCCTGAGGAGAAAATTATATTAAAAAAAAAAGATTTCCTTTGGGGTCTACTTCACAGTTCTTGAGACAGACCAGTCATGAGAGTTCAAGGGTGGTGTCAGAATAGCTTGGCACCTATAGGCGCCAAACTGTTCTGAGACCTCCCTTGAACTATCATGGTCGATCCACACTCTGTCGTCAGGGCCTTATGGGTTGAATCCAAAACGGACGCCGGACGGAAGAAGGGAAGCGACACTAGGACGCGGAAGGACATTATAAGCGAGTTCTCGTTTCATTACATCATGTATCGAAGAAAATATCAATGAGATCGACAAACGTTCATCTTTCATTTTCTTTATTAGACAGGACACAAAAGCGGCGAAACAGTTCCGGTGAGAGATGCATTCCGTACAACAGGAAATTATTCACAAGAACATGATTTTTTTTTACACGCAATGTCATTTACGACACAGACATACTCTCACTCATGTATTCATCCGTTCATTCCCTTTTTTCTTCTTGCAGAAAACAAATGAAAAGGCGCGCTCTAAAAGGAAAATCTAGATAAAGACAATGGCGAGAAATGAGAATAAGAATTGACAATACTGCCGCTGGTACTATCGTAGCTTTCTTTTGCAATCAATTTTCCCCCAACCTCAACCCCAATCCCTCTAAATCTCCCTCCCCGATCCAAATGTATCCTTCCTCTGTATGTTATTCTCTTGAAATCGTCATCCTTCCTCACCCCTAAACACAAGAAACATTCACCACCTCTACTTCAATGACACGTCAGTAAACACAAACACACATTCAGGTAGTGGTGTAAAATAGAAATCAGAAACAAGTAGATAAAATAGGTCGTCAATCTTATTATTGCACGTGCCGTTTAAATGAATTTATCAAACTGAACGTTGAAAGACTAAACAGCACTTCACCTATTCATTCCTCTTCCAGATGGAATTAGACATTTTCATTACACACTGGCAGTCAGCAGCCTAAACACGCTGGTTACCTCCCTTGAGATGTACCGCATCTTGCCGCGGAGCGGCTCAAGGGAGGTAACTAGTGTGCAACCAAGCCACACACATCTCAAAGTGCTTATCATGACGTGGCAACGCATCTGTACATCATAAGTCTAGACAAGATGCTGACAAATAGAGTCAGAATACGAGTGTTGCACACAGTCAGACACTGAGTCGACAGGTTTTTTGCGCCGGTGCAACGCCGGCATCTGAATGACTCCTACGCTAGAGCGACCCGGGCCGGATTATGTTTTGACCCACGATTTGAGGTGACTGAGTGACTTTGGCCTGTGAGTTTCGCGTGAGGGGAGCAACCTACCCAGAGAGATCGATCCAGAGTCAGTCACTTTGGTCTACAGATGTACCACTCTGGTTACATACAGGTCAGCAAGAGGCACGTCTCCTCGTGTGTACTCACATCTTTTGGAGGCGCGCGACTGAGGAACCACAGCGGCTCTCTCAACTCGTTGGTACATTCTATAGATGTGTGCTTTGAACCTTGTGTCCTAGACACAGTAGGCAAAGGATCATCGGTCCGACGTCGGCTGCATTGGGGGCCGTCCGCGCACGGCCGTGCGCGGGCCCACTGCGGCCGACGTCGGGCCGATGATCCTCTGCTTACTGTGCGCACAGGTCAGCTACCAGCGACACGTACTTGTGTTCTACTAAGGTGATGGCCAAGCTCAACACAAACCAGTCTGGTGTTGACACGGACCGACAGCAAACAATCTCATGAGTGGGGTGCACCGTCATACTGTATCGGCCCTTAGACTGACGTATTTAGAACGGCGCTACCGCTTCAATTTTGGTCTCAATTGTACTGAATAACCGGTCATACGGAAAAACGCGCTTGTGCGGCCCGCCGCACGTGCATAAAACTTTTAAATTGTGACCAATCAGCAACGTCCTCCGAGTCAGAGCCGTGCATGGGTGACGTCATTCTAAGAAAAAAGTCCACTGTTTCCTCTACCGACAGACTGGTGATGTCATCCACATGCCCGTAGGCGGCGTTGTAGATGGCGTCACAGTCGTCCTTTGACATACAGCAGGCAGGCAAGGGAGGACACGGTGCGGTGACGTCAGGGCTGCGAGTCCGGAGACGACTTGCTGACCGCGTGGAAATGGCGTGTGAGCGGAGTCGCCTGTCCGGCAGGAGAAGAGAACTGGAGGTTGTCCACGGCGCAGCGTCCATCTCTTCCTGCAGAAACTGGGCCGCGGACTCGGCTTCTGACTGCCAGTCACCGTGTACCAGGCTGGCCGAGGTCCGTGACCTACAGGACATGATGGAGGGGGCAGGGGGCGTGTCAAATGATCTGTACAGACACCTCACAGCTCCCCCAGCAGCTGAAGCAAAGTGTCCAGAAAGATCTTCTGGGTCTGTCCTCATCAGCCGACTTGCCAGGTCCCCGCTGCTGGTCATGCGGTGACTGGTTCCTTTGGAAGGGACGTGTCGCTGTGGTCTTGTCTCGTCACGGTTGGCTTGCCGCTGCTGTTTAATGCCGACCTTGGAAACGACATGGTCTAAGTCACTGACCACTTTAAGCGGTTCGTCTTTCAGTTTCTTGGTGTAATGCACAGTCTCTTGAAACAAGACCGACCTGTGACCTGTGCTGGTGACTTGGTGGCCTTTGCCGAATGTAGACATTGCATATGCGGTACTGTTACTCCTTTTAGGCCCACTACTGCCTCGCGCCCGTTTGCGGTTAGATTCAGGCGGTGGATGCGGTGAGGACTGTTGGTAACTGTCCAGCACGCAGGTGCACACAATACCTGTCTTGGTAGAGACACACCCACATCTGCCTGCGAAATTTAACGGTGCATGTTGCAGCAGGTGGTTCTCCAGCAGCCGACGACGTCGATGACTCGCAGGATGATTTGGAGGATCGATGACTTGGCTGTAGACAGACTGATCATTCGAGCTGACATCTTCCTCGCACGCTGCGGTCATGTCGTTTGGACAAGTTCTCTTTGCGTTGTGGCTATCATTATTACACTCACCCTGCTCCCCAATATCCAACAGTTTGGTCTCAGCTGGCGCCGGAAGTCCTCCGTGACAATTTACATGACTGTCATTATGTGCCTCACTCTCATTATCCCCAGCGTCGTCCTCCGAGCGAGGAACACAATCTGCATACCCAGAACCACACCCGTCGCTGTTTAACTGTTGAGCGAGTTGAGATCTAGTGTAAAGCGGGGTCCTAGTTCCAAGCTGCCACTCTTGCACCTGCTTCTGTACGGTTTCCGGTACGGTGACGCTGAGGATCATGTTGGGGTCTGCTACTCCAGAGACTTCAAACAGGCTGTCCTGGAAGCCTTGCATCTTTCCTGTCCCATTGTGTACTGCCAGCTTTCAGAACCGTCGCTGTTCATGCGTTGTTTATCTTCACCGTCAGAGCAGCAGTAATAATCAGACACGCCTATCACTAGTGATGTCATCAGTAGGCATCTCTCAGTGACAGTAGCACGTGGTTCATACCTCAGTAAAGGATATTTTCGATGTCGATACATAGTCCGTGTGAGCATGCATCCATTGTGTACTCAGTGAACAGTAGAAAGTGATATCCTCGTCATTTCCCTGCTTCTGACGTCTATATTGCCTGATGACGACATTTCGTGCACGTGTGGAACGCAAGCGTCTGAAGGTACGCGCCAAATACACGATCGCGTTCAAAAGCCCGCAATGAGCAAAAAATGTCTACTTATAGTAATGCACCTTCGTGTTTATGTATGTATGTTTATCCTGCCAACTTCCTAAGTTCCGGAGAAAGACATGGGTTATAAGCGAGACCTGATACATCCTTTTAAGGGATGCAGATGATCGTCTTGTTCTATACCTGCGTATTTCTCTGTGGGCTGGCGAATGGGTGCCTGATAGGCGGGGGCAGGGGATCTAACTGTTTGTCTGTCAGGCGCCGAGTGATTCCCCTTGGTTTGTGTACAGATCTGCCAGCGCTAGCCTCACCTATCTGGTTTGTGAGTATCTATAACTCTAGGCAAATTTGTATCGTTACATTGTTGTGTAATGTTCTGTGCATCTACTGTGGGAAATCAGGGTATTTACCCGACCACATAATTATCGTAATGCACCTTCGTGTTTGTGTATGTATGTTATCTCCTGCCTACTTCCTAAGTTCCGGAGAAAGACATGGGTTATAAGCGAGACCTGATGCATCCTTTTAATAAATGTAGATGATCGTCTTGTTCTATACTTGCGTATTTCTCTGTGGGCTGGCGAATGGGTGCCTGATAGGCGGGGGCAGGGGATCTAACTGTTTGTCTGTCAAGCGCTGAGTGATTCCCCTTGGTTTGAGTAAAAATGTCTGTATTGTAAAATCCAGACCACTCGAAAATGGTGACTGCCAAGCGTGTAAAATGCAGAATCCATCCGAACGAAGAAAGAAATACGCCGACACAGTTGAGTTGTGACGGCCATTTCTAAGTGTGTTTCTTTCTTCGTTGGATGTTTTCTCTGTTGTATTATATGTAGGCCTACGTAGAAAAAGTAATTTTTTTCATCTTAATCTTTGAAAATCATTCTTACATCTTGGTTGTTTTAACCCATTTCACCTAAGCACTACAGCAAGAGATGGCTCAGCCATGATAATTCAAGAGTAGCGTCACTGAGATTTGCTTGGCGCCTTTAGGCGCCAAGCGAATCTGACACTACCCTTGAATTATCATGGTCGATCCATCTCCTGCAGCTGGTACATAGTCGATAAATGACACCTCCGAAAATTGGGCCATAGGGTTAAATGGATTTAATGAAAGAAGGTCAGTTCTGATTGTGTGACGAAGTTTGAAAACATTAAATAGAAGAAACTGACAAAAGAAGCCAAACAAGACGTTCGTTGCATTAACTCCTTTACTGCTGCCAACGATACTTCTCGGCGGGAAAAAAACAAACCGCGTAGCTGCGCATGTTTGCCGCCGAACGGTATCGTCAGTAGCGGTCATGGGGTTAACCACATAACGAGTCTGCCCGGGTGTGAAGAATTTTTCAGTCTGTTACATTTATGGAAACAAAGGGATCGGACTGTGTCACTTTCTTACCTTCACGTGTAAGTGTAAGTCATTTCAGACGTGTCATATCCGGACACGGGGGACAACTTTGATAATCCCAGAACTGCCAGAACTGCTACCCACTCATCTGCAAGAGACATAAACCCTCATGAGCCCCCGCTGTCGCGGGGGCTCATGATGATTTATGTCTCTTCAGGTTAGTCCTATGTTTTTTATGAGTTTGTTCTCAAACATTTTGTGCCGAAATGTTTCATACTGACCTTTCTACGTCTTGTTCCGCTTTCTGTTACTTGTCCTTTTCTAAGCGTGTGTTTTTTTTTTTTTTTTTGGTTTGCTGGGCATTTCTCTGCGTTTATCGTTGATTATTTCACTGTATTTTACACCTTTTGAAGTTTACTCCGTTGAATTTAGACTCGACGCTGTCAATGCTCTCCCATAAGGGGAAATAATAGATTTTGAGAACAGAGACTTTGAAAGGATTCCTTCCCTTAGATTGATTGCTGCTCCTCCGCTGGTTTCGTACGGAAGATGTTCAGCTACAGAGTGGTCTCAAAGGCAGGTGCTTTCTCAAGACAGGTCGTGTAAGACAAAAATTGTCACTTGTAATTAAAGACCATCATTCACATAGCAGCAGCCACCTCAGTAATGATGGTTAGTTCGGGTTTAACGTCCACAGCACCGAGGTGATCATGGACGGCCCTGACGGGCGGGTTATGGGGGACAGGGAAATCTATTGCCTATGGAGTATGACCTGAACACTGATCAACTCAGGCGCACTCCAACTGTGCCACTTTACCAGGACCTTTCAACGGACATGCTATTGAACAAATCCGTTTTTCCCCCTGGATTGTGAGTCCACTACCGGGGCCGGGACTTACGGGATTCGAACCCACGACCCGGCGATTCCCTTCGCTCTCCTGCTCCAACGTTTACCCGCCTGAGCTATTTCGGACTCTATCCTCAGTAATGATGGTCTGTATGATGAAAGGTGATCTCTCGTCCGGGTGGTCGCTCGTTCAATTCTCTCTGAGCCGTTTAACCTAAAAGAATTAATGACAAATACGCTTACAACAGAAAATACAAACACATGATGCAGTTTTGATAATTTATTTATTCTTGTTGACTGGGGACGCTGAGTCGATCAAACTATACAAAAAAAATCGTAAGAAATAGTTTCAATACATACTAGTTTCAATACATACGTTCCGTTACAGCGGCTGAGTAGTTTCCACTCTTGTTTGATTGCTTACGCGTCACATGACTGACGTAATGACACCACAGGCCAAGGAAGCCCGCGCACTAGTGGTGTGAGCTGCCTCAACGTGGCCTATATTAACCCTTTTCATCCTGATACACCCGTTGCTTGAAATAAATTGGACCGGTAGTTCAAGGGTGGTGCCAGAATAGCTTGGCGCCTCAGGCGCCAAGCTATTCTGGCACCACCCTTGAACTAAAACAGTTGATCTTTCTCCTAATCTGTAAAGTAGCCTTCATAGGACAAAGAGAAAAAATTTACAAAATCAGCCTCAGGATGCAATGGGTTAAAAGAAAGTCAAATAGTGGTGGTAATCCATGGCAGCCACCGATACCTATTGACTGAAGGGGTTTAAAGCTGTACCAACAGGGAATTTTAACCCCATGACAGCAACTGACGATGCCGCTCTGCTGAAAAAGACGCGTGACTACGCGTCTTTTCCGCCGAACGGTATACGGTCAGTAGCACTGAGACCGTCATGGGGTTAAACTAACTCATTCAGCCCCGACACACCACAGCCAGACGTGGACCGAGCATGATAGTTCAAGGGTGGTGCCAGAATAGCTTGGCGCCCACAGGCGCCAAGCTATTCTGGCACCACCCTTGAACTATCATGCTCGAGCTGTCTCTAGAATTGTAACACAGTCCTTGAGAGGCCGGGCAACTTCAAAATTGGGTGGGGGGGATTTCGGTTTACAACCTTATCTACCCCAATTTACAGATTTATATTCTGCTATCACTGGCCCTAATGCGCGTCATCAACCGCGTGTCAGTAGCTTCAAACCCCGTTAGCTTCTGACTGGGATAGCGGGACAGACCTGAAAGCAAGTTTACCGCACTTTCATTTGATTATTTTTAAGTTGAGATTACCTTAGGTGTCATTTCGTTTGACTTCCATGGAATTCAGACGAAACTTAAAGTTAACTAAAGTTTAAAACCACTATCATGTTAACTCATTCGAGACGTGCCGCATTCGGATACGCGGAATAAAGCCGCGTATCCGAATGCGGCACGTCTCGAATGTGATCATGTTTTAATCATTTTCTGAACGAAACGCAGCCTAATTCAGTTACTAGTATTTGCGTTGGAAGATAGAGATTTGCAAACAAGCGTGATCCAATTTCTTAAAGTAAATCTAGGTCAAGATGGCACAGCTTACCAGTGCACGTGCTGTCTTCGCCTGTGGCACAACGTATTCTGAAACACTACAGTACAGCTATATGTTACACAGGGGCACGACATAATATGTAAAGGGGAATATTTACAATGTGAAGGAATAACAGAAATTTACCCCGATGTTTGTATTGCTACATATACACAAGTACATACTTCTTGAAATCCTTCACAACATAGAACTGTATGGACAAAGTTTCCATATGTACCCAGGTATTGCTCTAATGTGCAGACATGTAATAATAATAATAATAATAATAATAATAATAATAATAATAATAATAATAATAATAATAATAATAATAATGATATACAACTAACATAACATTTACAAGGATGAAAACAATTCGAACAACACGTGCAAAACATTAAAAACACAACAAATAATGTGGACATAATAATAATAATAATAATAATAATAATAATAATAATAATAATATAATGTGAAAATGCAGACATATCAAACGAAACGTTTCCACACCAACGACAACTACAAAAACAAACACAATGTACACGCCACCAAACAAACTAAACTGACTGTCTAACCTCGCGTTTAAACACCAAACACTAATACACAGCCAAACAATGAATGACAAATACACAAAGGTGTTATGATACTCGAAGTCTAAATGATTCATAAACAGTCCCAGTAGGCAAAAAGTACTCAGGCCGACATCAGCCTGGGCTGTCCCGCGCACGTCTGTGCGCGGGCAGCTCAGTCTGATGCCAGCCCACCCCAATGACTTTTTGCCCACTAGAAGCATTGCAAAACAATGAACATGTTATGATTAGCATGGTGACACAGACAAAAACCACTGTGAGATAGTACTTGTTCTTCTGACCATAAGCATTTTCAATTGTAACACAGCCTTGTCGGTGGGATGTCGTTTTCAGTCTTTTTCATAACTTAGGCCTACACAGGACGAATAATACCAATACCAAACACTGACGAAAAGATTAGACTCACAATGGAAACAGTTTGTCAAGCGTTCAGCTTGGGTGTCCGACGTTTTGTCGTGACAAAGTAGATACCGATATTGTTTTCATTCATGATTTGCTGAAAAACGCTGAGAGTGGAGCACCAACCTGTAGCTAACTCGCCACACGTCAACTTTTAGGCGATCCCCATGCGCGCAGGCCATCGGGCCGATGTCGGCCGCCGTTGGCCCGCACACGGCCGTGCGCGGGCCCATGGCGGCCGACGTCGGTCCGATGGCCTTTTGCGCATTCGCATGCTTGCTGGTCTGTCATTTTGACCCTCCGTAGCAAAGACCAACACAAGCAAATGAACGTTTGCGGAAGTTTGCTGCTTGGTGTGAAATGTAGGATTGGATTCGTGATGATTCGACACCAAAAAAAATACACGTACTATCTCAAGTCAAACGCTATGAAGCTTTTCACAGTCACCATATCTGTTGGTAAATTGATTAACCCATTCAGCAATGACGCACTACAGCAGGAGATGGATCGACCATGATAATTCAAGGGTTGAGCGACAGGCGCCAAGCTAATCTGGCACTACCCTTGAATTATCATGGTGGATCCATCTCCTACAACAGGTGCATAGTCGTTAGATGACGCCCCCAAATTTGGGAAATACGTGCGTGGGGTTGAATGAGTTAACTAAAGGAAACAACACACACACACACACACACACACACGCACACACGCACACGCACACGCACAGACACACACACACACACACACACACACGGGCGCGCGATATACACACGCACTCGCCATGACATTCACTACACACTGAGTTTACAAACTCCCATAACTATGCTGTTAGCTGGATGGGTGCCACATGTGTGCTGGTCTGTGGTTTTCGACATATTGCTCCATGCAGTAAAGTCCAAAATCACGGACCACTCCGCATATAGGCTACATTATGCTGATCATAGGTTTAGGAGTACCTAGACTAAAGGTAGACGGGCTATCAGCTAAAATCAACCCTTCGCCTCGCAGAACTAAATGACTTCCGTTCTATGGAATAGAAGTCGTTACGCTCTTGGAGCCAGAGGGTTAACATTTTAAAAATAGCAGTTCGGAATTGGCGCTAGTGTGAGGAAGAACTGTTTCCTCATACGGCGCAGTTCACTTACTTACTAGCGCCTATTGCTTACCTTACTTATAAGCGATATACAGTCGGTGACGCCAAGGGCGCAACTGGTACCATTTCGGTGGGCACATTTTCATGGATCTTTCGTACTAGCAGTCACCCATTCCCCTGGATGGGTGGATCACGTCTTTATTGGGCTCCACCAGTAGCAATAACATTACAGCCTGCAAGTAATAAGCGTTCACTAACGCATTCAAATTAGCTCGACTCGAAAAAAAAGAAGAAGAAAATATTGGTCTGGCTAAGCACAAGCTTACTATAACGCCGATCATTTGTACTGGCCTTTGCATAACTACCTCTAAATAGCATACTGAAAAAATGAGATGGAAGTAAACAGTGCACATAACAACTCCACAATATGTATCAGATAACAATTACTGTTTCTTTTTTTTATCTTTCATTGTAAATGTCCATCTAATTAAAAATATCTTTTTTCTAATTCTGACGGGTACTTTTAAACGCTCTTATCCACTGGACGCATTCCAATGAGTGTTAAGATCAATCTGTAATCACTTTGTCTTGTTATCTGACATCGTTTAGGGTATTACACACTTTTATACAAGTATATGATTATATCACTTCATAGAAATTTTTACACATGCTTTCTCATTGTTGCAATGCATTTAGAAAAAGTAACCGTAACGGACTACTCATTAAATATACAAAATTGATTACTACAGCCGTAATAAATGAACGTCAACAGAGTGTCAGCATAATTCACAAATACACCTAGGTATATATTTTATATTATTTCACGCACGTTCCCGGTAGCTTGTGACTATTATGAATATATAGAAGACTGAGAAATATATACATTAATCTAGCAGCTGTTAAAACCAATACAAATGTTTGTCTACTTCAAAAGGCATTAAATTAAAGCTGTGAACTATAAATTGTAATATTCGCACGAGAAACTGATATGATACGGGGAGTAAGGGTTATGGGCAAAACAATACCAAACAAAATCCGGTGATGATTTTTTAAAGTTTCATGGAAGTTCCTTGGTCTAAATGATACATTCAAAGTTAATACCCAGTGCACAAAGCCGCCATCGGGCCGGCGTCGGCCACTGTAGGCCCGCATACAGCCATGCTTGGGACAATGGCGGCCGACGTCGGCCCGATCGCCTTTTGCGCATTACGTAGATGTTAGGAGATCAGAAGGAAGTCCAAATGTGCGCGTGTCTGGCGCGTGAGATAAAAGTCAGGATAAACACACGATATCACATGCTTGTCCGGGCTTCAAATCCACTGTTTGCATCAAAACACGTGCGGCAATTCTGACCTACTCAGTTCTGATTAAACGATTTTCCGAAACTGAATCTTCTGTTGTCACAGCGGCATTGAACTGCAGAAGTGAAGAGGCTGCTTTGCCGTGGGCAACTAATAATACAATTATCTGGACACTTTTAACTGAAGGGGAGATATAAGGTGAAAAATGTTTTCGAACTGCAGTTGACAAATACAACGATTATGCCTTATGTTTCGCTTTGAGTTCAAGTTCTATATGTACATGTTACAGCACGGACTGATGAATGACACGAGTCGCTTCCCCTTAGTCCCCGCAGTCGAAATAATTTATGCGCCTAGGTTGGGTTTCCGTGGAACATAATCAGATTTCGGCTGTAAGAATGCGAGTAACTGACACCAGCCTGTCCTGTAATGTATTCACCTCTCCTCTGGCTAACGCAACTGTATTGTGCATTTTCATTTACAGCGAAACCTGTTTTGAGCGATCACCCTTTGTCGGAGATCACCTGTCATTAAAGACCATCATTTAGGTGGCTGTGGCTGTGGCTGTAGCTGTGGCTGTGGCTGTGGCTGTGGCCACCTAAATGATGGTCTTTAATGACAGGCGACACTTTCTCTTGAGAGAGGAACTGCCTTTGAAAAAGTGGCTGGTCAAAGCAGTCCCAAACATCTACACATAATGAACTATTTTACAACTGCTACAAAAACATGTACAGCAGATCACATGACACTGATTGTACAAAACAGGACTTTGAAAAGGTAGGTAGGTAGGTACATTCACTGTACTGTATATCTCAGTCTCTACATACATCTGAGTCGGTACACACCAGTCAACCATGTTTGGTGGCTACGTGTGCACAGTCAACTGGGGATTGAAAACTGGAAGTTTGAATGTGTAAGTTTTCCATTTCAAAGAGCCTCCACCCCACTGAGAAAGCAATAGACTCTCTGGCGGACGTAGCAGTTCTAACACTCAGTGAGTCGATCCTGTCGCGAAAGACTTCACTTCTATACGAGGCAGATCCACATCTTCACGGGCACTGACTCGGAGACTGTGGCTGTAGTCTCATCAACAACAATGACTGCTGACACCGACCGGTGGTTAAACACCGGCCCTCAGCCCTATGACAGTTCAAGGGTGATGTCAGAATAGCTTCGGCGGAGCCAAGCCGTGTTTGCAGCCCAAACTTTAATCTCTTCATCGCCGGAAAAATGCGAACTGGGCAAACAACTTCAGGAACACCCGCGTCACATCCATGTTCCTTGGTGAGATGTTGAGTTTGCTCTGCTTTCAAACGGACATAATTTTGGGTCCACTGGCAGTAACGGGTTTAATTACAATGGTCGATTGCAGAGTCAGGGCTGAATAACTGCGTTTTTAATTTGTAATGTTACTTGTATTTGGGAAGACTACAAGTTCAAGTCAAGTTTACTGAGTTTAAAAGTACGCGTCTCTCTTTCTCCCACACGGACATTCCAGTTTACTCATTCGAGACTCACGGCATCCGGATACGCGGCTTAAGCCGCGTATCCGGATGCCGTGAGTCTCGAATGAGTTAACAGTCTAATCTGACAGTTGAGCACAATGCCGATCGGCACATCAAGATTTCTTGACAACATATAGCAGTATTATTGACTGGGATCGCGCCTACCATTAAACTGTCAGTTTCGACACAAGCACGCAACATAACTTTCTTTGTGTTTCTAACGACAATTTCGATAAAACATATGTGCTGGCCTGTAATTTAGAACCTTACGGTTGTGGGCCTTAAGGTCTCAAAATGACAGATGACTGTCGTGGTTGCGTGGGCTTGAAGCAGACGCTTTCTTTCTTTTTTACAGAGTGAATGTGCGAAAAAGAATATGTAAACGATGCATATGTAAATTAGTGTGGTCGCGGTCATCTATTGCCTATACAGTGCACCTTGTCCGAGTCTCTATCAGACACTTTCCAGAGAAAGTTAACCCATTGGCTGTCGGTAGCAACTAGAAAGCGCTACCGACAACCCAGCGCGGCAGGGCTAATACGTATTCCTATCTTCCTCTTTGCAGAAAATAAAATGTCGACGTGTACAAGTGTACAGAACCAAGAGCACTACTCCGCAGTAGGTAAAAGATCCGCGGGCCGACGTCGGCCGCAGTGGGCCCGCGCACATCTGTGCGCGGGCCCACAGCGGACGACGTTGGCCCAAAGACCCTCTGCGCAATGGGTCCTCACAAAACGTCCAAGCTGGAGTCGTCAACATTCACGGCTCTCTGCTGTCAAAGTTTGTCAGCCTCAGAGTTTGATTGTGAAGACTGATTCACACAGCACATGACTGACAGTGTACAGTACATACTTTGTCCGCACTGTTCAAAACCATACGTTCTGTACCAGTCTTTGGATTAGTTACGCCACAACGATGCTTCCACTTCTTTTTGGCGTAACAGCATCAGACACACTGCTAAACAGCACAATAATAGGGGTTGTAAGGTGATTTCCATCGCCCTGGTGGAAATGCACAAAACCTTTTAACTGTCTTTCAAACGCCAAATGTCCAGCAACATTACGTCAT
The DNA here is from genome assembly GCA_036245525.1 of Semisulcospira habei. NCBI lineage: Eukaryota > Metazoa > Mollusca > Gastropoda > Semisulcospiridae > Semisulcospira > Semisulcospira habei. The sequence continues at coordinate 204,473,111 of BTPG01000005.1, forward strand.
TCTGATCTGTTCAAATTTATCGCTGAAATGGTTTATTCTCTGCGGTCCGGCATGCCTTTTTTTCTCGTCTGGTTTTGAGTGCCAAAGCAGTGTCCCGCTGTTGGTGTGGTCAAAAATGTTGTACCGAATGTTTCTCCCAGAGCACAAATCGTGAGATAAGTCTTTTTGTCGCTAAAAACTCCTTCTGTTCTGTCCAACACAAAACACTGCAACTCTCTGTTTTAGTCTGAAAGTGCAGTGTTTCTTTGTCATCGTCTGCAAAGCAGAAACTATGTACAACAAATGCCTCTTCAACTGAAACCAACTGCAAGAGGCACAGATCCTCATGAGCCCCGCGTCAGCGGGGCTCATGAGGATCTTTGCCTCTTGCTAACCCAGTGCTTTGCACTTTGAGCAAACCCTTGGGTGCTCATTCCTTATATTTCAGAGAAGTCTTGTCTTGCCCTACACTCCGTAGAAGAATCCGTCTTGTAGCGTTTTCCTGTTCCGCCTCGCTCTCTTTTTTCCACCGTTCCCCTTCCGCTTCCGCTTGTTACCGTTATTTTTGTTCCCGTTATTCCTATTTCCGCTTCCGCTGTTCCTGTTCCCGTTCCCGGCATTCCTGTCGTCTGCTGCCGTGTAACCGCTGTTCGCGCTGCCTTGAGTGCTCGTAGAACTGACGGCTGTGGTGGAGACAGACGAAGGGATATACTCGCAGACGAATCGCGCGTTGTACTTGTTACACCGCTTGTTCCTCCACTTGAGGTTGTTCTTGACGAGCGCGCAGTTCTTCTTGTGTATTCGGCGCTTGACTCGGGGCCCGCCGCTCTTCCAGTTGGTGAGCGTTACTTCCTCCCGGTTGGCGAACTCCCAGGTTCCCAGTTTTCGTTTCTCGTTCAGACCTGCAAAAGGTACGAAAACGCCGTGTCAATGAACCTGGCGTGCACAAGGGCAGATCTGGGGGCGCGGGGATCCAGGGGTTCCGCCCCCCCCCCCCCCCCCCCGAAATTATTTCAGTAAAAAAATGCTATTACGAAGTCCCTTTTTGGGGGTGTTTGGACCCCCCCCCCCCCCCTCCGTTGTTTGAGAGTTGTTTGTTGAGAGTCAATACGCACGCGACTTCTCCTTTCTCTCTCTCTCTCTCCCCCCCCCACCCCCCCCGCCTCCCCCCTTCCCGCTTTTCGATTTTTCGGCCCACGGAAGCAAGGTCCAGCTTCGGTGAGACCTTCTGTATGAGATTGAAGGTCCCAAACAAAAAGTTGGACCCCCCCCCCCTCCCCCCAAACACACACACACACATCGAGGTAACTGATCCGCCCATGGTGCAAGACAAAGTGTTACGCAATAAGCAAGTGTTAACTCCTTCACTGCCGGGAAAAGGTGAAAATAATCCAACCACACGAGACATGGAGCATCATAATCTCTAGCAGTTGAGGGGAATCGAGAATCTATTGAGAGAGAGAATGAATGAATGAATGAATGAAACTTTATTTTTCAAAGGTGGAGATAATTTTCATATCTGTCCTTGCTAAACTACGGATTGAACACAAAACAACAATTCAATACAGGCAAATGAGAGAGAGAGAGAGAGAGAGAGAGAGAGAGAGAGAGAGAGAGAGAGAGAGAGAGAGAGAGAGAGAGAGAGAGAGAGAGAGAGAGAGAGAGAGAGAGAGAGAGAATCAATGAATCAATGAATCTTTATTTTACAACGGTGAAAATGTCCACTAAAAATAAACACACGCATGCACGCACAAAGGCACATGCGCGCGCGCGCGCGTGCACACACACACACACACACACACACACACACATGCATACACACACACATACACACACATACACACACGCACACATACACATGATTGTTAGAATAAATACACGTACATTCGTGTGTCTAAGTATAACTAGATATTATTATTTGAGTGATGTCAGGTATCTATAAAGACTTGTCTTGAAACGAGATAATGTCGGAGTGGCTTTAACGTCATGTGGGAGTGAGTTCAATGAGGGAGGGAGGGAGGGAGGGAGGGAGGGAGGGAGAGAGAGAGAGAGAGAGAGAGAGAGAGAGAGAGAGAGAGAGAGAGAGAGAGAGAGAGAGAGAGAGAGAGAGAGAGAGAGATTTTAATGATTGTTATTAATCAAGTTTATTACCAGATTATCTTCGTTTACCTCGCCAGAATAACTCGTTCATATTGTGATGGTTGCTGTGGTAACAGTTTTACGTGTTATGTTCTCATCCTTATGTGTGCTGTGATTGGTGCGATATTAATTTAGTCTTAGTAACTGACAACACATTCCAATGTTGTTTTTTTATATTTATTTATTTTTTAACATGGAAACATATGGCAATAATCTATCTTGTTTTCATTCCTACGTCACAAGACCAGTGCCTTTAACGCAAACCGTACCATGTGACCGTGATACAAAGTTCCTTTTAGCGACAAATGGCGGACTTCTTGTAGTCCTCTTTGTGACGCATCTTGGATGCGAGTTTTGTTCTATAAAAGATCGCCAAAACGTTCCAAAGTAAAAAGTTACTTAGTGTTGTTCGAAACAACAAGCACACTCAGTACTGGAGATGGCAACGTCATGAAATATTTTAAATTACGTCATAAGTCTATTATATATATATATATATATATATATGTATATTCCTTTGACGTCAGTTATGTCTGGCGTGATCCAGGTCGGACGATTTCTTCTTGATTTCTTTTATAAAAATAGTGGAGGAATGAAAACAAATACGATATTGTTATCAGGGGCTTGCTAAACGGGTCCTTGTAGGCCTGAGGGAGGTCAAAGGAACCATTGTACCCCTCAGGTCTTCGGCCTTCGGGGTGCAATGGTTCCTTTGACCTCCCTTAGACCTACAAGGGTCCGAACAGCAACCCCCCCCTCCCCTCGCGACCAATAACTTAGATTATCTTATCTTTTCTTATATTATCTTATTTTTTCTTATCGTATCTTTTCTTATCTTATCTTTTCTTATCTTTTCTTATCTGATTGCTGACACAGCTTTGTGTCCGTATTCCCAGTATGCGTAGCTAGATCTTGTTCCCAGTATGCGCAGCTAGATCTCGTTCCCGGTATGCGCAGCTAGATCTCGTTCCCGGTATGCGCAGCTAGATCTCGTTCCCAGTATGCGCAGCTAGATCTCGTTCCCGGTATGCGCAGCTAGATCTTGTTCCCGGTATGCGCAGCTAGATCTCGTTCCCGGTATGCGCAGCTAGATCTCGTTCCCAGCATGCGCAGCTAGATCTCGTTCCCAGTATGCTAAGCTAGATCTCGTTCACACTGAAGCAACATATATTTTAGGAACACAATCTGTGTCCCATGATAGTGAAAGGATTTCAACAGTAACATTTTCCAGAAAATGGAAAATGAAATATTCGTACTACTTTCAAACTGGAAAAAACGCAAACAAAAGTGAGGATGTTACCGCAAAAAAAAAAAGTCAAAGCGTTGGAAACCTGTTCACACTTCTGAATAATACCAGTGATTGATTAACCCTTTTAGCCCCGAGTCCCTACAGCAGGAGATGTATTGACCATGATAATTCAAGGGTAGTGCCAGATTAGCTTGGCGCCTGAAGGCGCCAAGCTAATCTGGCACTACCCTTGAATTGTCATGGTCAATCCACCTGCAACTGGCACATACTCATTAGGCAACACCTCCAAAATTGGAGAAATGGGACCTGGGGGCTAAAAGGGTTAAAGGACACACCACAGGTCGCACCATCCTAAGTAACAAAAGACCAGATCCTGAGAAGGCTCTAAATGCAGCCGGACACTTGTGAAGATCTAAATCTTTTCCCAGTGCGCAAAATACCACTGGGCTGACGTCGACCCAATGGCCTTTTGCGCACTGGGTTGCTCGCCTCACCGTGTTATCTGGGCTGAGAATTGAGAATGTCATATGCTAATTTATAAGCCAAAATGTATTACCAATCCAGAAAGATTTGCCGCCATTGAGTTCCCCTAGCCACCGGAGATGACGTTGTGACCGGACGGAAGTCAGGTGAGAGCCGGGGAGGTGCACGCATGCGCTTTCCGCTTCATCCCAAGTGCGCTTCTCGTCTACCAAGAAGTAGCAGCGCTGCTCGAACTCTTGCCAACCTATGATGAAGAAACAAATGGGAGCCACTTATTTCTGACCTACATGCGTGTTTGGCTCATTACCAACAGTGACAAAATAACCACAAAAGAAAATTGTAAAAAAGAAAAAGAAAAAAAAAAAAAAAAAAAATAAAAAAAAGAAGAAAAAAAGACACATACAAAATAAAATTTTGAACAGATGATACACAATAATGATAAAAATAATGATAATAATAATAAACAATAATAATAATAATAATAATACATAGTATTTATATGGCGCATTTTCTCATATTTATAATATAACTCAATGCGCAGGACATAGCCGCGAACTGAACCCAACAAGCACGCTCACGTGAATCACGCGCATTCCCTCACACACTGCACATAAACACAGAAACATTCACGTGGTGCTAAGGGCAAGCTGAAGTGAGCTACTGAAATTTTTGGAAATTTAAATCGTTTTTTATATTTTTGAAATTTTGATTAAGTGGACTGAAATTAATACCAAATTCGTGGGGCGGAGGAAAGAGCCGGAGTACCCGGAGAAAGAACCCCCGAGGGTCCGCCCGAATTAACGGTGACACTTACTAGAGGAGAAAAGTCCGACTCCGGAACCGGGTATCGAACCTCACACCTCTTGCATTGGTGGCAGGCGCTTTTACCGCGGCGCCACGGACCGCTTGATGATGATGATGATAACCACCCTCCCTCACCCCCCCCCTCCCCCCTCCAAAAAAAAAAAAAAGAAAGAAAAAAAAAAACAAAGAAAAAAACCCCGAAAAAATAAAACAAAACAAAACAAACAACAAAAAAAAAAAAACAACCAACAAAAAAAAAAAAAACTAAACTGAAACGAACAAACAACAAACACAATTAAAGCAAAACAAACAAACAAACAAACGAACAAACATGAACAACTAAAACAACAAAAACAAAAACAACAACACCCCGACCCAATATGACTTTTGTCTGGAGGGTCAAACTTACCTGTCTGGCAGATTCCATTGGTGGGTCGCTCGTCGTTATTAGAGTTTGGACTCCACGGCTGCCAGGCTTTCCCATCACAGCGCAGTAGCTGGTAGTTATAATCGTCAAAGTGCAGCAAGCCTTTGGTCAACCCGGAACACTTCTGTGGCGGCTGCCGAATAAAGTCAAGAACAAAATTCACACTTCCACCGAAGGAATGCATTGAACAAAACCCAAATGCAAGAGGCACAGATCCTCAAGAGCCCACGCAGATGCAGGAGCTCATGAGGATCTATGCCTCTTGCTGGCATCATGAATATCCTTGTTTCTCTTGGTGAAGGAGTTACCAAGTGTTAATCTACGTTTCCTTTTGAAACACAGACTATCAAAATTAGAAGAGAAAAACCAAAACAAAACAAGAAACAGAAAAAAAAAAAAAAAAAAGAAGTCCAAGATGAAAAAAAAAAATCATTTTTGGGAGGGTTGCGGTAAGAGGACCTTAAGAGACACATTTTACATTCCTGGAGATGTATATTTATGTTATCCGTTTCCAGTTTCCAGTTCACCCATAAAAGCTTGTAGGGTACCCGGGGAAAAGAAAACCCAGACGCCATCTACACGCAGCAAGAAAGGTCAGTCCAAAAGTCTATTTCTGGCAATCTCAGTCATGTGTGTGCTGGTCTGCGATTTTATACCTTACGGCATAAAGCCGTAAGGCCCAAAATCACAGACCAGCACACAATAACCGAAGATGCGAGCCTCACATCGCGCCAAGGAAAAACAGAGAGGTGACCGAACAGAAAAACAAAATCGCAAACTGGTTCTCACATTGTACTTTCCAGAACCAGGCGAAACTCCCTTCACACCGGATGACGCAATGGTTGATGACATGTGTGACGTAGGACTGGGCACGGGCACCTGGTTCCGGTTCCGGTTGCTCTTTCCCTTCTTCTTCCGGTTGCCGCCTTTTCCGCCCTTCTTCTTCTTCTTCCCGCCCTTCTCCTGAGAGATGCGAGATTTGATTTTGTACGGTTATACATTAGAATACATCATTTAACTCAGTCAGGGCGGCGCACGTATCTCCCAAACTTTGGAGGCGTCATCTAACGACTATGCACCTAATTCAAGGGTAGTGCCAGATTAGCTTGGCGCCGACAGGCGCCAAGCTAATCTGGCACTGCCCTTGAATTATCATGGTCGTGCCCTATCTCCTGCCGTAGTGTGTCAGGGCTGAATGGGTTAATACACATTAGACTTATGCTTATACACGTGTGCATATTATTATCATTCCTGCTTTTAAATCAAGCCGCAAGAGTCAAAGTTTGTCAATCGTGTTCCCCTGCACTGCCAGTGGACGTACATTGTGTTTCTAGAAAAAAATCATGTTAGTCCAACGCCAAAAACACTCGCCGTCCAAGGAAAACCGATTCAAAGTGGTGTCAACAAGGGGCATTGACCCCCATGAGCCCCCGCAGCTGCGGGGGATCATGAGGATCTGTGTCTCTTGCGGTTGGGTCATCAGTGCTCACTTTTCGTCGGCAGTCAAGGGGTTCAAATGAAAGGCCAGTTACACCTGCTATTTGATGTAAAAGAAGAAGAAGAAGAAATTTAAAATTAATGCCTCAGGCATCAGTTTCAAGAGTTGACACGTGCATCTAAAACTCAACAAATTAGTGTTGAAAATTGAGTTTCATGCAGATTCAGTCACAAAGCTTAACATGTTTCAAAATTGAGAACGCTTGAACTTTGTTCTACAAACATTTGGAGAATTGAAACAGAGGGAAGGTCGAGACAACAGGCATTTTGATGTAAATCATTTGCGAAATTTGTCAATGAAACGGAACAGAAACGTGTACAAGAAATGAGTGCTGGTCTGAGATTTTGAACCTTACGGCGGTACCAACCTTTGCCGGTTTTCTGGAGGGAAAGATGGACGTTGGGGAGGGCAGGACGCCGGCAAGCACGCTCGTGTCCTTGGGGGGCGCCTTGGGGTCGGCCTCGGTGTTGAGATACCGGTTCTCGTGCCTGGTGCCTGCTGTCGGTATCTGCGCGATGTTGTGTAGCTAGATGGGGGAAAGTGAGTATTTTAATGGCGTAAAGTAGTTTAAGAGGCTCAAAACAATATGCAAGAGCTACTGTGCAATAATCTGACCATTCCTAAGTCGAATTGTTCCTGAGTCGCTTTTCACTCCTAAGTAACTCGTTTCCTAAGTAATAAGTACGGATAACTCGTTCTTAAGTCTGTATTACTCGTTCTTAAGTCTGGATTACTCGTTCCGAAGCAGTGTTAACACGTTCGGAAGTATAGATAACTCGTTTCTAAGTATGAATAACTAATTCCTAAGTATGAACAACTGGTTCCTAAGCCGGTATGACTAACTCGTTCTAAAGTTTGTTTAACTCGTCCCCACGTATGAATAACATGTTCTAAAGTAGTGATTACATTTTGCAGAGTATGGACAACGTGTACCTAACTCGTTTCTAAGTTTGCCTAACATTGCACACAGCACGGGGGCAACACTTTCGTCGTCACTTACTGTGCTCAGAATGCGAGGATCGCTGGTTTCCGTGCCTGGTATGGGGTCTGGCCCGCTCAGGGTCAGCTGGTCTGTGTGCTTGCCTACCATGCCTAGGTACTGCGGACAGTGGCCTGAAACCAACAAAACATAAACATGGTCTTAGGCAGATCGAGTAGCGCTCTTCCCTGGAGAGGGCAGCCCAGATTTCTAGGACAGAAATCTTATTTTAAACTTGTGGGTGTCGGTAGCGGTTTGTCGCGATGATTCCTGCAGAAATCATCGCAAACAAAACCGCTACTGACACCCCTCCCCCCCCTAACACACACACAAAAAAGAAATAATAATAAAAAAATAAAATAGAAAAGAAATCATGAAACTAAACAAAACAACAACAACAACAAAAATAACCCAAAAAAAACCCCCAAAACAACAACAACAAAAACAACAAAAAGTCAAAGAAAGAAACAAACCAATAAAAACCGGCAATGACATAACTGTACATGGCAACACATGGGATGAAACCAGAAAAAAGGTCAGCAACTGCTGATAAAGTTCCATTTTTGCGACTCGCCAACAAGCGCTGCGGGGGCTCATTTGGATCTAAACCTCTTGCCGAACCATTGACAAAGAGGGAAGTCAGCGTTCCTTACCGCTCTCAGCGTTGATGATGCGTAGTCCCATCTTGCGGCTGTCCCCAATGATGGTGTTGACGGGGTCACGCAGAGACAGTCTCAGCTTCTCGTTCCTCTCCTCTATACCCTCGTCACGGATCGTCAGCTCCCACGACACGCGCGTCTCGCCTGCACGTGACATGCAAATTGCAATGAATTGCATGTGATACACCACTACACACAAAGTGTGACGCTTAGCCTGAGCTGAATGTGGCATTGCTATCTGTAGTGACTAGCCTGCACGTGATATGCAAAATATAGGTGAATACTAATTAATCCATTACACACTGACGCTAAAAGCTTCAAATTTGTACACTGCCATATGTAAGCTACCTTATAGTACTTACAGATAATGATATAGACCAATGGTTTTAGTTCAAGGGTGGTGCCAGAATAGCGTGGCGCCTAGAGGCGCCAAGCTATTCTGGCACTACCCTTGAACTATTTTAGTCAAACTTATTTCACACACTGGTGTATTCCGAATGATAAGGGTTAAAGTGTGTTTCGGACTCTTTTATTTTTGGTTATTGTTTGTTTGTTTTGTTGGTTGGGTTTTTGTTGTTGATATATTTTTTTTTTTGGGGTGGGGTGGGGTGGGGTGGGGGGGGGGGGGCCTTTAAGAGGCAATATGTGTGTACAGTTTCGTTCTTTCTTTTTTTTAACTATTTTAGTCAAACTTATTTCACACAAACTTATTTCCGAATGATAAGGGCTAATCGATTCGCACCTAATCATGATACTCGAGTTACTATATGTTACTATATCTGCACCTAATCATGGCTGCTGCAACTTTAAAATGCGTCTACAAAGAAGACGATGATGATGTACGTTAAGATTTATGACACTTGTTTCAAATTAAGTCTGCTTAAAGCTTTTATTGGGATGTTTCAACGAAAGGACCGAAAAAAATTGTAACCCCTTCAACGCCGAGAAAAATAAGAACATTACCATACTTACTTACTTACCTGTCACCCCTACCCGGGTATAGGCCGTCGACGAGAGACCTCCAGCAACTCCTGTCCTGTGCTTCTCCTTCGATTCTACTCCAGGTGGTTCCCAGTCTCTTGATGTCTGCTTGGAGGTCTCGACGCCAGGAGTTTCTCGGCCTACCTCTTTTCCTCTTTCCCTGGGGGTTCCATGACAATGCCTGCCTAGTGATACTGGAAGCTGGCTTTCTCAGACTGTGACCGATCCATCCCCATCTTCTTCGCCCAATTTCATTCTCTGCTGTTATCTGCTCTGTTCTCTCCCAGAGTCTGACGTTGCTGATCTTCTCTGGCCAGTGGATTTTCAAAATTCTTCTAAGGCAACTGTTCATGAAGGTCTGTACTCTGTTGACTGTGGTTTTTGTCAATCTCCAAGTCTCTGCTCCATATAAGAGAACTGCTTTTACATTGGAGTTGAAAATCCGGACTTTGGTGTGTTGTGACAGCTCTCTGGAGCTCCACACTTTTTTCAACTGGAGAAAGGCTGCTCTGGCTTTATCGATTCGTGCTCTGACATCTGCATCAGTGCCGCCTTTTTTTTGTCTATGATGCTCCCGAGATAGGTGCAGGACTCCACCTTCTCCAACGGGGTGCCAGCAAGCAAGACTGGTTCTTCCCTGGTTGCGTTCAGCCTCATTGTCTTTGTTTTCTGTTTGTGAATGGTGAGGCCCACTTGGGACGAGATGTCAGCAAGCCTCGTGGTCTTGTCCTGCATTTGTTTATGTGTGGGACAGTAATGCCAAGTCGTCTGCAAAATCGAGGTCGTCAAGCTGTGTCCACAGTGTCCACTGTATTCCGCTTCTTCTCTGCTCTGTGGTCCTCTTAATGACCCAGTCTATGGCCAGTAGGAAGAGGAACGGAGACAGCAGACACCCCTGCCTGACACCGGTTCTGACCTGGAGCTCCCTGGTGAACTGCCCTTCGTGGATCACGCGACATGTCATGCCATCGTAGCTGCTCTTGATCAGGCGGACAAGCTTTGTGGGTACACCGTAGTGTCGTAGGAGTTTCCACAGAGTCTCTCGGTCCACACTGTCAAATGCTTTCTCATAATCCACAAAGTTGACGTACAGCGGGGAGCTCCACTCCAGAGACTGTTCCACGATAATGCGGAGAGTGGCGATCTGGTCTGTACATGATCGGTTCTTCCTGAATCCTGCTTGCTGGTCTCTCAGCTGGGGGTCAACGGAGCTCTTCATTCTCTCCAGGATGATCCTGTTGAAGACCTTTCCTGGTACTGACAGCAAGGTGATTCCTCTGTAGTTGGAACACTTGCTGAGGTCGCCTTTTTTGGGAAGCTTGATTAGGTACCCCTCCTTCCAGTCAGCCGGCATCACCTCCTCTTCCCAGATCTTTCCAAACAGTGGGTACAGCATCTCCACTGTTGTCTCTAGGTCTGCTTTCAGAGACTCCGCTGGGATACCATCTGGGCCTGCTGCTTTGCCGTTCTTCAAGAATGCCACTGCTCTTCTGATCTCTTCCCGGCTGGGTCTGTCACAGCTGATGGGTAGGTCGGTCTCTGCCGGCTGGATGTCTGGGGGGTCGGGTGGGCTAGGTCTGTTCAGTAACATTACCATAGCAGCAAGAGAATAGATTCTCATAAGCACCAGCAACTGCACGGGCTAGTGAGGATCTATGCCTTTAGACAGTCTGAAAATGGGGGAAGAGGGAGGGAAGGGGGGGGGGGGGGCTATTCAAGATCTTCGACTTTTGACAGTCTGAAAAGGGGGAAATGGGGAAAGGGTGGGGGTGGGGTCTATTGAGGCTCTTCGACTTTCGTCTGGAACTGACCTGGATCAAACTGGACCTGCTTGGCGGTGCTGGGGATGAAGTCCTCGCCCATCTTGGCGGAGATCTCGCGGACGCTGATGCTAACGTAGGAGGAGAACTGAAGATCCCCAATCCGTCTGACCGTCACCGCCAGTGTCCCCACGTTCTCACACACCACGATCTCCTTGCGCTCAAACTCCACCCGCGACCAGTGCAGCTCAAACCTGAAAACACAGGCGCAGTCATTTATGTAATTGACACATATTTTTTGCTGCGAAAGATATATACTGAAGAGCAACAGACAAAGAAATGTGACTTTTCGGAAAAATCGGAAACACTTTAGTCCCTATATTATATATATATTTATATATATATATATATATATATATATATATATATATATATATATATATATATATATATATATATATATATATATATATATATATATACTATATATATTTATATATATATATATAATATATATATTGGATTCCTTTTTGTTGTTGTTGTTGAAATCATAACAATCCTAATTAACGAAATTTCATTCGACAAAAACATAAACGGTGGTCGTGTCCTGTCTGGCCTAAGCTGTTGCCCTTTTATCCTGTCGCCTAGACCTTTCCTTTTGACCATATACACTGACGAGCAAACGAAACGCGATATTTTTGGAATCCAAAGATGTCGCATTTCTGTTGCTCCTCGGTATATTTTCAATCTCCTACACTTCTCCCCTCCCCCCCCCCCCCCCCCCCCCCCCCCCCACGATAATCTGGCACTACCCAGGATGTCATGACTAAATGCTGTCGTGTGAAGTCAAAAGACAGCAAGACCATTTTGTTAAAAGCGAAATTTTCAATGTAATACATTAAAAATCTCGCCTTTCACAACAACGGACATACTTTCTTGTGCCTGCAAAGGGAGATTGGTTCAATCTGTGACGAACCACTAGTTGAAAACAATGACACATAGATGACACCACTTACGTTTGATCGTCCAGCGTGTTGCCACGTGAGTCCTCCACCCGGAATGTGAAGGAATCGTTGGTGGCTTCTGTCTTGGGGTCGATAATGAACAGCAGGCTGTCTTCGTCAAGGTCACGCTGGGTGAAGCGACGCCGCACAAACCTACACGACAAGAAACACAGGTACCGCACAAGATAGCAGTGTGCAATTTGCGATGGGTATTCTAATGCATCAGTCATAAGGACTGCGTTGTAGGAATGAGCACCTTTCGCTTTTAACTCATTCGAGACGTGTCGCAGAAGCGTATCCGGATGCGGCGCGTCTCAAACGAGTTAATCTCTCATGCATCTCAGCCTTGCAGCGAACATCGTCCTGAAAACCTAACTCATTCAAGACGTGCCGCATTCTGATATGCGGCTTTATGCCGCGCATCCGAATGCCGCACATCTCGAGTGTGCAAAGTTGTTTACACTGTGAGTGCTAACCCCTTTACTGCCGGGGAAAAACGTTGACACAACCCAACTGCAAGAGGCATAGATCCTCATGAGCCCCCGCAACTGCGGGGGCTCATGAGGATCTATGCCTCTTGCTGAAACTACTTTGAAGGCTGGGAATCATTGACGTTGAATTTACAATGATTTCCAAAACGCAATCCGAGTCCGCTGGCGGTGTAGGGGTTAATAGTGCCGACAGCTCAGCCTCTCTTTTCTCCTTGTTCTTGAATTTGTCTCTCTTCTGAGCCACGAGCTAGGCGTTTTTTCTTTGACTGGCTATTGGACTGACGGATCGAAAGTGTATAATTAAAATGCCGTGTGACATTACCGTTTAGCCACGGTGTTCTCGATGTGCCCGTGCTCTGGCTTGTCCACTATGACGTAGAGCAGACTGCCGGAGTCGGTATCGGAGTCCACAGCTCGTAACAACTTGCTGTTCAGTCGGTAACCGTAGCGGCGGCGCCCGAAATACTGCAGTGCAAACGGCTGCTTGTTGGTCACCAGTGTTGGGGCATCTGTCAGTAGAGGAAGAGCGTGTCACAGTGAGCAAATGGTACTCTGTACTCATGCCAGGGCAGAAGACAGTAGGCTATTTTTTTTTAAAAAGCGAACAAAAAATAACCTCCACAAAAATAGACCCACTGTCTCTTGCCTTCGCATTACTGCATTACTTCCTTCTCAAATAGGATTAGGATTTTGCCCAAATATTGTAACATGCAAATACGGCACGCAATGATTAGTTAGCTGTCATGGGACGGGGGCGTCCAACAAAAGTTCTGATATTATGCGTTTTTATCCAAGACACGGAGTGCCCAGAGAAGAGGTCATCCCTTCACACTATGCGCACTATCAACTGCAAAACGAAAGGGTGATGCACATTAACCTATTGATATACTACAACAAGAGATGGCTCGACCATGATAATTCAAGGGTAGTGCCAGATCAGCTTGGAGCTAATCTGGCACTACCCTTGAATTAATCACGGTCGATCCTTCTCGTACAAAATGGTACATATTTGCTACGTGACGTCTCTCAAATTTGTGGGAAATGCGGCCTTGGTGTAAAATGGATTAAATATCCATGCACTGACGCGAGCGAACTTCTGACCTTCCACCAATGGCTTGATGAAGATGCTGGCCATGGCCGGCTGTGTCTGCAGCGTCCCGTTCATGAGGAAACCCTCGTGTCTCCCGTCAGCCAGCGTGAACAGGAAGTTGTCGAGGCCAGCTCTAGTGCCGTCACTTTCGTACCGCACGTAACCCAGCTCGATGTCGTTCTGAGAAAATGATGAGGCCACCTGCCCTCCTCGGATGTACAGCTGTCCGTAGGTGGGGGATTTCACAACCTAGAGAGGGAAATACCAGAAATAGGCATGTTGTACACTAGAACACGTGTATTTTTTGAAGTCGCAGTTGAAGATGTTCGAGGAATCTTGCATGATGCGTGTGGCACATTTTGTGACTTTGATCTTTTATTTGTGATTTTCAAACTGTATATCTATGATTATGCTATATGTTGGCTACACAGAGTATTCTAAAATATACAAAACGTTTTGAAGGTCTGACAAAAATGTCATTTTTTTTTTCCAAGACAGCTCGATATTTTTTTCCGGAGGAGGAAGCCGGAAACACAGAGATCTGTGTATATCGATGTCGTCGTGAAATTAACTCATTCGCAGTCAGCCGCATCCAGATGCACAGCTTATGCCGTGCATCCGGATGCGGCTGGCCGCGAATGAGTTAAGATAGAGACAAACTTAGAACACAGACTAAAATTTCACGACGCCGATGACAAGAGCTTTTCAATTCAACAGTGGGACAAACTTTGTTCCTCATTTAAAAAAAAAAAAACACCCACCACCAATACAACGGTAGTCTTTATTAGCGTTTGTACCTTGAAGGTAATGTTCTGGGCAGCAGTATCGGGATCCATGGCTTTCAGGTGATAGGGTGAGATCTTTTCCTCTCCACCTTGTAACACCTGCAAATACAGCAAATACATATTCAGCATAAATAAATTCAAACAAAATTTAGACTTTTGTTCGCATAAGGGATTTTGACAAATGGTATTCCACCCCACCGCATCCTACTCTGACCCCGCCCCAACAAGTGCCGCCATTTTTCTTTTCGTTATTTGCATTCAAAGACTGTTACCAGTTATCGCGAACACTGATGCTCCTTATGCCGTAAAAGCATGCGAGCGAGACATCGATAGTGATGAATAAAACAACATCCACTCACTTCTATTAGCGAGTTAGCGACAAGAGAGGGCAGCACGCGGTCCATGGGCTGTATGTCGATACGGAACTCTCCGTCCTTGGCCTCGCTCAGCCCGTTAGTGACGGTGAAGGTGAAGGAGTCGTGGATGATGTCGCTCTTGGACAGGTGGTTGTACACGACCTTCTGCGCCGCCAGGTCCATCTGGGAGAAGCTCCGGATAGGCACGAACATCTTGTCGATAAACTCCAGTTGCCCCAGTCTCGGCGGCCTGGAAGAGAGAGAGAGAGTACAAATATATGTTGGTCCGTCAGTTTCGACCTCATGGCTCCAAGCTACGTGTTCTGACTCACTAGTGAGGTTTCGTTTACAGCGAACGACTTCCAACAACGTGCGAGAGGAAAGTCACGGCCGATATCCCGTTTCTACCAGTTAACCCTTACCATTCGGAATACACCAGTGTGTGAAATAAGTTTGACTAAAATAGTTCAAGGGTAGTGCCAGAATAGCTTGGCGCCTCTAGGCGCCAAGCTATTCTGGCACCACCCTTGAACTACAGCCATTAGTCTATATCCTTATCTGTAAGTACTATAATGATGTATCTTGCATGTGGCAGTGTACAAATTTGAAGCTCTTAGTCTCAGTATGATATGGGTTAATAGACAACACTCCAAACATCTCCAAGAGGCATAGATCCTCATGAGCCCGGAGCGTGTTGTGCACATACCTTATGACAGCGAAGACGATCTCCTCCGCTTTGGTGCTCTCGTCCGAGGCGCTGAGGTTGGATGTACTGATGGCCACTCGCTCACCCTCGTTCACTGTCATCCCGCGGTTCAGGAGGGCGATGTTGGCTTTCCGTGAGTTCTTGACCTTTTGAAAAAAAATTACGAAAAGAAAATTAAACAAATGTAAAATCGTAGCACAAAGGACGAATGTGCCACGAAAACTGTGCGAGTTCCTGTAGTATTTATAATCGAAACAAACACTTTTCATGTCACTTTTTTCACCATTAGAAACCAAGCCAACCTGACAAGCCAATGATTGTAAGTAAACCGTTCATCTTTAAAGCAATGAAGTCTACATTTCAAAGGAACACATAAAAAGGTACAGGGAGGGTTATTTATTTATTTATTGGGCTTTAAAACAGAGCAGGCTGCTAAGGCCTTCTCATGGCTGGTAACAGGAAGGAAGAAAGGAGAACCATCTGTGCTGGTCTGTGATTTTGGACCTTACGGCTGAAAGCCGTAAGGTCCAGAATCAAAGAACAGCACACAATGTAATTTCCAGTATCAGTTTATTTAACGTCCAAACCATCTTCGGGCATAACAGAAATAATACAAAATCGTAAAAGTCTGTAGACCTTGATTTCAAACGTCTCCTCATGGCGCCTGTGTGTCCCGTCCGTCAACACGAAGACAAAACCGTCGCCCTGTGTGGAGCCCATGCGTGTGGTGTGCACGTAGCGGATACGATTGAGGTCCACGTCCGCCTGAGAGAAGTTCTGGCCCAGCTTGATGTCGTAACAGTCCAGGTTCAAGGTCTGGGAGAACGGGTTCGGACAGTACTGCAATGATAATAATAAATGAAATGATGATGATGATGATGATGATGATGATGATGATGATAATAATAATAATTAATAATATAAAGTAACAGTAATAATAATAATAATAATAATAATAATAATAATAATAACAATGACAATACGCAGTACACTAATAATACAATAAAATACAATTTTAAAAAGCATCAAAATCATCATAATGTCAGCAATAACAAAAAACAACAACAAACAACAACAAAAAAACCCAAACAAACAACAAACAAACAACCATACCACGCTCATTTTCCGCAAAACGTCAGCTCAAAGCACTGTACAAACACAGACTAAACTAAATTAATCAACCTAACTCAGATAGCTAGATCTAACGAAACTACGTGAACAAAACACAAAGAACATGACGAAAGAAGAGGGATGTGCATGAAATCACGTCCTTTCCACCACGATGGCGAAATTACATGTATACCGATCTTCAACAGACCATACATGACAACAAGATGGAGCTGTAAAGGTGATGCAAGGACACGTGCATCCCATCACGATGGTTAAATTATGTAGAACTCAAATTCTGCCGTATATCATGCAATAGGCGATTACAGCGTTTCTAAGCGAACGGTGTAATCTCCTACTGCCTGCTATAATGCGGGATTAAACCTATTTCCTGTCAATGAACAGATTGACCTTGTGAATCGTAAATCTTAGTTAATTCAACGTCCAAGAACCCAGCCGTCCAAGTAAAATGGATACAAAATGGGATCAGCAAGAGACGTAGATCCTCATGAGCCCCCGCAACTGCGGGGGCTCATGAGGATCTATGTTTCTTGCAGTCATATGATGTTCGTTGTTGGTTTTTTTGTGTGTGTGTTTTTTAAGCCAGTGGTCACAAAATCACGTCTTTGCCACCAACATGGTGCTATACATATAACCTACCTGCAGCATTCCTTTAGTGGGCATCTGTACGATCTCGTAATACAGCTCCTCTTCCTCGTTGTCGCCGTCCCTGGCCTGTAGAACCACTGAAGAAATCAGAGCAGATGCTCCGTAATCCAATTCCAGTCCAGAATTTTTGATGACCTCCGGCTTTTCGTCGTTGTTGAGCTTGATAGTGACGTTGCACACACGCTTGATCTCGTGCTTGCCGTCCGACACGGTGACGGCGAATTTGTCGGAAAGGTTTTCGGATCCGTCGTGCATGTACTTGAGCTTCATGCCGCTGTGCAGCTCGTCAATGGAGAAGTCGCTGACTTCGGTCTCCGCCTCACCCTTCCTCGTGTGGATCATCATGACGATCTGAAGGAGAGAGGAAATTATATGGGTGTTGGTAAGTGATTTTGAACCCTACGGCGTTCAGCCATAAGTTCAAAATCACAGACCAGGACAAAAAAATTGTAACTTCATGACATGCAAAGCGCATTTATCATGCCAGTCTCAAGGAAAAAGAACATTAGCTGTGTACTGGTAAGTGATTTGAACCAGACGACTTACAGCCCACAACCATAGACCAGAAGACGTGTAAAAATAAGTATACATTAAAAGTCGAGAGATAAATAATTCGATTTAATTTAATTTAACTGAACTTAAAATACTTTAATGGAAAAAAAATGCTAACATGTAAAACATTCGAAGACAAAAGAGCAAACACATAATTTTCCACACAAAAAAGGAGAAAAATAAAATCAGGTTCGCACACAAACACTGGTGACTAACGACAGAAGAGAAAGAGCCTTCACCTTGCCGTGCACGGGCATCTGTGAGACTGTGAAGTGGAGCGGGTCTTTGGGCATGTCCAGGTCGATAGCGTCCACCATGGACTGGTCAATCACCATGTCGGCGCCCTCAGGTATGGCAAAGTCCTGCAGCATCAGGTCCGGCGCCTCGTCGTTGGACGGCACTATGGTCACCGTGATCTTTTCAGTCTGGGGAAAGAAAATATAATAATATAATAAGTGAAAATGGTCTGTGTTATGAACCTCATGGGTTCAACACTAGGGTTGCAATTGCAGAATTAGGAAATGTCAAGGACACCAAATTACAATGTGAGAGATGAATCGACGCTCACAGTTCCATGGTATTGCTAGGATATTCTGGCAATCCCCTTGAAGTGTCATCGTCGATTCATATTCTGCTGTAGTGTGTCAGGGCTGAAGGGGTTAACAACTTAACTGTCGGGTCAAGGCAAATGGTACCCATCTGCAAGAGACATAAATCCTCATGAGCCCCCGCTGTCGCGGGGGCTCATGAGGATTCATGTCTCTTGTTAGTTCTCTGTTCTTTGAGCCTGTTTTTGGCTTCAGTTGCTTTGTGTTCTTCACGCCAATGTCGGTCAGTGTGCAGTGGTTTCAGACGTGGGACTGGTGATCACTGGAAGCAAAGGGTTAAACTGTACGGTCCAAATTCTAAGGAGTCAGACACCGAGGACAGTGATCCAATTAATAATAATAACAATACTACTACTACTACTGCTGCTGGATATTTATATAGCGCCTAACCTCCTGACAGAGTTCTAGGCGCTTTATCTGTTTATCAGTTATCTGTATTTGGTTGAAAAGTCATCAACGTCTCTTACCTTGGAGTTGAGTTTGCCGTCCGTGGCGTAGAGTTCAAACTGGTCCATGACGGGCTCCACCCCGCGGTGATTGGCCTGCACGTAGTTGATGGAGCCGTCCAAGATGTCGCCGTAGCTGAAGGAGTTCACGCGCTTGCCCACGTTGCTCTTCTCGGACCCCGCACTCGGCTTGGTGTTCTCGATGTAACCCCACTGCGGCTGCTGCGTGATCATCAGCTGAATCGTCTTGGTCTTGGAGTCCGGGTCGCTGACGCTCAGCACGTCCCTGGAGAAGCGGAACGACTCTCCCTCAGCCACGAGGATGGGGCTGCCGATCTGGATGACGGGCTTCTGGTTGTTGACAGGCGTGATGGTGATGTTGAGGTCATACACCGGCATGTCTGTGGTGGCCAGGTAGTTCTGGTCAGACACGATGAACGACACGCTGTCGCGCTGGGAACTTGTGCCGATTTCGCCGCTTGTGTGCAGGTAGCTGACTAGTCCGTCCTTGACCTCTTCTTGGGTGACCTTGGTGGCCGGTTGACCTTTGAGTTGAAGGACGCCGTATCTAGGCTGTTTGACGATAAGGAAAACGAGGGATTCGTCGTCGGTGTCCTCGTCAGTAGCTGACAGAATCCTGCAAAGTGAAATACATTTATATGCAGCTAGACCAATTTTAGAAAGCACACCGCCTTACGTCCTAACCCTATACGAATTTAAAAGGGAGATACCGCCATATCACAAATACAATCAGCGAACCCTCATCAGCCATAAACGACACAGAAAGCCAGGTTGCTGCATTGGTTTTATTTGCTTCTCCGATTTGCACTGATTTTCTCTTGCAAAAATAGACAGTAGCAAGGATGAGAATTACCCTCACCCTTTGTATTTTGTTTACCTTTGACCTAACTGCCAGCAGTCCCTTCCTCTTGCATCTCTCCGATAATTCACAAACGAACGAAATAGTCATACAACTCAGCAACTGACCGACCAACCAGCCAATGAAGCATCCCAGTCTTCGGTCCGACGTCGGCCACAGTGAGCCTACTTACAGCTGTGCGCGGGCCCACATTAGCCGACGTCAAAACCAACCAACACAAGAACCTGCCAAAAACCAGCTCACCTTGGTGTGATGATACCCTCGTCTCCCTCTGATACGATCAGCAGTGGCCGGAGGTCCTGTGACATTTGCGGCGTCTGGTCGTCAATGGGAACAATCTCCACGGAGATGACCTTGGTCTCCTGGTTCAGGCCATCGCTCAAGGCCAAAGTAAAGGTGTCAAGAACGACGTCAGACCCATCGTGGATGTACCTATGTGCAGGTGCATTTACAGTTACAATTGTTCAATTTTAGTTTGATGAAGAAAACCCAAACACTTGTAACACACTGGGAAAGAGTTAAATACAGAAAGAAGGAATTCTGAATGAGTTTCCCAAGAACGGACGAAGAAAAATAACGTTTTAACCCTTTGGCTGTCAAGAGCGGTTTTAGTCGCGACGATTCCTGCAGGAACCATCTCGACAAAAACCGCGACCGACAGCCAAAGGGTTAATCTAAAATAATTGCCTCATCACTGGTCTATAACTCTCCGACAAAAGCGTAGAAAAAAGTAAATAAATAAATACCACTATAATAAAAATCAGGAAAGAAAATAATTATATGGGGCTAGCAAGATGCACTGATTCTCACGAGCTCTAGCACACTGCGGGGCTCACGCTAATCTTTGAATCTGTTATATGGAAAAGACCCGCTGTTGCATTCCAAAAAAAGACTTCCCGTTCCCCTCACCTGATGTGTTTATCCCGCAAGTCATCCATGGTGAAGGAAGCCCCCTTCCGTAGAGTCCGCCCCTCCTTCTGGAGACTCCCGAACCTGGGCAGCGCATCGAGCATGAAGCGAAGTTCACTGGACAAGGTGTCGGTATCACTGGCGGACAGCTGATTGAGAGAGATGCTCAGGATGCCGCCCTCCTCCACCAGCAGCTTGCTCGTTTCGAACCTTGGTACCTGCAGGAGAGGAAATCAGTGAAGCTCCATGATGAACCGTAATATGCATGAGATATGAGATCATATTTGTGATCGGCAAGACCAATCACATTTCGTGTTGCTCGTTCTTCTAGTCAGAAAAGTGCAACGCAAAACATTATTGGTCCTGCTAAGCACATTTCATGGGAAATATGGTTTAGTGTCGATCACGCACCGGTCGTCTCCCTCGATTTGTTACCGCTTCAGCGGTAGCAAATCGAGGGAGACAACCTGTGTGTGTCGATCCTTCTTGAATATTTTTAACTCTTGGAACTATGGCCATACAATCCAAAATGAAAGACCAGCATACACGCTGTGTAATAAGTGGAATTTTTTTCGTGAAGAACTAACGCACAGGCCTGCCAACAAAACAATAGCCAGAATGCCACAGTCGAAAAACTCGAAAAACTATCAGCTTTGAAGTATTATGGTCGATCTGCAAGCGTTATCCTATGCCGGAGTCTTTACCTACCAAAGGTCTTCTGTTGTTTCGTGTCAAGGTTAAATGGATTCTGGGGCCGAAATGGCTCACCTGGTTGTTGACGGGAAGGACCTCAATGTCGAAGGTTTGCCCGAACAGTTTGTTTGAGGACGAATCCTCGATGGTGTAGGCGAAGCGAACCAGGCGTGATTCAGGCCCAATGTCTGACACGGGCGGAATGTACGCAACCTACAGACACCAAAGATTACTTCAAATCAGTCTTATTTGCCCTTTAAACTTCATATAGAGGAAACACTTAAAGCAAAAGCAACGCTAAGGTAAAAAGTATTAATTATGACAAAAGAAAACTAAACCCTTCATTGCCAATGGACACAGATCGTGATTCCTTCTAAATTCAACGTCAATGATCCAAACCGTCACAGATCCGCAATCAGCTTGGCATGGGATAACCACGTTTTCTGGATCTGAAGGAAGATTGATAAATAAAGTGGTTTTCAGCAAGAGGCTTAGATCCTCACCAGTCCCAGCAACTGCAGAGGCTAATGAGAATCCATGTCTCTTGGAGTTGGACTGAGTTCAGTTTTCATCGTCAATGAAGGGGTTAATAATATATTCTGTGAGCGACACCACGTTTGTTTACAAGTGCAAACAGTAAATCTTTAAATTGTGCAGGTCTATACAGATAAACTCGCATTTGTCAATAACAAGGTCTGTTTACCTTCATATGATTAATGTCAGCTTGGGTGAACTGCATGGCTGCTGGGATATCCGCCTCCTTGGTCACCATGGTGAGGTTGTGGGTAGTGACTAGTCGGCCGGCGTCCCTCTCGCCCCGGTTGTACACGAAGTAAGGGGGCGTGGTCACAGTGAACATCAGCTCCCGGGGGCGGGACTCCACGTCCGTGTATTGCAGCTCAATCTGCGGGGAAGGGAGTGGCGAGTGATTGAAGAGAACTCCTCGGTAAACAAAAAGGTCCTCGAGCCGACAGTGCGGCAGTGCGGGCCAGCTAAGGCTGACGTCGGCCCGAGGACCTATTGCTCACAGTGGGAGACCTGTGCGCGTCATCTGGAATGCGAAATACTGAGGATGAGCTGTACAAAAAAAAAAAAAAAACAAAACCTGCAGCTTACCTGGCTAATGTAGCCAACGCTGGTTTCCGGGACATACATGATGCGCGTGGCGTCAGGTGACAGCTCTGGAGGGTTTTCATTGGTCGGCGTGATGACGATGTGGAAGGTCTGAGCCTCGGACTCGTTCGGCGGGTCCTGTTGGTCCTGCAGCGTGAACTGGAACGTGTCCTTGAATATCTGGAGACATAACAGAGAAATGCACGTGACCCTGTTAACTGCCGCCTTATTTTCTTATAATAAGTGTATGTGCGATTCGTAGAATTGCGTGAGGGAAACGTAGCACCCAGCTAAAGGGAAGAAAAGAGACAAAGTAAGAGATGAGATAATGTGTTATTGTTTCAAATGGAAATTTGTCTTTCTGTCAAAGGGGACAAAGGGAATAATTCTTCGTTGTTTACCGGATGCGAGTTCCATGTACTCTAGGCCTTCTCTTTTTTCGTGGGGAGGCGATTTGGTGTTATAAGGTTCAGAAAGGAATGGAAACATAATAGTGTACGAGAATGTTCAGCGTTCAGTAATTTCTCATAGTGGGTGTGCTGCAAAGCTGTGTTCTGGCTGGCTGCCCTTCTACTACAATGCGGACTGTTATTGGAGTGTGTATCAGCTGTGGAATATGGGTGGGCCATGATATTTCAAGGGCAGTGCCAGATTAGCTTGGCGCCATTAGGCGCCAAGCTAATCTAGCACTACCCTTGAATTATCATGGTCGATCTATAACTCTCTGTGGCTCCTTGAGGGTGATTAAGTAAGCTACAGCAGATCGAGGGAAGAAAGCAATACTGGTTGCGTCCATACCTCGTCCCCGCCATGACGATAGTAGATCTGTCCCTTCAGCAGGTCCCTCTGACGGAAGCCAAAGATCTTGGTGCCGGAATCAGCGGGTCTGATCTTGCGGATGAGGTCCCCAGCCAATGGTGACCTGACCACCGTGTAGATGATGTTCTGGTCCAGTGAGTCCGCGTCGTGGGCCAGCAGCATCTCTTCCGTGATCTTTTTCATGCCGCCTTCGTTCGCCTGCAAGCAGATTAAGACATTTTCTTCATGGCTTGCGCTTAACTCATTGTGCCCGAGGTACGAAATATCCACATTTTGGAGTTATCATCTGAGGACTGCATTACAATTCATGATAGCTCAAGGGCGGAGGCAGACAAGCTTGGCGCCTATAGGCGCCAAGCTATTCTGCCACCACCCTTGAACTATCATGGTCGAGCCATATCTTGCTGTGGTGTGTCGCAGGCAGAATGAGTTAAAAAAAAAACAACAACAACAACAAACAAACATATTCACACTTAACAATGTGAGGCGAACACAAAGACTGTGAACCACCTCACTGTGGGAGATGGTTAGGCCACGATAGTTGACTAAGAGGCTTGCTTTCAATTTGAAGAATCTTGTGAAGAAAGCTATTTATTAAGCTAGTTTACACCTACTAACATTCACAAAATATGGGCTGAGTCTATACAGTATAAGAACCAGCTGCGAGAGATGGATCGATCACTCCTGCAGGGGATAACGAAAATCAATGCCTTTTGCAGGTTTCGTTGCGACTAGTTCTGGAATTCTATGTCTGCATGGGCTCACGAGGATAATTGCCTTTTGCAAATTTTAAGAGAGTGTCTGAAGGATTGTTACCTGTAGTCCCAGGTTGTTGATGAGGTAGGGCGGCGTGTCGTCTTTAGGAATGATAGTGATGGGGAAGCTGGACAGCACGGTGTGGGTGCCATCACTGATCCTCAGCTCGATTCTGTCTTTCGTCGAGTCGCTGTCGTCATGCTGGTATACAACCTGTTTGAAAACAATAACCCGTTCATCATCGAACAAAACTGAACACAACCCACCTGCAAGAGGGATAGATCCTCATGACCCCCCGCAGTTGCGGGGGCTAAGGAGGATCTATGCCTCTTGTTGAAGCGATCTTGTGTCCATGGTCCCTGGACGCATGGGGTTCTATGGTGTTGAATTAACAAATATTTCAGAAAAACAGACTGCGTCCACTGGCATTAAAAGGGTTTAAAAAAAGTAACTGCTTCACTGCCGAGAGAAACTGAAAAATGAACCTTGCTCAGCTGCAAAAGCATTCCTCTGGGAGTTGCTTTCTGAAGACTCCATTACAGGTTGAGGTGACATACCGACCAATATATTTCAAGGATGATGCCAACATATTACCTTGGCTTCAACACACGACAAAATATTCCGGCATCATCCTTCAACTATCATGTTGATTTGTCCACTGTTTTACTGTACAAGGACTGAGTTGGCTAGCATTAAAAGTACGATGAAAAAGTGCCATGACGTGGACAAAACAAGCAACAGTCGATTTCGCGACCCACAGCCTACAGCAAGCACATCAACCAGCAGACGCGTCCCTTGGAAAGAGACATTTGGGAACGTACATATACCGACATCCAAAGGGTTGATCATTTAACCCTTTTAGCCCCATGGTCCCATTTCTCAAATTTGGGAGGTGTTGCCTAACGACCATGTACCAGTTGCGTTAGATGGCTTGACCATGATAATTCAAGGGTAGTGCCAGATTAGCTTGGCGCCTTGAATTATTATGGTCAAGCCATCTCCTGCTGTAGGGATCAGGGGCTAAAAGGGTTAATGTGACACGCTTGCAGAAAGGTTTTCTCAGTAGGGTCACGTGGTGGCTCAGAGTCTAAGTAAATAACTTCGTTTATAACAAATCGTGGATATAACAGCAAATGTCGTCGATATCTCCTGGTATCTGCTATGTCCGTGGTTCACCGCGCGTGTAGCAAGACACACTGCCTCACCTGTTCGTTCTCGATGTCATCGATTGTGAAGATCATGGACGCCCGGCCATTGACCAGCACCCGCCCGTGGTGCAAGCCGCCCTTGATGTAGACCCGCACTCTGGACGTAAAAACAAATAATATTTGCAAACGTCGCCACTGCTGTAGGTCGAACCAAGCGGGGTTATCCTCTAACAAGATGAGGATTTCATCCCAAAGTCTACCGTATTGTTTGGAGCTCAGATGCGTTTATCTTTCAGGTACATTCAGGGTTGTTCATATTTTTAGGCGTATTATGTTGATCCATTTCCCTCCTCTCTAAGCCAACCCCTGATCAACACACACGTACGTCGGCGCACACAAAAAATGACGGACACACGGCGCTTCCCGTCATTAGTCGCCGTGAGATGGCCTTAGTTGCCTGCTCGGCGTTGAACCCAAATAACTAACCATTTCCCGTCATTAGTACGCTCTGTGGGCTCGTGTAGCGACAGGAGTCCATCTCCTTCTATTCTAACCCACCCTCTGATCCACACACACTGGTACACAGAAATAATGACGGACACACGGCGATTCCCGCCATTCGTAAGCTCCGTGGTCTGGCGTAGCATAGCTATTCTGAAGACTGAAGAATAATAGCACGAACAGCGAAATGACGTCACTTCAAGCTGCTTCACGTCATGGCATTATTAGTCCCACGACGCTGTGTTCATAATGACGACTCGATGATATACGTCACTCATCGCAGTACTAACATTTGACGTATCAGAGAATCAACTTTGCAATTTTCTTGCTGATTTTCATTCCTTGGGCTTACAGGTCACAATTTGACCTAATCCTACCCCAGGGCCGGGACAAACAGCAGGTTTATGCAAACACTGTTTATGAAAAATCATGCGAATATTAATGAGAAAATATTTTTTTTCGTAAAAGAAAAATTAATCGTACCCGACAGCCGAGACAAACTGTAGGCTTATGTAAATACCGTATACGAAAAATCATGCGATTATTAATGAGAAGATTGTTTTTTTTTTTCGTAAAAAAAGATTCAATTGTTTTAAGATTAAACCATATAATTCGTGAAATTAATCACAAAAACGTGAAAATATAATATATATATATTTTTAAATTATCACTCAAAAAGTTCTAGAGTTACAATGCTGGTTAACGTATTCAATATCTCCCTTTTTAGCTATACGCAAAATATCTAGTAAAAATAAGAAAAA
Organism: Semisulcospira habei; assembly: GCA_036245525.1. Lineage (NCBI taxonomy): Eukaryota > Metazoa > Mollusca > Gastropoda > Semisulcospiridae > Semisulcospira > Semisulcospira habei. The sequence goes on from BTPG01000005.1 coordinate 204,499,463, forward strand.
TTACGGACTTCAGTGTGGATCAACCGTTTTTTTGTGAAACGGCCATTTTCTCGCCAATGAGCATCTTAATTAAAAAATTTTTTTAGCGACAATATCCTAAAATTTCAAGCTTGTCCGTCCTCCAACGCTGGCTCTAGTCGCTGTCACATACACACACACACACACACACACACACACACACACACACACACACACACACACACACACACACACACACACACACACACACACACACACACACACACACACACGGCGCTTTGGCGCCAAAAAGACGTTCTCTAGCAAGGTTTGCGTAGCTAGACATGACGTCATTTTTATCGTGTTACTTCTTTGCAAGAATTTCTGCCCCGCACGCCAAAAACGTTATGTTCATGCTCCGAAACGCGCTCCGACCAGCCCCATTTCAAAGTCTACCGTATTTTTTAAAATAGGGTAGACAAAAACTACGTACCATTTCAGGAGAAACAAATCACCATTTCAAGAGACAGAACTACCGTAAGACTTTAATCAGTGCCGAGATAATTTGACCACCACTCGACTGCAACAGGTATAGATCATCATGAACTCCCGCAGTTGCGGGGGCTCATGCGAATCTATGCCTCTTGCTGACACCACTTTGAATCCCATGTTCCAAGAACATCTGTTTTTGTTGTTGTTGTTGTTGTTGTTGTTGTTAGTCTTAAATTAATGAAGATTGCAAAACACAGTCTGTCAGCTGACACGAAACAGGGTAAGAGTGATGTCAAATAGCTGGTGCCTATTTTCAAACTACCAATGAACTATAGCGTCCTACCATGACATCTCTGGTGTCTTACGTGAATATTTTATCTCAGACATGTATCCAGGTGTCAACTTGAGCTGCTTTGTTATAACCTCCCCGATTAAGTGTCCCATAAGGATGAATACGTCAAAAGACATATAGCAGGGAAGAACCAAAATCTCACCTTTGGGGATTGTCACTGTCCACAATCTCCAGCTCTTCATTGGTGATGGGGCGGGATTGGCCCTCCAACAACACCAGGCCAGAGATGTGAGCTGTACGGGGCGCGTTGGTGTCAGACGGCCTGCAAAACGCACAAAGGAAACCAGATAAGGATAGACTGTAGAAACCAACATCACCTGAAGACATTCCCGGTATTTCTCCAGTGAGCACCACGCCCAGGGGCCGACATCGGCCGAAGTTGCGGCCGACATCAGCATGTGGGATTAGTGCTCACTGGGTAGAAAGGTGCAGAATCAACATGCAACCCCCACCATCTAGTAAGGACGCATACAGGCATGACCAAAAACTGTAAGGCCAATCAGCCAACAAGTAACCAACAAACCAAAACCAGGCAGAGCGGCTAATTGACCATCCAGCCAATTATAACAAACTTACGGCTTAATCAATAATTGCTTTCATCTCTGCCGTTTAGTGTGAATTACACCTGAGGTACAACAAGAACATGAACGAGAACATGAACGAGAAGAACACCCGGGAACGAGAGCAACAACGAGACTATACCCGCAGCTGCACCTCACGTAACCTCTTGTACAGCAAAGACAACAACAGGAATAACACGACCAAGACCAATAACAAGAATAGCACTATTGCTCAGCTATGAGCAGTGATGGGAACAACGTGAGCGGAGTAACGATGATGATGATGATGATAATATAATAATAATAGTATAATAATAATAATAATAATAATAATAAAATAATAATAATAATAATAATATAATAATAATACATAGTTTTTATATAGCGCCCATCCCCACGGACAGCAAGCCCGGAGCGTTTTACAGCACATACAAATAATTTTTAAAAGGAGGAAAATTAGAACGCACTCACTCTTTAAATACACACCTGCTCTCGCCACGTAGGCGCGTTCCTAACACGAAATAAACACGCACACACACACACACACACACACACACACACACACACACACACACACACACACACACACACACACACACACACACACACACACACAGCCTACCTACATGGGCTACCGATATAAGAAAACAGCCAACATTTCCCGGCAGCACATCCAGACTAAGCTAATCTTGATATGCTACCGGCATAAGATGGGTCTTCAAATTTGTTTTGAAGGTCATCAGGGTAGGGGATAGACGGACATGCTACTCGTATAGCCTCTTAGTTCAGAACAACAACAACAACAACAACAACAATGACAACTAGCCTTCACCTGACAGCGACGTGCAGAGTGATGGGGACGCTGTTCGCGAAGTGACTGTCATACACGCGGAACTGCACCTCGTTCACTCTCTGGTCTTTGTACGCTCTGCTCGTCGGACGGTACGCTATGCGGTGATTGTCGAGATCGTCCTGAAACCAAAACAGTTCAGGCGTCTCAAACACTTCAGTGTCGGGAGAAAGCGAACACGTTCCACTGAACTGCAAGAGACATAGACCCTCGTGAGCCCCTGCAACCTGTCTCTTGCTGGCGTTATGAAGATCTATGCCCGTTTTTCCGTAGACATATGGGGCTCTATGACTTAACTCATTGTACCCCAAGACCGAAATCCACAAATGTTGCCGTTGTCCTCTGAAGACTGCATTGCAGTGCAGGACACAGCTCGACCATGATAGTTCAAGGTGATGCCGATAGCTGGCGCCATAGGCGCCAAGCTATTCTGGCAACACCTTGAACTATCATGGTCGATCCTTATCTTGCTGTGGTGTGTCTGGGGTAGAATGAGTTAACACATGCGTGTGACCGCTGGCAGTAAGGGATAACCCCCTTAGGCATAGGGTTTATAGTAATGGAGGCTGCAAGAAAAAGAGGGTTAATTTACAGTGTGTGAAGTGTGCTCCATTTATATGCTCATGAGCCCTACAGATGAATACCTATTATTATTCAGATTAGGTTTATATAGTATATATATATCGTATTTGCTTTGTTACTGTTTTTCGCCCCGTACGTAAATAGGAGAGGGAGAGAGAGAGAGAGCGGGGGAGAGGGAGGGAGGGCCAGGGGGAGAAAGAGAGAGAGAGAGAGAGAGAGAGAGAGAGAGAGAGAGAGAGAGAGAGAGAGAGAGAGAGAGAGAGAGAGAGAGAGAGAGAGAGAGAGAGAGAGAGAGAGAGATGATCTATCAATGACAGATTTCATGCCTGAAGGTGTATCGCAGGGCGCACACATTTACAACCCTCTGAACGCAACACAGGTAATGTATGTAATCATCTGTCGCAAAAGCAAAATTAAGTAAGCGAAGTTGTCGTTCGTTCTTCATCAGCATCGGTGGTCTAGTGGTAGAATACTCGCCTGCCACGCGGGTGACCCGGGTTCAATTCCCGGCCGATGCAATCTTTTTTTCTTGTAATGGCAAGGTCCTAGTTTCCTGCTGGAGTTATCTCGACAAAAACCGCTACCGACAGCCACAGGGTTCTCTTTGCTTAAGCTTTGCTTTGCTTGTAAAGATAACATTGCAGGCAGTTATAAATGCGTTTAACTTTAACCCCCTCACTGCTAGTGACAATACCGCCCGGCGGAAAGACGCGTAGTTGAGAGTCTTTCGCGCCGAGCAGTATCATCTGTGAAGTCAAGGGTTTCAAAGTATTGTCGTTATTTTCAGAATAAGACGGAAACCCATCGACAACAGCTCAGCGAGCATTCTGAAGATTTCACTACAGTTCAACGGGCAGATCGTCTATGAAGGTTCAAGGGTGGTGCCAGAATAGCTTGGCGCCGAAGGCGCCAAGCTATTCTGGCACCGCCCTTGAACTAGTATGGCCGATCAATATCTTATTTTATTTTCCTCCCTAAGTCACACGACCAGTCACGTTAGCGCAAACCGTACCTGTGACCGTGATATAAAAACCCTTGTAGCGAAAAATGGCGGACGTTTTGTAGCCCTCTCGATGACGCATCTTGGATGCCAGTTTTGTTCTATAAAAGCTCACCAAAACGTTCTAAAGTAAAAAAATTGCATAGTGTTGTTCGAAACAGCAAGCACTCAGTACTGGAGACGGCAACGTCATGAAATATTTTAAATTACGTCATCAGTCTATTATGTATAAATGAATATTCCTTTGACGTCAGTCATGTCTGGCGTGATAATAATAATAATAATAATAATGAGTATTTATATAGCGCTTAATCTTACTCAAAAGCTCTAAGCGCTTTACAATCTGTACACAAAAATAAAAATACAATGACATATGCACATAACAAACAAAGCACAATGCCCGAACACACCACTTTTACAATAAACTAAACAATACATGCATAATAATTTATATTCTAATTAACATTCAGTCTAAACAAGGAGGATTGCAGAACTACAACTAAGGCATCAAACACTGGCAGTTATTCAAAGTAAAGCTTGAAGAGGTGAGTTTTCAACGACCTCTTGAAGTCAGAGACAGACTCACTGTTTCACTGTTTCACTGTGATCCAGGTCGGAAGATTTCTTCTTGATTTCTTTTACGAAAATAGTGGAGGAATGAAAACAAATACGTTATTGGTCGGAGGGGTTCGCTGCACAGACCCTTGTAGGCTTTCGGGAGGTCAAACAATCATTGTACCCCTCAGGCCTTCGGCCTTCGGGGTACAATGATTCCTTTGACCTCCCTCAGGCCTACAAAGGTCCGTGTAGCGAACCCCTCCGACCAATAACTTATAATATAGTGTGTCATGGCTTACTGACAGTGGAACACACACGAACCTGCAGAAAGGAAGAGATGGGTTTGGCATGGTTGTCCAGGTGGACCAGGTACCCCCTCCCGTCTTCAAACGGTTTGCTGATATTGAAGACAAGTTGTCCTTTAGGCGTCTCGTAGTCTTCGGCCGAGATGACACCAGGGATAATGGTCGAAAGGATGAACTGATCCACGTCCATCATGTACATGTTGATAAAGCTGGCGTGAGGGGCCGAGTTGGGCAGAGCTCCCTAAAAATAAATACACGAACACATTGAACGAAATGGACGAAGGAATGAAGCCACGAACAAACAAACATGATCTTGCTTCTACTTGCACTGCATGGGCAAAGGTCATTTTCAGATTATATCAAGATTTGATTTCTGACATCTTCGCTCGGAAAAACCCGTGCGCGCTCAAACCCACCCCTCTGAAGCCTTTTGAAAGTTCCTTTCGAGATCTCAACTCTTTTAGCCCCAAGGTCCAATTTCTCAAATTTTGGAGGTGTTGCCTAATTACTATGTACCAGTTGCAGGAGATAGCTGCACTACCCTTGAATTATCATGGTCAAGCTGTCTCCTGCTGTAGGGATCCGGGGCTAAAAGAGTTAACAACAGCGGCCTAGTTTACTTTCAGCTTCACGTCAATCACAGAATACGTCCACATTTTCAGAACATTGCATATGGAAATCACTGCTACAAGACACTGTCTGACCGTCATCGGGCCGTCAGGTCTCTGCGCTAATCGTACCTTGATGTAAATGGGGAGATAGAAGCGCTCCGACACAACGTCCTCGCTGACTGAAGGGTCGAAGAGCTCCACTGTCAGCGGCAGGTAATCCACTTCCGGTGTTGGAGACCGCAAGTGCTCGTAGTGCAGGTTCATGAACAGAAACTCCCGGCATTCCTGCCAAAACAGGAATTAAATCGGTCAGTCAGCCAATAAATCAGTTACCCCCCCCCCCCCCCCTCATCCTGCGCATGCAACCATCGGTACTGTACACAGTGGCTGTATGCACAATTAACGGGGGTAAGTGCACTTTCCACTGTACAAAATAATGCTGACCTTTTTGACAGATTCCACCACCTGTCGTTTCTCCCCCATGACGATCTGTCCTACCAGCGGCCATGGCGAGTAGAACTTGGAGAAACTCACTGTGCATGACGCGTTCGTGTTGGAACTGTTCCTGTAATAAATAAATAAAATTCACAGGCGTTCCATTGTGTATCCTCCGGCAGTGTTCAACTTTGCGCCCTCAAAACTCCAAATACCGCGTAAAGGTTAGTGGTGCGTACACGTACACGTACACGTACGAACTTTGGAAATTGCGGCTTCTAACCGAAATGTCCAAAATCACATACCAGCACAGCATGATATATCAACAATAAAAATAGTTTTAACCTTTTGGCTGACAGCCAAAGGGTTAAAACGTTTAGTGCTCAACGCCTTTTGCCAAGACAAAGGTGATTTCACAGGAAAAAAAAACACCCAAAGGGGTCTGAACAAATTTTGACCACACCCAGGCTCAGACTCGTGACCTTTCGGTAGACAGTCGGGTTTGGTCATCGAACTGTCAAGCCCTCGACTGTTACTGACGGTACCGCTCAGCGGAGCAGACGCGTGGATACGCTCTTCTCCATCAAGATGCATCGTCAGTAGCAGTCAATGGCTTAAAACCAACCTGAAGCGTATCGAAGAGGAGTCGATGGCGTTGGACAATCCGTTGAACTCCGGCACGACCACGGGCCTTAACCCTCTCGTGTCCACGACCTCGTGAGAAGCGTTGACCACGTTGACAGTCAGGTACACGGTCTCTGTTAAGGTGTCAGACGCGGTGAACTTGTGCACGCGCAGCTTGACGCGGTCCGAGTTAAGGAGCGGGGAGCCGTTGTGAATGTACTGGACCGTCTTGGGCAGGAAGTGGCAGTCAAAAATCTGGAAACGGACAAAGATGATTAATGTTAGATTAGCTCATTGAGCCTCGGCATACCACAAGATATCGATCGACCATGATAGTTCAAGGGTGGTGCCAGAATAGCTTGGCGCCCATAGGCGCCAAACTATTCTGGCACCACCCTTGAACTATCATGATCGATCTGTCTCCTGAGTTGTAAAACAGTCTTCAGAGGACAACTCCGACATTTGGGGATTTTGACCTTAGGGCACAATGGGTAAAAAGATGAATACTGTTGAGTACACCTGCATTATAAATTAAATGTTAAGTCCCATGCTTGAATAGTTGTATATTGCTTAACGTCCCGACAGCAACAAGACTTTCTCAGGACGTGCCTGCACTGCTTGTGATAAAAACCAACTAAACACAATATTAAATGTATGTTACCAGCCAGTCTGATACGCTAAATAAACCTAAGACCATTTAGCATAAAACATCCAATATCAAGAGATACACAAAGCGCAGACAGTAGGGAGAGTTTAAAAAAGGAAAATACAGGTGAATGGACCAAGGGTTGACAGAAACACATGCCCCAGAATAGAGGGGAAAACCTACCCTGTGGGGGTGACCAGGGTGATCCTGGGACCTAAAAAGTAGGTAACCCCACCCAAGTCCCACAGGGCACACCCGGGTGGGGGTCATGCTTGAATATTTTCATCTTCATTATTGCAATGATCTTGTAATTTCATTCGTTGGCTGGATGTGTAACCAATTTATTTTTTTTTACCACCCATCTGCAGGAGGCAAAGACCATCATGAGGCCCCCATTTAAATTATACGGAAAATGGGATGTTGCATAGAATTTGTTGTGGTTTAAAGCCAAAATGGGTATGGGCAGATGAATTTAAGGATGTTATAATACAGCGCACACGTACATGTGCGTAAACGATAAAACGAGTACGTAACAGATCATTCTACATTTACGTGTAACACATTGAACATGAACAGCATGCAAGTTACAATGTTAAAACAGTGTAATACATCGACACAGAGTAACTGGACCATTGCATTTATTTGAAATAAACGTGAAAAAGAATGAAAAAGACTGTATGACTATCTGTAACATAAAATCCAAACATAACATAAAACCTATTGAGTGACTTGAGGGAGGGAGGGAGAAGGGAAGGAAGTAGAGAGAGACGGAGAGAGGGAGAGAGCCATGATTAATCAGTGACAGTCTCCATGCCCGCGGGTGGGTAGAACGTATTTATAACTCTGTGAACGTAGCATATGGAATGATCTACATAACTATGTGACCAGAAATCGTAAAAGCAAATAAGTTTGCACATTACCTTTCACATCTTAACAGCATCGGTGGTCTAGTGGTAGAATACTCGCCTGCCACGCGGGTGACCCGGGTTCAATTCCCGGCCGATGCAATTTTTATTTTTAAATACCGCTTGACGAAGTCACATTTTTTTCTGGTAAATTCGTTGATCATAAATATATGAACTTTAATTTGTCACCCTTTTCTTTTCCCGCAACTTATGTCCGTCAAACTTATATCTGGATATTGTACATTTTCATTCAGACATTTCGTGTTAACCGTCCAAATAAAAATGTCCGAATGTAAAAATGTCAAGAGTTAAAAGGTTGTCCTCAAGACCATCATCCCTAAATCACGACTACCTCAAGACCATCATCCCTAAATCACAATTACCCTCATCAGATCCAATTATACAGACTTACAGACAGCTGGTAAAAAATAATTTTCACAACCACATGGAAGCATTTACGGAAAATACTCTAACAGTGAACGCAACATCAAGTTTGATAATAGTCCTATCAATTTCAGTAGCATCGGTGGTCTAGTGGTAGAATACTCGCCTGCCACGCGGGTGACCCGGGTTCGATTCCCGGCCGATGCACAGTTGCCTTTTTTTGGGATGTCGAAACGGGCAAGGCCGCACAAATGTCGCAAATTCCTTTATCATAAAAAGTATATGTGTGTATATAAAGCATTCAAGTTTTTGTTTTCCGCAACAATTGTCCGTCGCGTCAAGCGTTTATATGGATATTTGACATCTGTATTTGGACATTTCGTTTTTAACGAAATGTCCAAATACAAATGCCTATCACAGAAGTGACTTAGGCTAGCTATTCAGATATAGCTTGGTCTTAGGTGAGAAAGTTTAGCTATAGGATTTCCCGGTAGAACTGTGTGTTTTTTTTTTTTTTTTTTGGGTGTGTGTGTATAGCAGTATTTTCTCGTGCCACCTGGGGTGTTCGTGCAGTGTTCAGGCCAGCGGGGATATCAGTGGGATTTTGACCGGTTTTTGTTAGTGCGAGTCGGGACCAGGTGGCGGCAGGGTGTGTTTGGGCCTAGGGTATGTTTAGTGCTTTCAGTTGACTATTCCTATTTCTGCTATTTCCTTCTGTCGTTAGGTTAGAGTAGGGTTATTTTCACCTTTAGTGTTTATTTCTTTGCGTATTTATTATTTTGGTTTTTTATTAACCCATTCGGTCCTGACGTACTACAGAGGAGATGGGTCGACCATGATAATTCAAGGGTAGTGCCAGATTAGCTTGGCGCCTGTCGGCGCCAAGCTAATCTGGCACTGCCCTTGAATTATCATGGTCGATCCATCTCTTGCAACTGGTGCAGTCATTAGATGACGCCTCCAACATTTGGGAAATACGACCGTCGGGCTGAATGAGTTAAGGGTTAATGAGTTAAGGTTTACTCGTCTTCCTATATTTCGTCTTTTTCTTTCTTTCTTCATTTTTGGTTTGTTCGTCCCTCACTGACACACCTTCGGCTGCGCTCCTCCTTACGTGACCCTGGTCAGGTTTGTGACAATGCCAAATGTCTAAATATAACTTTGGTATCAATTTCAGCCCACTTAATCAAATTTCAAATATACACGGCTTGAATTTCCAAAACTAAAGTAGCTCGCTTGAGCTTACCCTTAGCACCACGTGAATGTTCTGTGTTTATGTACAGTGTGTGAGTGAATGCGCGCGATTCACGTGAGCGCACTTAGTGTTGGGTTCAGTTCGCGGCGGCGCTTTGAGCCGACATTTTCAATTGGGATAAAGCGCCTATTTAATGCGCTGATTTGATTGATTGATTTTATTTATTTGTTGACTTATTTGTTTATATAATTTAAAACCGTCAAATGTCCGAATCAAATTGTCCGTTCCGCACTATCATCCCTCAGTCACTGACGACCACCCTAAAAAATCCACCAAATCCAGTTTACAGCTATACTGACGGTCAGTTAAGACATGGTAAAAAAATAAATTTTACGTAAGTCATTAGAACATGTATGTGACAAGCTATCGTAACTGAACCATTTATTTTGAAGACAGTCCTTCTTTTTGAACATCATCGCCGGGTGGTCTAGTGGGGCAATCGGTACACGCCTGCCACGCGGGTGACCCGGGTTCGATTCCCGGCCGATGAACAATTTTGGTACACATTTTGCAATACCTTTATCAAAAAGCAGATGTGCATATATATACAACTTTCACTGGTCACCTGCCGTTTTTCTCATGAAATATCCGAGAAGATTTTACTGTTTTTGGGACATTTCGTTGAAACGAAAGTCAGTCGCCGCAAATGAAAATGGCAAATGTCCAAACAAATGAAGTCAAATGTCCGAATAAACTCGCCCATCCTGATCACCAACATCCCGAAACCACCACCCTCGAACACATTCATCAAATCGAGTTTACATCTTTTAGCTAATTAACAGATGTTAAAAAGAAATGACATTACGCATGGAAGCCTCTATGTGACAAATTATCGTAAAAGCAACATCAATGTTGCAATTAGTCCTTTCCTTTTTATCAGCATCGGTGGTCTAGTGGTAGAATACTCCCCTGCCACGCGGGTGACCCGGGTTCAATTCCCGGCCGATGCACATTTTTTTTAAAAATGGCAAGGTACAAATTTCGCATAATCTTAAATAATAATAATAATAATACATAGTATTTATATAGCGCATTTCCCATATTTATAATATAACTCAATGCGCAGATCTTGTATCGTAAACGCATACGTGCATATATATATATATCTCCTTCTCTATTTCTATCAAATCTCTGTCGCCTTTTTTGTTTTCTTTGTACACAGCAGACTGTAGAGCTACTCATGACGACTGTGTCATGGACAAATACGCTGACGACACGGCACTGACAGGTCTGATTACAGATGAGGACGACAGACACTATCGACAAGAGATCGATGACTTTGTAGAGTGGTGCGATAGAAACTACCTTGAATTACATGTTGGCAAGACAAAAGAGATGCTCATAGATTTCAGGAATAACAAACAGCATCCCGGTCCTGTTATCAAGGGAACAGAAGTTGAGCGTGTAGAGTCCTACAAGTATTTAGGATTCTGTTTGACAACGCGCTCAACTGGAAACAAAACACAGATGCTATTGTGAAAAAAACGCATACCCGTCTTTACTGTTTGAGAAAGCTCAGATCATTTCATGTAAGCACTCAGCTTTTACAGATGTTTTACTGCTCCAGTATTGTTAGCATTTTAACTTTTGGACTGACGTGCTGGGGGAGAAATTTATGTAACAGAGACCAAGATCGTCTTAACAAAGTAATCCGGAAAGGGGGTGGGGTGGTTGGTAGGGCACAGGATAATTTGGACACTGTACAACAGACGGATTACAAACAAATTGGCAGACATTCTTGATGACAAAACACATCCACTTAGATATGAATTTGACAGCAGACGTATCGAACGAAGTGGCAGACTCCGAGTACCCAAAAGTCGTACATCACGTTATGCCAACTCTTTTGTCCCTCAGGCTGTTACCCTTTTCAACAGTAATATCAGTAGATAGTGTCGGTCAACATTCTTCCGTCCTTAGTACTATCCCTCTCAGTATTATTACTAGTATTACTACTATTGTATTCAAAGGTAACAATATGTATGTTACAGTTCATTTCTTTAATTGAGTGTTTTCTTTAATTGAGTGTGATGTTTTTTTTTATTTTTTTTTTTGTTTTTGAGTGATTGAGGCCATGTGTTGTATGGGCAGACAGTGAATTTCCCCGTGAGGGATTAATAAAGTATTATTGTAATGTATTGTATTGTATCATATATATATATATATATGAAGCTTTCAAGTGTCATTCTTTTGGTTTCCCGCCGTGAGATGGCCTTAGTTGCCTGCTCGGCGTTAAACCCAAATAACTAACCTTTTGTTTTCCGCTTGACAAATGTCTGTGAAGACTTTAGCGGATATTTGACATTTATGTGGTCATTTCGTTTTAACGAAATGTCCCAATTTCAAATGCCAAATGTCCAAATAAAAATGTCCATCCTCACCACTAACTTCCCTCAGTCACGACCACCATAAATAATCCAGCCATTCCAGTTTACAGCCTTACGGTCAGTTAACATATGGTAAAAATACATTTCACGCAACACATCGGAGCATTCATGTTATAAGCTATCGCAACAGCATCAGTGGTCTAGTGGTTGAATACTCGCGTGCCACGCGGGTGACGCGGGTTCGACTCCAGGCCGATGCACAGTATTTTTTTTTTTAACACATTTTGCAATACCTTTCATCACAAAAAGCAGATGTGCATATATGAAACTTTCGCTGGTCACCAGTCGTTTTTCTCATGAAATGTCCACGAAGATTCTATTTGGATTTTGGACATGTCGTTTTACTAAAATGACTAAATGATCAGTAATGCCAAACGTCCAAATAAAAACGACAAATGTCAGAATAAACATGCCCATCCTCACCACCACCATCCCGAAACCACCACCACCCTCAAACACTTTCATCAAATCCAGTTTACAGCTAATCAACAGATGGAAAAAAAAGAGAGAAAAAAAGATAACATTACACATGGAAGCATGCAGGTGACACGCTATCGTAAAAGCAACATAAATTTTGCAAATGGTCTGTTCCTTTTCATCAGCATCGGTGTAGTGGTAGAATACTCGCCTGCCACGCGGGTGACCTGGGTTCCATTCCCGACCGATGCATATTTTTTTTTTTTTTTTTTTTTTTTTTTTTAAGCCAAGGTACAAACCGGCTTCACCAAATCTTTGATCATAAAAATCAGATGTGAATAATCACGCTTTCGTTTGTCACGTGTCCCTTTTTTCTTCCTCAACAAATTGCCGCCGTGCAGACGTTTTTTTCTGGATATTTGACAGTTATATTTGGACATTTTCTTTTAACGAAATGTCCAAATCGTACAAATGCCAAATGTCCAGATAAAACTGTAAAAATGATGTCGGAATGAAAATGTCCAGCCTCACTGCTATTACTGATCCTTAAATCACGGACACACTCAAACAAATCCCGCATCCAATCCAGTTTCACGCTTTACCGTCAATGAACTCATTCTACCCCAGACACGCCACAGCAAGATGAGGATCGACCATGATAGTTCAAGGGTGATGCCAGAATAGCTTGGCGCCTATGGGCGCCAAGCTATTCTGGCATCACCCTTGAACTATCATAGTCATGGTCGATCCCTGTGTCCTGCAAGGCAATGCTGTCTTCAGAGGACAATGGCAACATTTGGGGATTTCGGTGTTGGCCGGGGTAGCATAGGAATGAGTTCACTGATTGTGCCCGCGACACAAAACAGCAAGATATGGCTCGACCATGATACTCGAGGGTGGTGGCAGAATAGCTTGACGCCTCACGGTATAGGCCCGCTTCACATACTATGCGGCGCCAAGCCGCCGTATCAGCCTTTCTGCCACCACCCTTGAACAGTCTCCTGAATTGTAATTCAGTGAATTGTAATGCAGTCCTTAGAGGATAACTCCAAAATGTGGGCATTTCGTACCTCGGGCACAATGAGATAACATATGGTAAAAATACATTTCACACAGCACGTGGCTATGTGACGAGCTATCGTAAAAGCAACATAAATGAGCAAATGGCCCTTCCCTTTCGAACAGCATCGGTGGTCTAGTGGTAGAATACTCGCCTGCCACGCGGGTGACCCGGGTTCGATTCCCGGCCGATGCACTGATTTTTTTTTTTTAAATATCAAGGTACACATTTCAACAGAATCTTTTATCGTAAAAGCATATATGTGCACATGTATGAAAGTTCCACGTGTCATTCTTTTGTTTTCCGCTACAAATGTCCGTCAAGACTTTATCGGATATTTGACATTCCCGGCCGATGCCGCACACTTTTTGGACACATTTTGCAGTATCTTATATCACAAAAAGCAGATGTGCCTCTAAAAACTTTCAATAGACACCTGTCGGTTTTTTCATGAAATATCCACGAAGATTCTATTTGTATTTTGGTCATTTCGTTTAGTAACAAAATGATCAAATGAAAATGCCAAAAAACAAACGTCAAATGTCCGAATTAACATGCCCATCTCTAAACCACTACCCGCAAACAAATGCATCAGGTCATGTTACATATTTAAATTGGGCAGTTCAGGCAGTGCAAGGACCGTTTTTAAAAATAATTTTTGCCTTGTTTGAAAATTTGTAGTAGAGCTGAATGTTGGAATTTGCTGGAAATTTCTGATTAGCGGAGAGAAGACATGTTTGGTGCTTTGATACATACCATCCTGAGCTTATCCAGTGGACAATTGTGGGCCTATGTGGAGTTGCCGTTAAAGTAGTGATTTGAGGGGCACGCAGATTTCAGCTGTGCTTGGGTGTGGGGTTGGTAAGGAACCAGTTTCATAGCCAAGAAATGAGACGGGTGATGTGCTGTTTTGTTTTGTGTATTTTGTGCCATGGCACTGTGCAGCTGGTGGGCGGTAGTGTTTTTTAGGGAATTGAAATATTAGGGGATGACTGGGACTGATTAAGGCTGAGACTGGACATTACGGAAACGACACTAGTCCGTGGCCATCAAATCCAGTTTACAGCTAATCAACAGATCACATGACACATGAAAGCATCTATGTGACACTCTGTCGTAGAAGAAACATAAATGTTGCAGATAGTCTGTCCCTTTTCATCAGCATCGGTGGTCTAGTGGTAGAATACTCGCCTGCCACGCGGGTGACCCGGGTTCAATTCCCGGCCGATGCATATTTTTGTTTTTTGCCGTAAGGCAAGGTACAAACTTCACAAATTTTTTTAATCATAAAAAGCAGATGTGAATAATTACCCTTTCGTTTTTCACGTCTCCCTTGTCTTCATCAACAAATTGCTGTGAAAACGTGTTTTTTTTTTTTTTCTTTTCTGGATATTTGACAGTTGTATTTGGACATTTCCTTTTAACAATTAATGTCCAAATACTCGTACAAATGCAAAGTATCCAGATAAAACTGTCAAATTTTGGAATGAAAATGTCCAGCCCTCCAGTCACCACCATTATCCCTAAATCAGGGCCACCCTCAAACAAATCCATCCAAACCAGTTTCAAGCTTTACGGTCAATTAACTGATTCTGCCCGCGACACAAAATAGCAAGATATGGCTCGACCATGATAGTTCAAGGGTGGTGGCAGAATAGCTTGGCGCCTCATGGGCGCCAAGCTATTCTGCCACCACCCTTGAACTATCATGGTCGATCTGTCTCCTGAATTTTAATGCGGGCAGTCCTCAGAGGATAACTCCAAAATGTGGCCGGGTATTTAGTCGTACCTCTGGCACAATGAGTTAACATATGATAAAAATAATTTCACACAACGCGACGGGCTATCGCAAAAGCAATATAAATGAGCAAATGGCCCTTGCCTTTTTCAATAGCATCGGTGGTCTAGTGGTAGAATACTCGCCTGCCACGCGGGTGACCCGGGTTCAATTCCCGGCCGATGCACATTTTTTTAAATGTCGGAGTTACAAATTGTGCATAATTTTTATCGTAAAAGCATAATTATGTGCATATGTATGAAGGTTCCACGTATCATTTGTTTTCCGCTACAAATGTCCGTCAAGACATAATCGGATATTTGACATTTGTATTTGGAAACTGCCTTAAACGAAATGTCCAATTACGACAAGGTAAGCTAGTTTATTGCCATATGTTTCCATGTAAAAAAAAAATAAAAATTGGAATTTATCTTGATGTCAGTTACTAAGACTAAAATAATACACACACACGCACACAAAGTAAACTCTAAAATATGATTTTTTTTTAATGCTAAATACAAAGCAAATACCGGTATTTAACACGGCGAACGGGCACACCTCACTGATTGTTATAAGCTAGCTCGGTACACATTCCAACAAGTTCTCATTCGCCAAATGCCAAATGTCCAAACAAAACGGTAAAATGTCCGAATAAAAATGTCCGTCCTCGTCACCACCATCATCCCTCAATCACGACCACCATAAAAAAAATCCAGCCAATCGAGTTTACAGCCTTACGGTCAGTTAATGTATATGGTAAAAATACATTTCACGCAACACATCGGCGCATTTATGTTGCAAGCTTATCGCAACAGCATCGGTGGTCTAGTGGTAGAATACTCGCCTGCCACGCGGGTGACCCGGGTTCAATTCCCGGCCGATGCACAGTTTTTTTTTTTTTATAATTTTATTTTTTTTTACTACTTTGGCAATATCTTTTATCACAAAAAGCAGATGTGCCAATATAAACTTTCAATGGTCACCTGTCGTTTTTTTCATGAAATGTTCACGAATTGTACATTGCTTAACGTCCCGACAGCAACAAGACTTTCTCAGGACGTGCCTGCACTGCTTGTGGAAAAAAACCAACCTAAACAGAATATTGAATGTATGTCGCCAGCCGGTCCAATACGTTAAATAAATCTACGACATAAAGCCTAAATAAAGCTAAGACCATTTAGCAACACGCATCCAATATCAAGAGCTACAGGCAGTGCAGACAATAGGGAGAGTTTAAAAAAAGAAAATACAGGTGAATGGACCAAGGGTAGACAGAAACACATGCCCCAGAATAGAAGGGAAAACCCACCCCGTGGGACTGACCAGGGTGACCCTGGCAACTAAAAAATTGTTAACCCCACCCAAGTCCCCCAGGGCAGACCCGGGTGCGGGGAAATGTCCACGAAGATTCTATTTGGATTTTACGTCATTTCAGTCGTTTTGAACAAAATGACCAATATGACGAGAATGACAAACGTCTAAATAAAAACGTCAAATGTCTGAATTAACATGCCCATCCCTAAACCACCACCCGTAAGCACATTCATCAAATCCAGTTTACAACTAATCAACAGATCACATGACACATAAAACATCTATGTTACTCGCTGTCGTAAAAGCAACATAAATTTTGCAAATACTCTGTCCCTTTTCATCAGCATCGGTGGTCTAGTGGTAGAATACTCGCCTGCCACGCGGGTGACCCGGGTTCAATTCCCGGCCGATGCATTTTTGTTTTTGTAAGGCAAGGTACAAACTTCAAATCTTTTATCATAAAAATCAGATGTGAATAATCACGCTTTCGTGTGTCACGTCTCCCTTTTGTCTTCCTTAACAAATTGCCGTGAAGATGTTTTTCGCTGGCTATTTGACGGTTCAGGGGTTGTATTTGGACCTTTTTTTTTTTTTTTTAAAGAAATGTCCAAATACGCGTACAAATGCCAAACGTCCAGATACAACTGTAAATTGTCGGAATGAAAATGTCCAGCCTCAACGCCATTATCCCTAAATCACGGCCACCCTCAAACAAATCCATCCAATCTAGTTTCAAGCTTTACGGACAATTAACTCATTCTGCCCGCGACACAAAACAAGATATGGCTCGGCCATGAGATACTAATGGTCAAAACTTAAGGGCCACCCCACGCTTCTGTGTCATTGTTTATCGTCGCAAGTACGCCACTAAAGTACAATGTTCTTTCGATCGTAATGGGTTAAAAGTTGACCTTGGACAGTCCACTGTACAGGGAACAATGGCCAACAATTCATCAATTTCCACCAACGTGTCAAATGCACGTGAAACATCGTCAGTTTTTGTGAAAAGCTGTGCGATATTGGCAAGGGTGCCAAAAGCAGGCAGGTGGAAAAACTCGATAAAGTCGTGATGCACGTGTTAAATGGGTCAGTCCTGAACACTGAGCACATCTGTTTCGCTACAAATACCGGTACAGTAGGGGCATAATTGTCACTTTCCTAACCATGCCACCACGACGAAGCCTAACGCCAGTAGATCAAGGCTGGGCGCTAGCATGGCTGCAGGATAGAATTTCCGGACGAGAGGTTGGGAGACGACTTGGGGTGTCATCAGTTCAGCGATCCAAAGGCTGCTGGCCCGATTCCAAGAAACTGGAAGGGCAGAACGACAGCCCATCTCAGGACGCCCGCGCTGCACCAGCAGAAGGGAGGACAGATACCTCTGTGTGGCGGCTCTGCGCGACCGAACTGTCACGTCAACCACTCTGCGACGTCAACTGATGCAAGCTGCAAACGTTAACGTCAGCACTGAGAAGCACAGTCTGCCGACGTCTGCGCAAAATTGGCCTGGCTTCATGCAGAGCAGCAGTGAGAATACCCCTCGCTCCAGCTCATCGCAGAGCCCGGGTTGCCTGGTGTCAACATGCGAGGTGGAACAGACTCCAGTGGACTCGGGTTCTGTTTACTGATGAGTCTCGGTTCACTGTGTTCTTTAACGACGGCAGGGTGAGGGTCTGGAGACGCCAGGGCGATCGATTCACGGATGGATGCGTCCAAGAGGTGGATCGCTACGAAAGAGGCTCAGTCATGGTCTGGGCAGGATTCAGCAGGGAAGGCAGGATCCCCCTCCACGTCATCCGAGGCACCCTGACTGGACTGCGCTATCGGAACGAGATTGTGCAGCCCCTCATCCAGCCAGCTCTCCAAGCCATAGGCGACAATGCTGTTCTGCAGGACGACAACGCTCGACCTCATCGCGCCCGTGTGGTGAATGAGTACCTTGAGCAACGGGGCATCGTGAGGATGGAGCGGCCAGCTCGTTCACCTGATCTGGCTCCCATCGATCACCTCTGGGACGTGCTGGGCAACGTGTAGTCAGCAACCACCCCCCCCACCTTAAGGCGTCCCCCAGCTGACTCGGTTCCTGCATCAAGATTGGGAAGCGATCCCACAACATGTTCTCCGAACCCTGGTGAACTCCATGCGTCAACGCTGCATTGAATGCTTGGCTGCAAACGGTTGGTACACTCGCTACTGACTGGACCAGTCTTGTGTGACTTTTCAAATGAAGGGGGGTGGGGGTGGGGGTGAACATTCTAACGTACTGCTGTTGCATGAGTTCCTCAAAACTTAAATGCAATTGTTACTGACTAAATTAGCAAAGTACTGACTCCAAGTACTGTTACATTTGTGTGGTGTTGTCGGCGCGTCTGCGATAAAAAGTGGCCATTAAGTTTTGGCCATTAGTATAGTTCAAGGGTGGTGGCAGAATAGCTTGGCGCCTATACGCGCCAAGCTATTCTGCCACCACCCTTGAACTATCATGGTCGATCTGTCTCCTGAATTGTAATGCAGTCCTCGGAGGATAACTCCAAAATGTGGGTATTTAGTACCTCGGGCACAATGACTTAACATATGGTAAAAATAAATGTCACACAGCACTTGGGAGCATCTGTGTGACGAGCTATGGTAAAAGCAACATACATTTGACAAATGACTCTTCCCTTTTCAACAGCATCGGTGATCTAGTGGTAGAATACTCGCCTGCCACGCGGGTGACCCGGGTTCGATTCCCGGCCGATGCACATTTATTTTTAAAGGAAAACTACAAATTTCGTCAATATTTCATCAAGCAAATGATGAAGCTTTCCTTTTGTCACACTTTTGTTTTCCTTAACAAATGCCGATGAAGAATTTATTTGCATATTTAGTGGACAATTTTATTTGGACATTTTCGTTTTAACGAAATGTCCCGGTAAAAATGTCAGCCAGATGCCCAAATAAATATGCCAAATGTGAAAATGTCAAACGTCTGAAAAATGTAAAAATGCCTTAAAATGTCATTTTACAAAATGTCAAATGTTCAAATAAAAAATAGCGTCCATCCTCACCACCACTAAGCTGTGACCATACTTAAACAAAATACACTTTAAAAAAACCCAGTTTATGTATTTAGAAAATAGATGAATATTATACAAGACATATCCTCATCTTTGCAACCAGCACTGATTCACCACCAACGGTCCTACCTGCAAAGCTGTTAACGGCAAGTCAGTTCCCCAGATGAGATGGTAAAAAACTAATAAGATTCACATACAACCATCCTTTAAAACATCAGTGAAGTAGAGATAACCTTAGACGTAAATGGGAAGTAAGGGAGATGAATATGTGGTTTTTTTGGTGACGGTTTTGCAACAGCTTGAGGGCTCGCAAGGATCTACGCATGTTCCTAATGATCTTGGCGTTGGGACCCTCAAGGCCTTATTTCGACACTCGGCCTACCTAGCATCATTCTAACTGAAACAACGCAGGTGTAGATGAATGGGCAGGGTTACTGAGGGCAAGAGGCAATTGCGGGGGCTCATGAGGATCTATGCCTCTTGCAGATGACCTTCGCTTTTGAATCGAGCCGTCTTCCCGGTCCTGGGCGGTCGAAACTTGTTAGAAAACAGCTAGTAAGAAGTGACAGCTTATGTCTTTCAACAACGCAAGAGCCCGTGCACCTAACCTTCTAAATCCTACACCGAACAGTCCCTTGATTTCCTCTGCCATTAGGACCATAGATAAAAATGAGCGAGCAAAAGGCTTAGTCCTTCGAACTGCTTTAAAAGATCAGATACTTGGGTCGGGTTTGCCGACTATAGGCTAGAAGAGGTGCGCATTTTGGGCCCTTTGCACGCTGAAGGTGTTTGTTAAAATCAACAATTCCTGTTGAAAAATGCTTCTGACAAGGGTGCGAGTCCTTCACGTTTTCCCATGCCGCAAGAATTTCATTAATGGCATAAACTGATATACCATAGAAAATTCAAGTCATGCATGTAGCGTGTATTTACAAGTTTGCTTTTGTGTCTTCTTATTTACGTAAGCAGGGGCGGATTTTCCCATTGTTGAGGGGGCGTGCACTCTTCCCTGAAACCATTAATGCGAAGTGGCGAAGCCACAAGCGCGAGCCTGCGAAGCAGGCGAGTGAACTAGGGGGTCCGGGGGCATGCCCCCCCCCCCCCCTGAAAAAATTGAAAATAATGGTTAAAATCTGTGCAATCTGGTGCATTCAGGGGTGTGTGCACGTGCACGCAAGTGCACACTCCCAAAATCCGCCCCTGGTAAGTACAGGCTTTACCTAAATTCGGTCTTTGGTCGGGAGCACATGCACAATATATTCGCGTATTGTGTTTTGTCAACGGCTTCCCTTTTTTGTCTGCTGCAGGAGAACCTGTTTCAGCGACCAGTTTTCGCGAGAGAAAAGCGATCATAAAAGACAGGTATTATATCAAGTGAAGTCTTGATAAAACAATGTCGCTTGCCAAAATACCATTTTGGTGGCTACAGTCACCTAAAAATGGTCTTTATTGACAAGTGACCTCTCATAAGGATGGTCGCCCAAAACAGGTTCTGCTGTACAAGCCTTATTTATCTATGCGCCCGGAGGTTTTGCAAATAAGCGTTACTTGACATGCAGGGACTCGTCAGGATGTACATCTCTAGCCAATCTGCGGGCGCGGGATCATGCATTTCGCTGAAGACCTGAGGATAAGGAATCCTGACAGAACGAGAACCGACCACCCGTCACGAGAACTCCAAACTCAAGTTCTGGGGAGGGGGCTACCATCCGACTCCGAACTCCCAATAACCACGTCAACCTGAGGAACATAGATCTCTATGTGGTCGGACGAAGGATATGAAACGGTCGTGAAATTGCAAGAGGCATACATCTTCAAAAACAGCACCAGCCTCATGAACCCGAGAAAGCTAGATCTCGATGTGATTAGCATGGGAAACATAACGTGATCCAGTCGCAAGAGGCATAGATCCTCATGAGCCCCCGCAATTGCGGGGGCTCATGAGGATCTATGCCTCTTGCAGACGAGTCAAATTTTCTGAAAAGGATCTATTACTAAGTGGGGGGCGCATGAGGATCTCTGCAACTGACCTGTCCTGAACAGACTATGCTTTCAGTAAATAGAAGGGACCTCGACATTACTCACAAGGCGTTATGCCGGGACCCCATGAGGATCTAGGCTTCTTACCCTTGGTAGACGTTCTCCATAAGGGCCTACCTATTACTCCCATGGCGTAAATCAGAGGTATGTTGGTGTTAAACTGTCAACCGCCAATCACCCGTTGTTACGGGCATGTGTGCCATGCTCCCCAAGAGGCTCAGACTGAGTTTGACATTTGTGGAGAGCCCCATTGCAAACGGGGGAACCTGGGAGTCGTGTATGCGGACAATGCTAACAGCCCGATAACAAAGAGGCAAACAAAATAGCAGTAGTTTAATGCCGGTTAACTCGCTGTACCCCCAAGACCGAAATCCCCAAATTTTGACGTTGTCCTCTGAAGACTGCATTGCAGTGCAGGACACGGATCGACCATGATAGTTGAAGGGTGATGCCGGCATAGCTTGGAGCCCACCATGATAGTTCAAGGGTGGTGCCGGAATAGCTTGGCGCCCATAGGCGCCAAGCTATTCCGGCATCGCCCTTGAACTATCATCGTCGATTCATATCTTGCTCTGGTGTGTCGGGTAGAATGAGTTCAGCAGCAAAGAAAAAGAGAAACTGCAGAATAGAAAAAAATACAGAACCAGTAAAAACAAAGAACCTGACTCAAATCAATGTACCGGAGTTCAGCCCGGGCAAAGACTGACTGTCAAAACCTTTGTGATTACAAAAGACCGTTAGCTCAGGCGGTTAAGCGTCGGAGCAAGACAGCGAAGGGTCGTGGGTTCGAGTCCCGGCCCCGGTAGCTGGACTCGCAATCTAGGGAAAAAAGACGGGCTTGTTCCATAGCATGTCCGTTGAAAGGTCCTGGTAAATCGGAGTGGCACAGTTGCAGTGCGCCTGAACTGATCAGCGTTCAGGTCGTACTCCATAGGCAATAGATTTCCCTTTCCAGGGCCGTCCATTATCACTTCTGTGCCGAACTAATCAACCAAAAGACCGTTACATTTTTATAGTTAAAACTGAAATAACAATTTCTGGATAGCAGAAGTAGATGAAAATTGCACGTGTTTTGACGAAAACGGTGGATTAAAAACCTGGACCGGGGTTTTTAATCAACTATTTCACTATTTTCGCCGAAACTCGTGCAATTTTTACGGCATTGTCTATTCCAGGACACGGGAAGAAAGAAGACTTGTCAGCAACGATCCCTAGTACTAAACATGTATAACAGAAGGCAGCGCAAAGTGAAATGAAAAGCTTTGCAGGTTTCCAGATTGCGATAAGCAAATTCTACAATGACCGTGAAACAGCGTGACGTGTGGCGCATGGGAAAGCGAGTAAATGAACAGTACACCTCTTGCACAGCTTCGCTTTTTCCCGCTCATGAACCTTAAATGGTTTTATAGCATAGAGCTGCACTTCCTGCTGTTCTCCCCTTGCTCAGCAAAATGGCGACCATTAGATCTGGCGCTCATCCATCTCCTTTCACCTACAAGAGGCACATATGGTCATGGTGCGTCGCAGGCTGTATGAGCTCATGAAAATCCATCGTAAAGGGCAGTAAGTCAATTTGGTCAAAAGCGAGATATTCATTGTATTACTCAACGAAAATCTGGCTATAATTTTTGTGGGACTTACCTTCGCAGAGCAGACCTTGCTGGCAGAGATCGGCCGATTTGCCTCCCCTGGTCGAGGGACCGCGTACGACAGGGGGCCCGCGTAAATGCTGATAAGGCAGGCTACTGCATATATGTCTAGAACAGCGATAATGGTACCGTGAAATACTTGGCGAATACGGTTAGCTTTTCCCACGAGCACTGTGACGTTTTATTCACCATTAACTCATTCGAGACGTGCCGCCTCCTTATACACGGCTTATGCCGCTTATCCGGAGGCGGCACGTCTCGAATGAGTTAAGACGCAACAGCAGGACATGACGAAGTGCTCATGCTAGTTCAAAGGTTGTGCCAGTTGGGATTGGTGCCTAATGGCAAGACTTAACACAATGTTTCTCACACAATTTAAAAAGTGACCTTAAAGTCTTTAGCACAATTCCCAAAACTGAAAGTTGTCTTCGAAAGACTACAATTACGGTTCCGGAGATTGTTCGACCATGCTAGTTCAAGGATGGTGCCAGGATAGCTGGGCGCCAACAGGCGCCGAGCTATTCTGGCACTACCCTTGAACTATCATGGTCGACCCATATCCTGTTGTAGTGCGTCGTCTTTTCATCAGTTCAAGAAAGACCTCATCTTGCACTCAGCGATAAACGGGACTGTCAAGAGAACAGTAAAATGGGTCTCACGTGGACAGTAACTTCCGTTTAGCTTAATGGGGGACTTGTGTTTTAGCCTTTAGCTGTGTGTTATAACCAGCCCATTTCATGCTTGGTTGTTTCATTACCCTTCTGGCTGGGCGGTAGCGCTTTTTGTCGTGGTGATTCCTGCCGGAATCATCGCGACAAAATGAGCTACCGACAGCCGCCAAAGGGGGAAGTTTGGACAGAAGCAGCATTGGTAATGCGAGTGGTGATGACAGTAGGAGTTAATTTCTACATACGCGATTAAACAGCCGGGAAGAAAATCTATAGACGCAACCCAGGTAAGGACAAAGGAAAATGACAACGGGCAAACGTTTTACAAGAAACCCCCATCCCATCCCTCCATCGGCGTCACGTTGAAACGTCCAGGTTGACTTTGGTGATAAAGTTCAGTTTCGGATCAGTTTTTACAGTCCAACAGACATAGCAAGAGGCATAGATTTTCATGAGCCCCTGCAATTGAAGGGGCTCATGAGAATCTATGCCTCTTGCACCAGCAATGGACCTGATTTATATCTTCGCAGCCGGAAGAAACAATGCAGATTTGGTCTGTTTGCCTACAAACCGGCCGGCACTGACTGTAGAGAACTCGAATCGGTATGTTTGGGCAAAAGCTGCAACTCGGCGCGCCGGGGTCTCCGCCTGGCCGCATACCCCATCTGCACACTTATTGCTAAGCAGGTGCAAAAGATTGTTCTATATTCTGTCCTTTCCCCCATTTATAGACCATTATGTTTATCTCCCGCAAATGCTAATACAAACACCAGCCGTGCTGCCATCGCGTTACGCGCTCCCGTTGCACTTTTTAGAATAACCGATCGTCTGCGCCGCGATGATTACTTACAGGTCCAAACCCCGCCGCAGTATGCGTGCGTCATCTCTGTCATATGGCGCCAGAAGTCAACGAAGTTCAGTACGACGATTTGGCAGATCGTAGATCAATTGCTTTGTTAGAAGCTGCCTGCTCGACGTCAAATTCATTGTTAGAGCGATGTAAACTACAGCAAAAGATTGCTGTAACTTCCCCACTACACAGAAAGATTGACAATGCAGAAATTCAATGAACTCAGACCCGGCTTACGCCGCACTGGGCTGAGGGGAGAGGCTTTGGGGAAGATCTACATTTATGCGGCGGAGTGTGTAAAAAAAAAAAAAAAAAAAACTTGCACGCGCGTGCACCGGCACGTCACGAGAGCACGCGCTGTAACTAATTACTCCGCCACATTGCGGTGCAACAACATAGGCACGCGCGTTAGAGCGAGGCGCGTGCAGTCATGTGCAAGATGCTTTCTGGAGGGAGGAGACGCCACTTTTGAGAAAATGTGCCAATTTGCAAGAGGCATGGATCCTCATGAGCCCCCGCAGAATGCGGGGGCTTACGAGGATCTATGCCTCTTGCTCAGTACTCTACGTCTGCGTTTTCTCATGCGGATGAGAGTACTGGGTTGCAGGCTATGAGTGGAAGATGTATGGTACCAAATAACTCAGAAAAGACGAGGTAGTCAGGTCGTCGCAGTAGTACAAAGAAAGAGTAGGTAAGGCAGAGTTGATGTGACAACAGCGGAACCCGCGCCCTTGCGCATATAGTCTTGTTTCCAGTTCCGGTGGCTGCGTGCACAGTTCAGGTCAGTTTTCGGAAAAACCCATACGAGTTTCACCCCACCCATCAGAAGTCCTCCCTAGAGTTCCTGTCGATATAGCGCCAATATTGGTCTGGATTACTGCGGAGCTCAGATCACGTCCATTCAAGTCTGCCCAACGCCTGCTGCCTTTCTACGCGCCTCTGCTCTGGAGGTGATCGACTGTGTTGTGCCCTTGGATCTGTTCCTGAAAATGCTTTCTCAGGTGCCCATCCGTAGACCCTATGTGACCTCTGCCTTGCCAGCAAAAGGCACACGGCATGAAACCCTGAGGACGAAATTAGCAAACTTTGGAGATGTCCTACATCGCTGTTTTCGAGACAGATCGTTCAAGGGTGGTGTCGGAATAGCTTGGCGCCTAGAGGCGCCAAGCTGTTCCGACACCACCCTTGAGCTAGCATAGTCGATCCACATCCTGTCGTGGCCTGTCAGGGCTTTATGGGTTAATAACTTGAGTTTATGCTAGTTGCCGAAAGGCACGCGACAAACCGTACCCGGAATCATGACCAAACATAAGATTCGTGTTTAACTCGCAATGTGACAGTTTCAATGCTAGTCTGACACCAGCGGCCTTAAAGTATTATGTCGTGTTGTAGTGCGTTAATTAGCGTTGAATTTTGTTAAGTTTTGTTCCTCGAGATTTGTGTGAAGATAATATGCTGACACTAGATCGAAGGGGGGTAAAAAAAAATTCAGCCGTAAAACTGTGACAGCTCAATCTTCAGTTTTAATTTAAATAACCAGAAGAAATGAAATGTCTTCAACGTCATACTTTAAGTTTAACGATGAACACCGTGGTTAAGCTGTCATCCCACCATCGCCATAATCACCACCATTGCATGTTACCTCATTCCAGGGGCAGCGCATTAACAGCTGTGGCAACGATATACGACACTTCCGCAGCTATTGGTGTGGGGCACCTTGAATGAGTTGGTTAATGGTCGACTTAGCTGAAATTGTCTTCTCAGTCCTGCTACCGTGTGGTGTCGCTGCTCTTATAAGGGGAAAACTCGCTATTCTCGGCACGATGTCTTAGGTGATAGCTGTTAGTACTCGCGCTACACTACAGGCCGCAGGTATATCGCTCCTAAACTCGGTATCCGATTTGATGCCGGACATGGAATCCGGACACGCTAAGCGCAGTAAACCACATTAACTAATCCTACGATATACCAGATAAAAACGAAAGCCTGTGAACGAAAAAACGACATACGCGTGGCATGCAGTATGTCGCGAGGACCAAACTGAGATAATGTGCACGGACAGAGATCAACTAAAACACTGAGATTGTCGGATTTAGCCCCTACTGTATTTACGCCACCTAGCGGCAGCATCAGTGAGCTAAATCGCTCACTGGTTAGTTCGGGGTTTAACGTCCACGGCACAGGAGTGATAATGTACGGCCCTAGCGGCGGGTTACGGGTGGGGGTGTGGGGGGAGGGGGGGGCAGGGGCAGGGACAGCTATTTCCTAAGGACGACGACCTGAACACTGATCAATTCGGGCGCACTGCAACTGTATCTCTTTGATTTACCAGGATCGTTCAATGAACCTTGAATGAGTTAAGATCAGTGTAACCATAAACCGACCAGCAGCCACAAGGCTGCACAGCTCTACCCCGCCCCCCCCCCCCCCCCCCCACCCCCCTCATGCAGTCCTACGAGTTCACGCCCTCAAACCATCACATTAACCCCTGCACTGCCGTGGAAAAAAGTGAACAAGACCCAACTGCAAGAGACATAGATCCTCATGAGCCCCCGCATTCGCGGGGGCTCATGAGGATCTATGCCTCTTGCGGAGACCAATACATGTTCATGTTCCTTGGACTGTGTGTTGCCCTCAGGTAGTTGAGTGAACGAAGTTTCAGAAACAAAACTGTACGTATAGCGTACGTGCAGTGGCAGGGAAGGGGTTAAATCGAGAAGAGCTGAGGGCGAACTTGGTCAGCAAGAGACATGGATTCACATGTGCCCCTGCAGTTGCAGGGGCACATGTGAATCCACGTCCCTTGCGGATGGAAGGGTCTGACTGAAGGCCTGTGATCTGCGAGGGACTCCGTCCTAATGTACTCTCACACGTGCAACGTTCGTCTGGCTTATGAGCAGCGGCTGTGGCACATAAGCGCACGCACGCTAAACAGCTTGCACGGTTTTGCGTTTTTCCTCGTTCCAACTTTTTATGTTGCTCGGCGTCAGCCGGATGTGGCTGTAGCCGATCACTTAAAGACCCTTTGCCGGGATGTCGGTGAATTGCTCGGCAACGTGATTCCTACAGGAATCGCGAGAAATCGACAGCCCAGTGGGTTCCCCTTCACTCATTAAAAAGAAAAAAGTAAAAAAAGAAAAATCCAGCCAACCAACCAACCAAACAAAAACAACAGGAAAACCGTGAAAACTTTGCTCCGAGTAGCATTTTTGCAGCTTACGGAAACTAAATATGCAAAATGATTTCCACGCTAAGCGGGCTCTAAAGAACTAATTTTTTTTTACAACCTCAGTAAGTCCCCAGCGTAATTAGCTGTTTGCCGTTGTGTGCAGATGCAAAGCTAAACGCCGGTTTTCATGCTACGCAGGACTTAACAAAATTGTAAAGAGCTTTCCCGTGCCAGTGCTGACGACATTGCACATGGTACACTAGGACGATCCATAATGACTTCCGACATGCCGTTTAAAGCGACCTACTCCAGCCGGTAATATACTAACGTGCAAAAGAAACGCGACATTTTTGAAATTCCAAAAACGTCGCATTTCATTTGCTCGTCAGTATAGTCAATAGAGTTAACAGTTCGAAATTTCTTGTAAAAATGCTGGATACGAGGGTTGGATTCATTAACCCATTCAGCCCTGACGCACTACAGCAGGAGATGGATCGACCATGATAATTCAAGGGTAGTGCCAGATTAGCTTGGCGCCTGTCGGCGCCAAGCTAATCTGGCACTGCCCTTGAATTATCATGGTCGATCCACCTCCTGCAACTGGTGCATAGTCATTAGATGACGCCTCCAAAGTTTGGGAAATACGGCCGTCGGGCTGAATGAGTTAAATTATTGAATTTGAAGGTCGTATAATGAAATGCTTTTCTGAGCTTCTTCTCCTTCAAACTGTACGCAGGAGAGGTCCTCCCGCTACGCTCGAATCGCAGTGGGAAAACTCGGTCACGTGTGCCGACTCGCACGGATTATAAAAAGGGTAGAAATGTCAAGTGACGCAATAGGCAATAGATTTCCCTGTCCCCCATAACCCGCCCGTTAGGGCCGTCCATGATCACCTCGGTGCTGTGGACGTTAAACCCGAACGAACTAACTCAAGTGACGCAAAACACTCCCGAGAACCGGCTGTATCGTCGAATTGTAGCAATGAACGCCAACAGGGGACAAGATCACTTTAAAAGGCCCACTACCGCCTTAAGGCTGTTCAACGACTACACTTCTGTAACAGATGGTTTCGAAACCAGCTACGCACAGGTCTAGTTATAATTCATTTAGACACGGGACAATCCAGTTCAGCACACATCGTCTTTATTTCAAGTAACCTGACAATGACTCCACTCCGTTCTATCAGTACGAGAAACAGCTAAAAATAGTTTGAAACGCTGACTGCACATAATAAATAAGTGCGATTACGCATGTGCTGTTGCTGCCTGTCCAACTGAACTGCGGTTAAAGTTCATTAGGTGTGTCGACAAGACATAAACACAAAATGGTGCAGAAGCGTGTCTTGAGACTTTGATGGGTAATGGTACTTTAAGGATCTAAACGGTTCTAGGCTTTTGCGAGTGCAGTTTAATGGAATGCGGCCGCACCAGCTGGGACGAAACAGTACATTGAGTTCTTATTCCGGTCCAGTGTCACTGAACATTCTTTGAAGAACCAACCCATTACATCCTGAGGTCGATTTTGTTTAGCTTAATGAGCTGTCGTATGAAGGCTAGGTTACAGTTCAGGCGATAGATTGGCCATGATAGTTCAAGGGTGGTGCCAGGACAGCTTGGCGCCTACAGGCGCCAAGCTGTCCTGGCATCACCCTTGAACTATACTAGTATATCATAGTCAAATTCATCTCATCTTAGGGTGTATCAGGACTTCAAAGGCTTCACTGGCGCAAAAGCGCTGCCTCTACTGCTTATCCCAGCCAAACTCTTACGGTATTGCAGTAAAACCTTTTCTTGAGAAACCACTTTTTTGGGTCAAGAACAAAGTGGTTCAAAGACATGTGTTTTGTAACGAAGTCTTCAAGGGCAAAATTTTTTATTAGTCATCAAAGAAAGCTACAGCCACCAAAATAATGGTCTTTAATGACAGGTGACCTCTCGGAGGGGTGGTCGCACAAAACAGGTTCTACTGTGTAACGCACAGTGTTGACGACCGATAGGAGGTGGCTGAACCATTATCGTTATGGGTGTGCTGTTAATCCAGACCGAAAAGGTGACTGCTACGCGTGTAAAATGCAGACAGCATCCCGCCGAAGAAAGAAACGCGCTTAGAAAAGACAATTACAACACAGTTTATTAGTGTTTCGGGTTTTATTACGAAATCTTAATAAAGTGTGTTGTAACTGTACTTAGTCTTAGGAATAGACAAAGAAGAACACAATTTGCTGATTATCGTTTCGTCATCGGCAATGCCAGCCGATCAAGGTAAGCTTAGGTTACCCACCGTGGTGTTCCTTAAATAAAACGTGTGCCGTAGGCCGTAAGGTCCAAAATCACAGACCAGCACACACGGAAATATCAGCGGATCTTTATGTTCGGTATCAGCACGATAAATTTATTCGACGCTGTCATCATGTGCCGTACGACAAATGATGGTTGTGATAAGCAGCTGGTAGGACAGGGGTGCCGGTCTGTGATTTTGAACCTCGCGCTTCTTAGCCGTAGGATTCAAAATCAAAGTACAAGCACACGCGACATTATGCAGATATGGTTCTTTATGTTGGTAACGTTTTGCTTTTGCAAAAAAAGAAAAAAAAAAAAGGGCTGAGCCCGGAGCTTTAGCGAACCGTTTCTGCCTTGTCACCTCCGAAGCAAATTTCTTTTTTGCTGTTATTTTATTGCAGTTTACAAGCTTGGCGCGGATCCCTTCCCTCGCGGGTGTGGATTTTCTAAATCCAGGATACCCCCCCCCCCTCCCCCGAGCGTTAACCCATTTTTCTATCTCGCCGTGCTGAAGTCTCGCAGCCTTGCACACCTGTCCTGCCCAGTGCATACGTGTATGCGCATAACCCTGGAAGATTTACTTCAGTCTGAGGATGTAAATGCGACTGCAGGGGCTCGTGAGAATCTATGCCTCTTGCAGATGGATGATACTGGATTCAGGCGATGGTCGACGTAATAAGTTACTTAAAATTGCGATAAACTAGGGATGATTTCGTTTGACTCTTTACGTGGTGTAGCGTAGGAAAGTGAGATGAAACCTGAGGAAATTAAAAAAACAAAACAACCGACCCAACACAAAACGCATTCCTCAGAAAAAAAAGACAAGGACAAAACAGCTTACTAAATGATATATACTATTCAGATGAGACCCAGCTCAAGTTGAAATCACTGATTA
This sequence comes from Semisulcospira habei, assembly GCA_036245525.1. Classification (NCBI taxonomy): domain Eukaryota; kingdom Metazoa; phylum Mollusca; class Gastropoda; family Semisulcospiridae; genus Semisulcospira; species Semisulcospira habei. The sequence goes on from BTPG01000005.1 coordinate 204,530,544, forward strand.
TACTTGTGTCATCCTCTGCCGGTAGGATCGACTGCTGAGGACTTGGTCAAGTTAGGCACAGTCACCTTTCTGCTCTGTTTGCCGCGGGACTGAATAACCCCTCAGCTTACCCATTTAGTCTACTAGACTCATAGACACTCATCAGCCTCTGCAGTCTCCGTAGCCCCCAATTCCATCTGCAAGAGGCATAGATTCTTATGAGCCCCTGCTTTGCAGGGGCTCATGAGAATCTACGCCTCTTGCATACATATAGTTATTACTATGCAGTTGTACCACTATGTACGTTCTTCTTCCGGCTGTTCAGTCAAATTTTTCTCAGCAAAAATCGGGGCTGCCTGTATCGTCTGTTTAGGAAAGGCGGCTATATCAGTTTTATCTGCGACACCTTGGCCGCCCCCAACCCCACCCCTCCTGATCCCTTGAGCCGCTTTAATCACCTGTTTTTGCTCCTGCCTTTCAGTGGGTGACCTCTCTTCCTTTCGCGCGGAGCTCTCCTGCTAGGGGAGGCGGGAAAATGGATTAACTATGGATCTGCTGGTCAGGGTCTGTCGAACGCAAGTCCGTCGTCCACGCGATAAAACTGACGGAACAGGACAGCTCACAAGGAGTGCCGTGCCGTACTGCACAAATGTTCTTTTTGTGAACGTGTTGGGTATATTTCGTTACTAAACGATTTGATTATTGTGACTAAACGGAGAGTTAAAACGGAAATGGACAATCTCGACCCTTGCTGTTTCAGAAACTAATTAATTTTCATGATGTGAACAAACCGGACTCAAAGCATTGTACGGACTCTTTTCGGATACCCTATGTTTGATGTCCCGCCACACACACACACGCACTCACGCACACGCACTCACACACACATCGGGGCACGTCCACCCCCACCCATCTTCCCACCTCGCTACCACATCCGCTCAAGATTATTATATTGTGAGCAGTTAGGATTCAAGGCAAAGTGAAAAAGTAATGTGTGCTGACTCTGGTTGCTTCGACTTTGATATCAACGTCCTTTGAACTGTTCCAAGAAATTTATAGAGCCCAGTCAGTCCCTGACCCTGCACTAAGCAATGGTTGTAAGCCATGACACGTTCAAGGGTGGTGCGGAAGCTATTCTGGCACCACCCTTGAACTTCGTCGACGAGAGTAGTGATAGAAGACACTTTGCCTTTGCCTATAACCTCTTTAGTACAGCCCCCCCCCCCCTCAACACACACACACACACACCCCACCCTCCCTCCTATTTACCGGGACACACAATAAAGTCTACCAAACGAAGCACAAACTAATTAGCAGGAATGTTGGGCACGTCCATATTACGGCAGGTTTGGAGCGCTGTCAATCAAGCGTCCTCCGTATCGCCGCTGGACCCTAGCATACACACGATCCACGTCAAGTCCGCTCCGCTGGGGACCACCCACGACAATATAAGCAATTTCTAGCTCCAGCCCATACGGGCCCTCGAGCACTACAATACGAGATGGGTCAGCCAGGAACAGTTTAAGGGTGGTAGCAGAATAGCTATTCTGGCGCCACCTTTGAACTAGGCGCTTCGCAGGGACCAGCGGTGACAATAAGACATTTCTAGAGCCCGTTTACATGGATTGGTCACAGTCTGAGAAAGCCATTTTCCAGTATCACTTGGCAGGCATTGTCATGGAGCCCCCGAGGAAAAGAGGCAGGCCGAGAAACACCTGGCGTCGAGACCTCCAAGCAGACATCAAGAGACTGGGAACCACCTGGAGTAAACTCGAAGGAGAAGCACAGGACAGGAGTCGCTGAAGGTCTCTCGTCGACGGCCTGGTACCCTGGGAGGGGTGACGGAGCCCATTCACCGTCCCTGACACACTGCAATAAGCGATAGTGGGAAATCGTGACGGTTCAAGGGTGGTGCCGGAACAGCTTGGCGCCTGTAGGCACCACCCTTGAACTTCATCGACGAGAGTAGTGATAGAAGACATTTACCTTTGATTTGTTTTGATCGCAGAAACACCAATTTTCCATTTCTGGGTGAAAATAAACACGCCCTTCCCACCACCCACCCTCCCCCCCCCCCACACACACACTCCTAAACGCTCCCTACCCTTCGCAAATCGACCATGTCGTGTACAGGAAGTGTGACCCGAGTAAAGGGAGCTAATTTTCAGCCTCGGTACCTTCCTCGCGAAGATTGTTTTTCCTTCGGCCACTTTCGCACCTTCCGCTCAAACAGTGGCCGGTACCAACCTTAACCTATTCAAACGTTTACACCATCGTAAACTCCCTCTGCCCGGAGACCAGGGACGTACTTCATTGAATTTTTTGCAATTGTCCTTTCTAAGCTTGTTTCTTCTACTTTGTTGAGATTTTCTTCGAATTGAAGCAGACAACGAAAGCCCACCCATCCGAACAGCCGGCAAGGACAAAGCCCTGTTCAAAATGGACAAACGCACGACGAGGACATTGAGCAACTTTGGTCGGGATTTCCTATGTATGATTGCAGTAACCAGCCAGGAGATTATATTCTGCCGGGGTTCATGCAAATCTATGCATTTAACAGGCAGCAGGGCTCGGCATTAGATCTTCTCAAGACAAATTGTGACAAAACGTACCAAGTCCCTAAGGGCAAAAGAAATGCAAAGAACATCGTCGACTGAACACTTAAAGAGCTCCTTCTCCAGAGGAACAAAGAAGTACGTGGAACCAGCAAGAGGCATATATCTTTATGAGCCTTTTGCCTCGGCGCATACAGATCTATGTCTCTTGCAGACAAGTCAGACTCGATGCTATGTCAAGAAATTATCTAAGGCTAACTTTGTTTCTCACGCCAAATTTGCCAATTTTCTGCTTTCGCGCCAAACTTGATGAGGTTTTCGAATTTCACGCCAAGTTTAGCAAATTATCGACGGAGAAATTTCTATCTATTTCTGCTGTTGGCCAATCTATTTTAGAGATGCCAGTCTTGTATGCGACTTTCGTGTCACGGACTGACTTGACTGACTGACTTTGCAATGTACGAAAAAACGAACGAACTAATGAATGAACGCATGAATTATTTATGTAGCGGATATAGTATAGTATAGTAAAGTATAGTAAAAAAAACAAAACAAACAAACAAACAAAAACCGAATGAATGAAAAGAACGAACGAACGAATGGCACAAACAAACGAACGAATATTTCATAAAAGATGCAGAAACTTACTGAGATAAGCACCAAATATTCCCTCTCGTGTAATATCAATCGCCAAGAATGAGCAGAATATGCATGTTTTCTCTCATAATCATAGTCCACAAATCTCCATCACGAACGTCGAATCGCCCAAATATCGCGGAAACTTTCTCATAAAGGGCAATCACGCAGGCCAAAGCTTGGAAATTACCTTGTCAATTTATCCTTCCTGTGCAATTCAGGGCGATAACTCGCAATTCCTATGCAGGAACTCGTGCGGTAAGCGTTCTTGGCGGTTTATTACTCGCTGCATGAACGTGCCAGTAAATCGCATTGAACGCTTTTATCCCTTTTTATTCCTGCAAAAATATCACACATCTCCAAGAGGCATAGATCCTCATGAGCCCCCGCTTACGCGGGGGCTCATGAGGATCTATACCTCTTGCTGAACTTGCTGTAGCGGATAATATAGCTAAAAAAAAAAAGTAAATTCAACGTGTGCTTTTATTGTTCCTTTTCCCTCCCCACCCCCCCCCCCCCAACCCTTCCTCGTGTAAAGAGGACGTTAAAATTGTACCGACTGACAGACTACGAGTATTTTATGTCACCACCTCACCACAATTTCATAGTTCATAGGGTATCATTTGTGTGCAAAAGGCGTGCACATTGAAATCTATATCCCCTCTCCCCCCCCCCCCATTTTTATCTGTGTTTGTATGAAAAGAAAATCGACGAAGAAGTTATGTCCTTCATTTTTTTGGGCCCCCGAAAAGGTAACCCAGATTTTCCGCCACTTGTGGCGCGAAAGAAACCGATTTAAGGGCCGGCTACTCTTTTCTTTTGACGGAAGCGCGTGTCTGCGCAATGGAGGAAGGATTCACGGACCCACCGAGCAGAAAAAGATCCAAGAAAATGAACACTTTTGGCCGTCGATCATTATTTCTGCAGTGGTCTGTGATTTTGGACCTTACGGCTGGAAGCGCACACTTCCTGTGAAACTGATTCCTGTAGGATTGTATTTCTTGCGGCCAAAATCAGGGTGACAAAAAATGTTTCCGCTGTTACTTGGAAAAGCCGAGTGGATCAAAGGGAAACAACTTGATTGCAGTCGGCCAAAGGCGAAAATTGCGCACTCTTGGAATTCAGTCAGCGCAATAATTTAACCCCTTGAATTCTACTGACGATACCGTTCGGAAAGACTCTTTTGCGCCGAACGGTATCGTCAGCAGAAGTCAAGGGGTGAATCCGTAAATGCAGGCCTCAGCGCTGAAACACTAAATTTCTTCGATCTGTCTTAACCTACTTAGCCCTAAAGGGTCAACAATCCCACATTTAGCAGTTGTCCATGTTCTGAATACGACATTCACAGTTTTGGAACCAGATCAATCGATCATGATACTTTCAAAGGTTGACCAATAATAACGTGGTGCCGAGAGGCCTTGGTCGACCCATATCATGTGCGTCATGGCTGTATGGGTTAACACATTAGGGACGTTCTGCATACTCATACGCCGCTTTATGCCCCGTATCTGGATGCGGCACGTCTCAAATGGGTTAAACAAACAAACAACAACAACAACAAAAGCAACAACAGATCCTTGCACGCGCTCACATAATTTATACAAATTCTGGTCAATTAAAAAGATCCCCTCAGTCGCCTGTAAATGCAATAATGTGTCAAGGAATTCATGTCTTAATTAACTTGTGTTTGACGTCAAACCCCTGAGCCATAAGTCGACATATCCCCTCTTGAAAGCCATATGAACGTGTCATTACAATTTGACACGACAATAGCGCGCTTTCAAAGCCAGTATCTCCTAATTAAAACTTACTAATCTTTCGATCTGCGCTATTCCCCTGCATTAAACACCCCCGTCTGTTAAAGACCACAGGTCCTCATGAGCCCCAGCGACTAGACGAGCTAAAGAAGATTTAAGTGTACTGCTGGACAATTGAAATTCATTATCCTAGCACAGAGCGTCACCGTTATATCATTTCACATCAGATAGCAACTCCACGAAAGATTTGCGACAGACATCATCTCGCAGATTAGACACGCGAAGTCCCCTCCGCCGGAGGAACTTAGCACTTATAAAAAAAATCAGCAAGATCTAGGCCTCTTGCACGTGGACTGAGCCCTCTGCTGGAACAGGCCTATATCAGGAGCTCGCAACGGTGTTGTCACAAGGGGTGTTGCAAGTTGCGTCAGACAGGATTTAGGCTTCTGTGCGTCTACCCAGGTGGCTGTCATTACATTAATCTGGTCAGGGAATTTGCCGCTGATTGCTTTATCTCCTCGTAGGTAGTCTGCAGGTGGCGGATTAGCGCGGACAGGTGGCTTCTGATACAGTCAAACGCATAAGCAATTGCCAGCAAAAGCTTTTGGCAGCCGTGCACACCGGTCCACGGAGATCTTTCCGCGGCCGTGTGACGTTGCAGTTATCCAGGGTGAATTTTTTTTTTTTGTGGTCTTTGAGTGCGACCCCCCTACCGGGGTCTTAAGCCAACATTTCACTCTTACAGAATCTCATAAAAAAAAAAAAAACAACACTCCACGACACGAGCACAACCCAACACCAAGAAGCATAGATCTTCATAACCCCATGTAGATATGGGAATTTCAAGAAGAGGTTCGATGATTCTTGAAAAAACTGTTTTGGTCTACATCAGAATTCAGCCATCAGTATTTCTCACACTGAGTAGGTTTATGGACGTTCATTATTTAATCACACATTCACACCTGTGAACGAAGCTGATAATTCCTGACAGATTATACATTTGTGTGCTGGTCTGTGATTTTGGATCTTACGGCTTTCAGTCGTAAAGCCCCCAAATCCCAGACAGCACACGTTTATCGTCGCACACACCAGACAGAACTAATCGGACAAAAATAATTAGAAAGAAGTACCTGGACAAAAATAATAATTTGCAATAACAACGTGGAAAATAGTAATTTGTAAGTTATACGCATGTGCTGTCTGTGATTCTGGTATGCCAGCTTGGCTCGTGCTGGTCTGTGATTTTGGACCTTACGGGTCTAAAATCACATGCCAGCAAACGTCTGGGAGGATGGGGCCCAGTTCGGCACCCTGAAATACCACGCATTAGCCCAGCCGTATAAACCTACCCCCGACACTTGTGACATCATAATTACACCTTTAATCAAGGCGAAGTTGGCGGTAAGTAGAAGCGTTGACTGAGCGTACTTTGCCCTCTTCCATGCGAGCAGCACAGACGTAAATGAACAAAGAGGAGCGAGAAAATCGAAGAGTTATGCATCCCTGACTTCGAGCGTCAAGGGATATAACGCCAATGACATCAAGGAACTTTACGTCAACAGCGTCAGGGGACAAAAGGCAAATAATGTCGGAGGAAATAATGTCCATAGCGTCAGGGGACAAAACAGCAAAAATGTCTGGGGGAAGAACGTCAACCGCGTCAGGGGATATAACGTCAACCGCGTCAGGGGATATAACGTCAACAGCGTCAGGGAACATAACGCCCATAACATCAGAGAACATAACGTCAATATCACCAAAGGACATAACGTGAATAGGGTAATGGGATATAACGTCAATAGCGTCAGCGGATATAACGTCAACGGCGTCAGCGGACATAAAGTCAACGACGTCAGTGGATATAGCGCCAATAGCGTCAGGGAATAGCGTTAAGGTTGGTTGTACATTGCTTAACGTCCCGACAGCAAAAAGACTTTCTCAGGACGTGCCTGCACTGCTTGTGAAAAAAAAAAATTAAACAGAATATTGAATGTATGTCACCAGTCGGTCTAATACCCTAAATAAACTGAAGACCATTTAGCAACACACATTCAATATCAAGAGCTACAGGCAGCGCAGACAGCAAGGAGAGTTTAAAAAAGTAAAATACAGGTGAATCGACCAAGGGTAGACAGAAACACATGCCCCAGAATAGAGGGGAAAACCCACCCTGTGGGGCTGACCAGGGTGACCCTGGGAACAATAGCGTTAATGGACACAACGTCAACGGCGTCAGCGGATATAACGCCAATAGCGTCAGGGAACATGACATCCATAGCGTTAGGGGACAAAACGTCAACGGCGTCAGCGGATATAACGCCAATAGCGTCAGGGAACATGACATCCATAGCGTTAGGGGACAAAACGTCAACGGCGTCAGCGGACATTACGTCAATAGCTTCATAGGACATAACGTCAATAGCATCAATCTGATGATGAGGACAGTACCAATAAAGAGTCACAAGAGTGTGCTGGACACCGTCTGTAATTTAGGACCTTACGGCTTAAAGACTTCAGATTATGAGTCAGATTTTTTTTTTTTTATTGTTGCATGAAAGATTAGAATTCGAAAGCAAACATCGTCATGATCCCCCCCCCCCCCCCCCCCCCCCCCCATCGGGCAATGGCTCATGCTGATCCATGTTTCATGCAACTGGGTAGAAGAGTTTGGTAAAGGAGTGACTTTACTGTGGTAAATCAAGGGACAGTCTCTGACATAAACGCTTCCATCTGCAAGAGGCATAGATTCTCATAGGCCTCTGCAGCCGCAGAATGCAGGGGCCCATGAAAATCTATGCCTCTTGAAGAGGGAATGAGTCGTGTCCAGCTCCAAGTTATTTGTCCTTACATCTATCGCTCAGCCAGAGGAAGGTCATTTGGACTTAATCCATCTCCTCAAGAACGGCGTTAGGCCATCACCGCATTCCAATACGAGACTCAAGCTACCTGCAAACAAAAGGTGAGAAGATTTGAGAGGGGAGATAACGCGATTTGGGCCGGGTAGTCGGGGCATTACTGGGTCCTGAAGTGGGCGATTTGTGACGCTTGGTTGTTGACTCGGCGCACACCTGCGGTTGTTAAAACACACAAACTTAAAACCTTCGAGATCGAGAATAATACGAAGATTAGCCGACGCTTTGGCACCCGACACCTAGGTAGCCGGTTTGACGATCCGTTGTTTCGTTTAGAGACCCGCCAACGGGCACAATTAGGCATTGATTTAACCCCATGACTGTGGAGAAAACTGAAGCAAACATGATCCAGCTGCAAGAGACATAGATCCTCATGGGCCCCCGCTGTCGCTGTCGTGGGGGCTCATGAGGATCTATGCTATGCCTCTTGCTGACCCCGCTTTGTGTCCACGTTCTTTGGACTGGTGGGACTTTTTGGTGTTGAGGAGACTCAGGAAAGTAAATGTGCATGCAGTGAGATGGGGTTAACGCTTGAAGGACCTACGCACCTGGCGGACTCAACCCTTTCAACTCCGACACATTACAAGAAGGTATATTGATCGATCGTGATAGTTCAAGTTAGTCTCCGGTTTTCTCGGTACCGGGTGACTTAAAACAGGACAAACTGATTGGCTGATTGATTCGTTCAAGGGTGGTGCCAGAATAGCTTGGACAATTTATCTCCTTAAACCGTAATGTAGTCGGCAGAGGTCAAATTCAGAGAACAGCACCACTAGGGTTCTATGTATTAACCCATTCAGCCCTGACGCACTACAGCGGGAGATGGGTCGACCATGATAATTCAAGGGTAGTGCCAGATTAGCTTGGCGCCTGTCGGCGCCAAGCTAATCTGGCACTGCCCTTGAATTATCATGGTCGATCCATCTCCTGCAACTGGCGCATAGTCATTAGATGACGCCTCCCAAATTTGGGAAATACGGCCGTCGGGCTGAATGAGTTAAGAAGGTGTAAAATGGAAAGGCGCAAAAGCTATATCACTGAACTCGTATATGGAAGATGAGCGATTCGTCTTCTTTAGCCGGTTCACACACACTTTAACTCATCCATCCCCAAGGCCGTATTTCCCATATTTTGGAGGCGTCATATAACGACTATGCACCAGTTGCAGGAGATGGATCGACCATGATAATTCAAGGGTAGCGCCAGATTAGCTTGGCGCCGACAGGCTCCAAGCTAATCTGGCACTACCCTTGAATTATCATGGTCAATTCATCTCCTGCTGTAGTGCGTCGCGGCTGAACGAGTTAATATTATGAAGTTGTCATTTCTTTATAATATAGCTCTTAGGCCGTAACGTTCAAAATGACAGACCAGCACACACAGCACAAAATGTGGCACAAGAGAACCTGTTTTGAAGACGCATTTATTCCTGCAAACATGCATGTAACAGTGTTATGATTCTTCTTTTTTGTCAACATTTCGTTGTCGGTGAGAGTTGCCTAGAGCATCCTTTATTAGTTTTATGGTACACGTATGTCTTTTGGTCTATGCGCATTTTTTGTTGGCGTGCCCATTTTGTTATTTTTATTTTTCTAGTATATCTTGTTGCGTGAGTGTATATGCTAGGAAATAAGTATGTGTTGTAGGATGCAAGGTGTATGTATGTTATTATACCATTTGAACGGCGCCTAGAGCTTTTTTTTTAATCGAAAGTATTATTATTATTATTATTATTATTATTATCTTCTTCTTCTCGAACGCCGTCACAGGAGTTTGGCTCTCAAAATGAAATCTGTGGTCTTCTGTAGCGCCTCCACAGGCCCGTACAGTTTATTATTATTATTATTATTATTATTATTATTATTATTATTATTATTTATTATTATTATTATATATAGTTTGCAAGGAAAATGGGTCTTAAAAGACAGGTTCTCTCTCAAGAGAAGTCTTCAAGGGCAAAAGTGTCACCTGTCATTAAAGAGCATCATTTAGGTGGCGACAGCCACAGCCACAGCTACAGCCACCTAAATGATGGTCTTTAATGACAGGTGAGCTATCTCTAAGGGTGGTGGCTCAAAACGAGATCTGCTGTACATGCATCAGTAACACTGAGTCCGCAATGGTGCCGCACACACACTCTCTCATTACAGCATTCTCAGTGTCGGGTCCAGACTCTTCTTTAGACAAGACATCTGTAAGAAACACAGATCCTAATAAGTCCCCATAGAATGCCGATCTATATCTCTTCGTGGCACATTTACCCCTGTGCACCTCAAGCTGACGATCTTATGCGCCTTCGGCCCAAGATATCGGAGACTTCATCAGAATGTTAGACTCGTCGTTGCGTAAAATTGCCGCTAACAACCAATAGAGAATGAGATCTACGCAAATGAAAGAGGCATAGATCCTCATGAGCCCCCGCAATTGCGGGGGCTCATGAGGATCTATGCCTCTTGTTGGTGTCATTTATATGCGTGTTCCGGAAGAGAAGCAAGGCTCGATTCTTTTTTGCAACAAGTTACCTCTCTGATTGGCACTATCATTGCTTGCCTACAGAAGAGAAAAACCGTCTCGCAGTCGCAGCCTGAAAGCCTTATTTTCTCCTCGGTTTGAAGAACGACAGATGCAAAAATGGGGCAGAATTATGGCAGCAAGAGGCATTTATCCGCATGAGGCCCCCGCAAACTGCGGGGGCGCATGATGATCTATGCCTCTTGCAGGTTAAACTGTCTGACTGAATATCCAGGGTCTGAAACCCGTTTCGAGGATCCCTGCGCAATCTTGGATTCGTGCAGACAGAAACGGAGCGCGACGGTGTTGACCCTTCGGCTGTCGGGTAGCAGGTTTTTGTCGAGGTGATTCCTGCAGGAATCACCACCTCGACAAAAACCTGCCACCGACAGCCAAGGGGGTTACCCGTGCATGCTATTGATATATTGCACATGACATAGTGTCTTTGTTCCACTCTCGGCCTCTCCGAGACGTAACTACGATTGACGATTGTTTTTCTGGGTTTTTCATTTTTAGCGTCAGTTGCTTGCAAAACATCCAGATGTACCAGTCCTAACCCATATAACCCCAAGGCCGCATGTCCAAAATTGTGGAGGTATCACCTAAAGACTATGTACCGGCTGCAGGAGATGTATCGACCATGAACATTCAAGGGTAGCGCCAGATTAGCTTGGCGCCTGATGGCGCCAAGCTAATCTGGCGCTACCCTTGAATTATCATGGTCGATCCATCTCCTGCTGTCACGTAGTGCGTTAGGGTTAAATAGGTAAAAGTAAAGCATTAACGGGTCCCATTAATTAAGTTAACTCATCAGACGGTGTCTTGAAAGTCTGGAAAAAAATCGTAATAGGGTGTTTTTTTCTCTCTATTTTTAAAAAATATTAATGGGTAAAGTTAAATCATTAACGGGTCTCATTAGCTAAGTTAACTCATCAGATGGTGTCTTGAACGTCTCGAAAAATCGTAAAAATAGGGTGTTTTTTTTCTCTTCATTTAAAAAAATAGCAATTACAGGAAGTATCTGTGTCGCGGTGCAGAAGGTCTAGCTGCCGGCGTGCAAGAGCGAGCTATTTACATTCTGACATTGCCTCAGACACGGATATAGGTAGGAGTTTAGCTCTGCTATAGCATCACGGTGTCAAATAGGAGTGCTAGTTATTCTGAGTATGTAGACTGCAGAGAGAGAGAGAGAGAGAGAGAGAGAGAGAGAGAGAGAGAGAGAGAGAGAGAGAGAGAGAGAGAGAGAGAGAGAGAGAGAGAGAGAGAGAGAGAGAGAGAGAGAGAGAGAGAGAGAGAGAGAGAGAGAGAGAGAGAGAGAGAGAGAGAGAGAGAGAGAAATCAATGAAACTTTATTTTACAACGGTTAAGGCATTGATATCGTCATCGACACAGCCATTTTACAAACCTGCTATTGCTAGCAGCTACAAGACTAACTACAAATGTACATACATATAAGTAAAACATAATACTTGCAAACAATTGACAACACTGTTCACATAGACAGACATACTCATAGACTCACAGACACCGCCACACCCGCCCCCTCCCCCTCCCCCGCCCCCTCCACACATTTAGAGAGAGAGAGCTAAGTAGTCCAAATGATAAATGAAAAGGATAAGAGAGAGAGAGAGAGAGAGAGAGAGAGAGAGAGAGAGAGAGAGAGAGAGAGAGAGAGAGAGAGAGAGAGAGAGAGAGAGAGAGAGAGAGAGAGAGAGAGACCAAAACAAACAAACAAACAAAAAATAGTAAGATTACAAATGCGCATGCATACTAAAGTAAAAATGCCATCCCAAAAAGCTGGCATCTTTGTTCGATCGTTCAATATTATCTCACTGCATCAGATCAGTCTAAACAACGACCACACACGTGTTGGAAATGAAAGTCCAAAGAAACAAGCCCAAACTTTAATCCCCCCCCCCCCCCCCAAGAAAGAAAGAAACAAACAAAAAGCCCATAAAATATATACAGAAAGAAGGCTACAATTAAACAGAAAAACATTGACGCTTGTATCAACAGAAGTCTGCCCACTTTGAAAACGAGGTTTCACTCTTCCATGAACCCTTCAGTTATCTATAGCGTTTTTTGTCGAGGTGATTCCTACAGGAATCACCTCGAAAAAAAGCGCTATGGATAGCGAAAAGGTTATTAGAAGTTAACGTTTCGAAACAGGCCACACATGCCGCATATCGAACGCTGATTCCACTTGACATGTATCCGCCTGCAGCTTCCAAACGAAAAGTTACGAGAGCAACCGAGCTAGGACGAAACAGGTTAATTCTATTGTTTCCAAACAAGTCGTGCACCAAAACCAACACTAACAGGCACAACAATAACATTCAATAAACCCTTCGGGGAACAGAGTTGCCAAATTACATCACCAGAATTTTACGCAAGAGCGCCAATTTTTACAACTCAGTGGAGAGGAGACAGTGCGCAGGTCGCCGCTGCTCTTTTCTCTGGCAACAATATACGGGAACTTTCACGGGGGATACCCCATCTTCGATAACTCCTTGCCAAGGGCGCGTAATCCGAAGCGTCATCAAACAAAGCAAGGGCGCCAGTGTTTACGTCATTCATAGCAGGTGGATGTCGGGGTATTTTTGGTCGGTGTGGTTCTGAGGAGGAATGGAAGCTAATGTTTAGCATCGCCGTGTTTGTTCTTACACAGAAACCACCAGCATTCAATAACGTCTCTCATTTAGACAGTACCAGATGACGCACTCAAGACTGAGCTGAGCACAGATTCAAATATAGTCAGCAAGAGGCATAGATCGTCATGAACCCCCGCCAATGGCGGGGGCTCATGAGGATCTATGCCTCTTGCAAATGGGCGGCGTTCTCAGTTCTCATCTAGCGGATAGATCTGTTCTTTGTTTAAGCCTGAAGGAATAACACACATCGGTTTATCAACAGACGAACACATCGCACGGTGCAAGCAGTCTGAAGCCATGGGCCTCATTGAGATCAAAGAGATAGAACGTCATAGAATTGGAGTCTTTGACCTGAAGAAAACCTTTTCAAGCGTTCTGTAAGCGTAGAGCGTTGCATGTTTTCAGATGCTGTGTTTTAACAATGGTCTGTAGCAAACACTGGTGTTAAAAAATAAAAGTGTGTGATGTGCGAAACGCTTTTGATAGCAGCCTCATGGCGCCCTCCCTTTCCCATCCATCTTCCAATTCGTTGGAAAATAATCGAAAACAATGACCGATGTTAGTCTGGTGCGATGATGAGTGTTGACATGTGATTGTGGACCTTACGGCATAAGGACGTTAAGGTCCAGATTCACAAACCATCAGACATATGAGGAACTGAAGAGTTGAACTTCTGATGGCGAACGTTCTTATTACTCCTGTCTGATGGCTACTTTGCGGATTCTCTACCCAGCTTTTTGGTTGTTGTTAGAAACACCCTTCATTACAAGTTCGATAACTAGTTTGCACGCGTTAAAACTTCATGAGCTGTGAAGCAACAAGGATTTCGAAAGCTCATATGTTCCCCCGTGTGAAGGCAAAAGACAGCGAGTCCATTTTTGCGAAAAGCGAGATTTTCATTGTCATACAATAAAATATCTTTTTGCCTCTACTGGGCAGTCTTTTTTTCCCTCCCTCACCCCCCCCCCCCCCCCGCACCCCCTCCCTCCCTCTCTCTCTCTCTCTCTCTCTCTCTCTCTTCCCTCTCACTCGCTAAGTCATTACACCCTGAAGATGAAATTATCATTTTTTTTCCAGATATCCTTTGCGATCTATGTCATAGTCCTGGAGACAGACTGGCCATGATAGTTCAAGGTTGGTGTCAGAACAGCTTGGCATCTACAGGCGCCAAGCTATTCTGACACCACCCTTGAACTGTCATGGTCGATCTACATCCTGTCGTAGCATGTTAGGGCTTCATAGGCCTCTCTACGTGCAGCGCACTTAGTCCCTAAGGGTCAAGGGCACTTAAACAATCCACTCTGAGGGTAAAAGGGACACCATCGATTGGATGAGGCGATCATGTCGCCTCACTTGAAAGGACGGCATCGATTGGTTGATGTAATCACGTCGCCTTCTGATTGGGTTAGCTGCAGGTCATACCACGGTGTCGACGCTAAGCTGACACTTCTAGAAATAATCGCTTCGTGAGCGACCGCTATCCATCAGTCTCCAGTCTACGACGATCAGATAGCTGGGTGTTGAAAGTAAGCTATGAAGTTACTGTGGAAGCAAACGCGCTGTCAGTGTTCAGGTCCAGACAGGGGCAATTCAAATTTGGACGCGAGTACATGTCTTTACTCCAATTAAGTATTTGCATGGGGGAAAAAAAAGAAAGAACGAAACTGTACACACCACATAATTGCCCCTCCCCCCCCCCACCAAAAAAAAAAAAAAAAAAAAAAAAACCAACAACAAAACCCCCCAAAAAAAACAAACAACAAAAACAACAACAACAACAAAAACCCAACCAACAAACAAACAACCCCTCCCCCCCCCCAAAAAAAAAAAAGAGCCCGAAACAAACACATTTTAACCCTTATCATTCGGAATACACCAGTGTGTGAAATAAGTTTGACTAAAATAGTTCAAGGGTAGTGCCAGAATAGCTTGCTATTCTGGCACCACCCTTGAACTAAAGTCATTGTAATGTAGCTTGCATATGACAGTGTACAAATTTGAAGCTTTTAGCCTCAGTATGATTTGGGTTAATGAACAGACATTTCGCGTCTAATAAAAAAATCGCCACCGGACGTTTCAAGGTCTACAACTCTGTGCTCTGTGTAACCGTATCCACTTCACGGCGGGTCACTGTCAGGGAAATAAGACAAACGGTTTGCTGTAAATGCATTTACGTTTGTGGGTCACTTTCAAACGTTATCACCAACACCTGTGGGTGAATGAGCTTTGAAACTTTTACGGTCAGATTTGTAGTCCTTTGGAGGCCATAAATGTAACCCCGTTTCTGCCAGTGAAATTCCAACGTCACCTAACTGCAATAGGCGCAGAACTTCATGAACCCCCGCAGATGCGGGGGTTCATGAACTTCTTTGCCTATTGCAAGCCACCTTTATCCGTGTTTCTTGAACGGAATTTTCCGCTGAAATTGCCCTGGGTTTTCGAGACAAAATGTGTGTCCGCTGTCTACGGTTAAACACATCAAACAAATTCATTCATGGTCGGAGACTGAGCGACAGGTGATCTCCTCCGTTTGACGATCACAGATGTACGGACCCTTGTATGAGGTCAGCAATATGCACCGATCCACATAAGCCTCCATCGGCAGCGGGCACTCGCGCGTGTATAGGCCTTATTGGATAAGGGTGACGTTGCTGCTGTGCCGTTTATTTCTTGTTAATTGACCCTAGGCGTAAATTTAGACCCCACTTAATTTTTAACCTCCAGGTTAATGGTTAGCGGCGGCGGCATGTACCAACACACGCCATTGAAAGCAAGAAGAAATTGACGTTAGAGCTGAAGTTCCTTTATCTACTATGGCGTGATAGTACACGCGACTCCCAATCTAAACATCTATAATCTAACTGGTTCAAGTGAACCGAATGGAAATAGAGAATTCTTACATTTTCATAACTCTCAAAAGCATTTTTCTTTATGCCGCGTATCTGGATGCGGCGCGTCTCGAATGAGTTAAGCGGCTCTTAGACTGTCGGTAGCGGTTTTTGTCGAGGTGATTCCTGTAGGAATCACCTCGACGAAAAGCACTACCGACAGCCAAAGGGGTCAACACGAAGTGGGTTGAAAGCATGCTACGGTCTTACCGTGCAAACAGAAAGGATACCTAGCAGCAGAACTCGCCCCTTTGACGCCTGTGTGGATTTTTTGTCTGTTGTGGAAACAAATTAGATATTACGACTGTATTTGAAGTTACAAATGACAACACAATCTGAAAAAATGTGTCATGATTACTACAACCAACATAAACTGCATTATTTGCACAAGTGAGTTATACAAATCAAACTTACATCCCCAAATCCACAAGTCCATTATCAATATAGATAACAAACGTATTCCAAAACTCAAACAAATATGAAAATAATAAGCAATTAAGCAAGCAACCAGCTAACTAGCCAACCAACTAAATAATGTCTCTGCGTCACCTATTTGGCCCTGAAAGGGTTTACGAACTGACCATTACAAACATTGTGGTCTACAGAAGCGACCAATCGAAATGTGTCCTCGGCCTGTCAAGTTGATGTCGACAAGTTGTCGACCCGTCGGCCAGTTAGTGTCGATTCTTGTCGACCGGTGTCCGTTTAGCGATACGGACGTGTCGCAGGATGCCAATTTCGGGCGTGACAGTGCCTCAACCATGCCTTTATCATCTGCAACAGGTATAGATTCTCATGAAGGAACGCAGGATCCGATCTCACGAAACCTGTGCCTCTCAGTGCTGGAAGCGATCGACGCCATTTGCATTCTCGGATTGTGGGGAGCACGGTCATCTGGACCAGGCAAGCGCCGCTGAGGCCCTTCCTGGGAGCTGTCTCGTTAGTCGATTAGGTGCCAGTCGGGTGAACCTCCGCAAATTGCCCCTTCTACCCTTCTCCCGTGGGACACTAATGGGAACAAGTCTCGGACTAAAGGACACTTTTATTTGTTTTTCTTGCGTGGCGCTGTAGGATGGTAATTTTATAATAAAGCACTTTCCTCTTGTGTGTAGAAAAAAGAACGACAAAAACAGGCTTCTATTCGTCTATGCATACTAACGAGCAGAAGAAATGCGAAATTTTCGAAACCATCGGACACACTACTCAAGTGTTTCCGATGGTTCCGAAAATGTCGCATTTCTTTTGCTTGTCAGTATATCATTCCTAATGGTTCGCATCAGTTGTAGATTCATCTGCCAATCGCGAGAGATGGTGTGACCATGCTCCCCTGTGAGGCTAAAAAGCGATATTTCCATTGTATTACAATGAAAGTCTTGCCGTTCACAAAAATAGACTTACTGCCCGTCGCTTTGACAACAAAGCACGTGAATCTAGTTCAAAGATCACCACATTACTCCCCTGCACAAACTCCTTCACTGGCTCCCCATCCCCCAACGCATCCAATACACGATGCTGTCTCTCTGCTACAAATCCCTGAACAACTACGCTCCTACCTATCTCTCCAACTTACTTCACCCCTACACTCCTTCCCGCTCCCTCCGCTCCGCCTCCGACCCTCTCCGCCTCCGACCCTCTCCGCCTCCGACCCTCTCCGCCTCCGACCCTCTCCGCCTCCTCATCCCCCGCACCAAACTCAGCACTTTCGGCCCCCGCTCCTTCTCCGTCTACGGTCCATCCACCTGGAACACCCTCCCACTCTCTCTCCGTCAGAAACACTTTCTCTCCTCCTTCCAGTCCGCCCTCAAAACTCACCTCTTTCAACAGTTCTAGCACTATATCACCACACTCCCCACTGCACCCCAAGCTGACTGTCGTAATGTATTTCACTATTTGTGGTACGTGAGTCATTGTCTAAAGTATGCGCATGCGTGCGCGAGTTGTGAGTGCGCGCTTAGAGTTATAATTATTATAAGATAAGCGCATTATAAATACCGTAATTATTATTATTATTAATTATAAACTTTGCCTCATCTCTTCCAGGTGAGTAAGCTTCCCATTTTCATAAGTTAATTTTGGTCAACTTGTACAACAAGCCTATCAAGTACGACCCAGCGTTTGTACGGTTAATTCCAAAAAGCAGGGTTTTCAGCAAATAGATTGAAACCCCTTAAACTCCTTCACTGCCGAGAAAAGTGAACATAAACCAACCGCAAGAGACATAGATCCTCATGAGCCCCCGCAGTCACATCCATGTTCCTTGGACGCCATGAAACTCTTTGGCGTTGAATTAACAATTATTTCTATCCACCATCTTCGAACACCGTCAATAAATTTTTTCTTCTTTTTCGTTTTCTTTTCGCACATTAAATTAACAGTCGAAAATACTATCCAGTCAGTTCCCCTCCCACCATGTTCAGATTTTATTCGGTTCCATAAACCCGACCAAGATTACAAGGCAAATTTGGCTAGCCAGGACGTTCGTCGGTCGGTCGTCCCAAACCTTATGTCGGCCAGACTTACCTACCCTTCTGCTGAAATCGATGCGCGAAGCTGAAGAGACCTAACCTTTGAATTTGTGGGACTTTAACCTTTTCTGTCCCACCGCGCGCCCATCAAACCATCGTCAGGTTGACATTTTACTGCCTCGTTCACGGCTCAAATGACAGCAACAAACTTTTCTTGGCTCCACTATCACTGAACCTTATCTACAAATTCCCCAAACACTGACGCATGTAGGATAAGGAAAGGGGCAGGTAAGAGAAAGCTCTAGTAAGGGAGAAAACTGTGCATCGTAGACCAAAGATCACTGGAACCAGGTGGAACTGGAAGAAATCAAATATTTTTTTATGCCAAAAGTTCTGCCCCTGATCGGTTACGTTAAATCCGGCTTAGCGTCCCACTGGCACAGAGTGCCCTTGATCGGCTCCTATGAGCGTCAATGTTATTACCTATTGACGTTCAGGGGACATAACTAAAATCAGCTTCCGATTCCTGTGACGCATATAGAGAACATGACCCATGTGCATGAGGCTTAGATCCTCATGAGCCCCCGCATATGCGGGGGCTCATGAGGTTCTTTGCCTCATGCAGTTGGGTGGTGTTTGCAGTTTTCCGGGAGTGAAGGGGTTGACAAGTGTAGATTTAAACTATGTCTTTTCAAATTTTAATGATACAAAAATCTACTAAAAACGACAGCTGCTTTGCGATATTGCGAAAAGGTTAGATAAACTGCGTCTCGAAAACTTTTAACTATTGAAGATAGAGGGATACAAATTGTCTGAAAATGTGGCCTGTTTTGCCATATTGCAACGTAAAACGTTTAGACAAACTGCGCCGCTAGAACTGTTGACTCTTGAAGTAAAAGGGTTAAAATCCCACTATCTTCAGAATAAAGCCTTAAAACTTCGAACGACTGTAAATCCTTCAGGACAGTAAACCCGCGATATCCTCAATGACAGCCGAACAAAGGCGGCTCGAGAGGTTTACGAGCGCTCAACACTAGACGTGTGTAAACTTAACACAGTTGTTTTTTTTTTTTTTTTTTTGTGTGTGTGTGTGTTGTTTTTTTCTCCCTCCTGTAATACTCAGCAAGTTTACTCTCAAACCGCAGACCATTGCCCCACTGCCGTGAAAAAAAAAGCGAACCCGATCCAGCTGCAAGAGACATAGACCCTCATGAGCCCCCGCATTGCGGGGGCTCATGTGGATCTATGTCTCTTGCTGACACTACTTTGTTCCCATGCTCCATGGAAGGCTTGAGCTCTTTGGCGTTGAATAACGAAGATTTTAGAAACACAGACTGCGTCCACTGGTCTTGGCTTGACTTCGCGAACGAAGATTTTATAGGAGTTGCCCACGACGTCTGCAGGCTTGTCCACTGGTAGATACAGGGTTACCACAGATGGCGTAGCTCAGTCTGTGGACGCGAATGGAGAAAACTTCTAAAGGCAGGAGGCATAGATTCTCATGAGCCCCTGCTGATGCAGGGGTCATGAAAATCTAGGCCTCCAGCAGATCTGTGAATGGGTGAATGACTTGTCTGACTCACTTTGAAGAATGGTGTGTCTCGAACAGTTTCTGACCACTTTACATGTACAACGTCACTGTAGGCCACACTGGAGATTGACTTGCTGAGCCGTGCGTCGTGCGATTTAAAAAATCAAATAAATAAGACTGCGTAAAGGGGCCAAGCTAACCAGCACTACCCGTCGGATGCCATAGTCGAGCAGTCTCCCGCCTGGCGATTGCGACATTAAGACAGATGCATAGCACTTTGGTTGTACGAATATTTTCGAATTGTTGTTCTCTTTTACAAGGACATTTCTGAAAATATTATAAATTTCATTCGGGTACGGTTATCAGGTCTCCGTTCTCTTCCTAAACAACAACAACAACAACAACAGCAACACCAACAGCAGCGATCGTCAATGGGTGGCAGGGGTTATTAATTTTATTTTGGAACACACAAATTCCGCGGAAATGAAATCCTGGGAACCGGGTATCGCACACTGAATATTGAATTATCTACTCAGTTTACGGAACAAAGATTAAAATAAAGCAAGGTGTATGCCTATACCCTCATCAGGCCCCAAACCAGCGGAGGCCCATTAGGATCTATGTCTCTTGCAGACAGGCACAATTTCAAAAAGGGTTTAAAGCGAAGATGCAATCTTACACACGGAGTTTCAGATCTGGAGGATACAGCCGAAGACTTCGCGCCAAATCATCAAATTTCCTCAGTCTGGGGATGTAAATGAATCAGATTTTACGGGCAAGAGGCGTAGATTCTCATGAGCTCCTGCGAATGCAGGGGCACATGAGAATCTACGCCTCTTGCAGATGGTATATCTTGGGCGGGAGGCTGCTTGGGGAGGAGGGGTACAGCTAGTAAACTGTCGGTAAAGTGGGGAGGAAATGAACTCAGTAAAACAGTCAGCTCTTCCCATCAGACTAAATGGAGACAGATCAGCAAGTGTGCTTCGGTCTATCCACTCAATTTTCTTTTTTTACACCTTGATCTCAATTTTTAAAAAAAAGGTTTTCTCAGATACGTACGCGGCAATGAACTGAACAGCGAATGGTGTACAGGCACAGTGCTCAGACAGATTCGTCTTAAATGTTTGTCTAAAGCCTTAACTTTAAAGGACTGAAAACTGACTCAAAACGACGTATGCTGGAGTGTTTCTGCTCAGTGATGGCAAATAACAGTAAGTCATTTTTTGTGAAAAGCGAGATTTACATTGTAAGACAATGATAATCTTGCTTTAAACGAAATATGGACCTATCTGTATTTTGCCTTCACAGGCCGGCAGACGACGACACAACAGTGATTTTCATATGGAACTGTCCGTTGCCTGCAATCAAACGTATAGACACCGTTTATAAAAGCAGCAACAACACCACCAACGAGGACAACAACAACAAAACCGAGGCAATTTCACGCTCATGTGTTGTTTTTATTCCCCGTCTACACAAATTGTACAATGGCGCCTCGTTGGCACACCATGCATAAGCCTTGAGCTAATGTCAAGTGCTTTGTGTCTGCATGAAGATTTTTAAATTTTAGATACTTGGCTTGTGTGCAGGCTGTCATTAACCCCTTCACTACCGTCGAAAAGTGAACAAAATTCAACTGCAGGAGACATAGATCTTCATGCGCCCCCGCAGTCGCGGGGGCTCATGAGGATCTATGCATTTTGCTGACACCTCTTTGCACCTAATATTCCTTAGGAGGCTGGGGCTCTTATGGCGTTGAAATAACAGACTTCTGGGACAAAGCCTTGATTGCGTCCACTGACAGTGAAGGGGTTAAACTATATAAAATATCCATTGTTGGACAAACCAGTGCAAATGTTTAACCAGGTAACCCTGGACGTGTGGGGGACTAACTGCTAATGACAGTGAGCCTGTGTTCAGTACAGGTGTGGTCCTTTCCAGTGACTGCGCTATCTCTCCTTCATCGACATTAGTGGTGAGCGTGAAGCGAGCAGTCACACACTCTCACAAGATGGCGTGCCTAAGTGTCTTTTTAGTCCTCTTTTTCGGCTGTTCCGTCGTAGATTCAGAGTTCGTTGACCTCCGAGTTTGGAAGAACAAGGACGGGAAAAAATGGGGCAGCAAGACTGAGGCATATATCCTTATAAGCCCCCGCATATGCGGGGGCTCATGAGGATCTATGCCTCTTGCAGATGGATCGTTTAATGAAGTTGCTGTTTTCATGCATTTACAATGGCTTCCATGTAGGTAAACAGCTGTTTCACAACAAATTTACACTGAGCATTTTTCTGGAGAGATAGGAACTTGTAAATTGGGGAATACGGAAGTTTCTCGCGTAGAAGGGACGATAATTATTGACTGTTGCCAACAAACCACGATCAAACGGCAAGACATTTCATGAACTCTTAAACTGTTCTTTACACGCCAAAGAGATGACCTTGGTGCAAATTAAGCAGTTCCAGCTGGATCTGGGTAGATTAAACGAGCAGCTGATCACTGACCGCGTGTTTCGCAAAGGCAGAACCGTGTAGGCCTTATCCAAAGTACCGCCCCAGGATCTCAGCTGGTAAATACCGACGTCTGAGAGTCATCGCCTCTGTGTCTGTTCTTTTCTTCTTGCCAGTGCCGAGACGATCTCTCAACAGCCATTCAATCCGTCAGCACTCACTTTCACCACACAAAATTCTCTAGGCTGAACATCCAGTCATTCGTAGACTGACACAGATCTATTCCGTCGAAAAGCGGCGCGGGTCCTCCCTCATGACTGAGCTTTTGAAGATTGCAAGAATTCAGTCTATGCCTCTTTTATAGAAGAATATTGCTGGCGCGTATAGAAAGTGATAGACTTAGAAATAGTACCTACTCGGCTTGAGGAAAAAACAAAACAAACAAACACAAATAACACTAAAACTCTTCCCTGCCACTGGGACGCATGGGTGTTTCCGGCTGAACTCTTTGTGTATTCAACGACCAAAGACCGCAAACGTCCAAGGAACATCAGTGGACACAAATTGGTCTCGGCAAGAGGCATAGATCCACATGAGCCCCCGCAGTCGCGGGGGCTCATGAGGATCTATGTCTCTTGCAGCTGGATTGCCCTGGGTTGACCTATTCTTGGAACTGAAGGGGCTAACAGACGTAAATGGAAATAAGACTTGGTCAGACACGATAAGCATAAATCATAATGAGCTCCTGCAACCTAAGGGGGAATGAGAATCTTTGCCTCTTGCAAAAAGTGACGTGAGAATATTGCTCTTGGAGTTCACAGATGATATAGGTAAAGATTCACCCAGAAGTACGCTAACACAGTAACAGACAGTTCAGCTTGAGAAATGTGTCTTTTGTCAGCTGAAGTGACAAGCACAGTTCCTCATGTGTCCCTGCATCCTGTAGGATGAAGACACGTGAGGATGTGTGCCTTTTGCAGACGAAAAAAAAAAATCTTTCTGTCGGGTTGACAGAAATTAGGTTCCCGCAGGCTAACATCCGTCAGTGCTAACGATATAGGCAGAAAGGTGTGTCAGTAACAGTGTGACTGCTGATTGATGACAACTGTCATTGCTCTTGACAAAACGGGAAATTCCGATTAATACTGACAACACGCGACCAGAAGTGTTTGTTTGAACAATGAGAAATGTCATCGCCTTGTCAAAACGGGAAATTCCGATTAATGATACATCTATGTCACACGAGGCTCGTACAGCGACACCAGAAGTTTTCGTCTGTGTTGAATTAGTTTGAAAATGTATACAAATACGAATGTCTGTAAATCTGTTGCATACAAAACTATAGGAATTAATCAACACGGAAACACTCTTTGAGGAAAAAGCCCCAACAACTAAAGACAAAAAAAGTTTCCAAGCAGACAAAGGACCGGACGGACATCTACGGACGTAAACCGCCATTTACAGCAAACTTTGGATATGACAAACTGCCAGGGGACCCACACTATTTTGTTGTTATTTCACATGTTTGTTATAAGTCAAGTAATTTACCGCTGTAGTATAGGAAAGGTGTTGTGCGGACCTATAAAAACTTTGCAATATCCGGCTGTTGTTATATCCGACTTTGTTATGGTTAACCCATTCAGCCTTGATGCACTATATCGGGATTGGTTGGTTGGCTGTACATTGCTTAACGTCCCGACAGCAACAAGACTTTCTCAGGACGTGCATGCACTGCTTGTGAAAAAAAACACCTAACACTACAGAATATTGAATGTATGTCGCCAGCCGGTCTAATACGCTAAAGAAACCCAAGACCACTTAGCAGAATAGAGGGGAAACCCACCCTGTGGGGCTGACCAGGGTGACCCTGGGAACTAAAACTAGTTAACCCCACCCAAGTCGCCCAGGGCAGACCCGGGTGGGGGGGGGGGGTACTACAGCGGGAGATGGATCGACCATGATAATTCAAGGGTAGTGCCAGATGAGCTTGGCGCCTGTCGGCGCCAAGCTCATCTGGCACTGCCCTTGAATTATCATGGTCGATCCATATCCTGCAACAGGTGCATAGTCGTTAAATGACGCCTCCACAATTTGGGAAATACGTGCGCCGGGCTGAATGAGTTAAAGTAGACTGCACATAAAGCAACAGGTTCCCAGCAGCAAGCAGGGCAAAATTGTGTTCAAGTTTTGTTCTCTCAGTTTTTTAATACTGTCTACCCTAGGACCGAACTCTCCAAAGTTTGAAGTTGCCCTCTGAAGGACTGTATTACAATTCTAGAGACATGGATCGAGCATGATAGTTCAAGGGTGGTGCCAGAATAGCTTGGCTATCATGCTCGATCCACGTCTTGCTGCGTTGTGCCGAGGATGAATGAGTTAAAGAACATCCCATCAAGGCTGCTGGAAGTTCACCACAGACAAGATAAGTAGAACATGAAGTACTTTTTGTATGTTTGAAAATTCAATAAATTGTGGTGTACTTGTCCGCTTCTAAGCGTGTTTCTTTCTTTGTTTCGCGTTTCTTTGCATTTTACGTGCTTGGCTGTCATCTTTTTGGCCGGCCAGGATTTCTTAGTTTTCAGCGACAAGACTAACTCATTGCATTTCCCTTCGTTTCCAAGTACCTCCTCCTATCTTTCCCAACACTGGTTGTCTCCCTCGATTCGCTACCGCTGATAAGCGGTAGCGAATCGAGGGAGACAACCAGTGTGATCCTCCCACCCCACCCCATCCCACCCCCTCCCTCTGCAAGGTGTGTTGGTGAGATAAGACAAGGTACTGACACATACCATTACTTATCTTATTACCGGACACGAAAAGCGTTTTTCACCTATCGCCTTTGTCTAGGGAACCCACACATTTGTGGACACAGTAGTCGGTCA
Source organism: Semisulcospira habei (assembly GCA_036245525.1). NCBI lineage: Eukaryota > Metazoa > Mollusca > Gastropoda > Semisulcospiridae > Semisulcospira > Semisulcospira habei. The sequence continues at coordinate 204,555,758 of BTPG01000005.1, forward strand.
GGACGGCATCGCTGCCAAGATTACAGGGGCGTTTTCAGATCCATCTTCTCACTCTTGAAAGCTCGGGCCCGGCGGATTCGTCTGCAAGAGGCATAGATCCTCACGAGCCCCGCCATCTGCTGGGGGCTCATGATGACCTGTGCCGCTTAGCAGTATCATGTACGTATATTTTCCACAGTTGTCCAAAAGATACGCGAGTTGTGAAGTTATGTCTGACCGACCTATTTGCAAGACTGGCATAGATCCTCATGAGCCCCCGCAGTTGCGGGGGCTCATGATGATCTGTGCCTCTTGCTGGAACTATTTGTGTATGTGTTCTACAGGCGGAGGGAGTCGTCGCGTGTTCAGATCCATCTCCGTCTGTGTTGATCTTAATAAATGACTTGTATAACGTGCCCATTTTGTTCTCATTCAGCAGTGGGAAAGACAGTAGATACACTGAGAGTAGGTGAGTCATTAAACCATCCAGCCATGACGCACAAGAAAATACTGAAACGACCATGACAGTTCAATGGTGGTGGTGCCAGAATAGCTTGGCGCCTGTAGGCGCCCAGCTACTCTGACACCACCCTTGAACTATCATGGTCGACATGTCTCCTGAACAGAAATCAGATGAAATCTACTAGAATCGGGAACCGAGGGTTTCTGCAGTCATCCTTAAAATATCACGGTCGATCTGTCTTCTGAAATGTTTCAAACTTTAAACCCCAAGAGACATTGCTAAGCTCTCTCTCTCTCTCTCTCTCTCTCTCTCTCTCTCTCTCTCTCTCTCTCTCTCTAACAGGGCTTCCATTTGAGACCTCCTGCAAAAAGTACTGCTTTTGCCTGTAAATCTCAACACCATGCCAGTTGAAAGGCTGCCTTCAGCTTTGGAAGCTGCCTTGAACGCCCTGCTATGCGACAACACGCTGTCATCCTTTAAAATTGACGGTTGAGGCGACTCAACAGTTGTCATTCTGAGGTTGACCGGTATGGCACACGGGTCCCCTGCCATTACCGCAACCTACCGCAAGAAACCGCCATCACACATTCGCCGGGACTAATATGAGAGCAGAGGGCCAGGAGACAGGAACGTTCGAACGAGGCAGGTGACACTATATCTCCAGTATTGCCTTTGTTTATGCCCACCTCGCCCACACAAGCTACAAACAGCGAAGATAAACAGCTACACACTCTCGACACGCCGTGTACAACAACTCCCCAAGCCCGCACAGGTGACGATGCTGCATGTGTTTCCCATGATGTCCACACACCTACAGACAGGACAGTGACCAGTGACGATGCACCTACAGAGTGCATGGTACCAGCGTGACAACACAGCTGACTGGAGCGTGCGCAATGGACTGTGTCGACAGTGCTGAAGCCGACCCGAGTGATACGAGTGTAACCTCTGATCCATACACTAAGAAAGAGAGAGATTACGTCGCATCAATCATGAACAGAACTTTACAAAGACGTTTACGCGATAACCAGAGAAACACAGGATTTGAGAAATGCGTTTTGTACAAAGGGAATCAGCAAGAGCACTTGTTATGTAAAAGTGATGACATAACAGTGGTCTTGGACTGTGAGAATGGTTCTGTGTGTCATTGGTTCATCCATCAAAGAAAAAAGCTGATGAGTGACTATGAACAAAAGGTGCAAGAGAACATTAGCCGCTGGACTGCCATAGATCCTAATGGTAATTACCAAGAGTGTTTTGAGAGGGCGCTGATCGAGTTGGAGAATATACGTTCCATGGTTCGTTGCCTACTGGGTTGACATTCTGACTGACTCGGTGCTTCATTTTGAAGACTAGCCTGACTGATGACGACTGTCGCATTGTTGTTGACTTTTAGTTAATAGAATAACCGATTCGTAACATGGACATTTACCTTGTTGGATGAGACCTCATTTTGGTGTTTCATTTCGCGTCGAATATTTTCGATTCTTTTCCTCCCCATCCCACTGTTCCCCCATAGCAATGGGCCGTCGGCCTGAGCAATAAGCATCGTTCGTTTGTTCGTTCTCTCTCTCTCTCTCTCTTCTCTCTATTTCTCTCCCCCTCAGCCGCCGTTAGATGGCCTTAGTTGCCTGCTCGGCGTTAAACCCAAATAACTAACTAACTCTCCCCCTCAATCTATGAACACAATTACACGAGAAAGTTCTGACTTTACTAAAACTCTGCCGGTACACAGAACTGATATCCAGTTTGGCAAGTATCGTTAAAAGCGCCTCACACACCCTGTAGGGGCAACATTTGGATCTCTGCCTGCTGTAGATGGTGTTCGTGGCGTGACTGTGACAATGCAACCTGCTTGTTCTCTACGTTCAAAGGACAAACTTAGCCGGTGGTCCCCACAATTCAGGTTGAAAACGTCCCGAACTCTGTCACCTAATTTAAGTCGCATTCATACCTCTCTCTCCCCTCCGCATGGGGAAGAGAATGGGACAAATCTGTGCCAGCATAGATTTTCAAGAGCTGCAGGGGCTCATCAGAATCTATGCCTCTTGAGAGTTGTAGGGACGATGAAGGGTGCGTTTCAGGCGAGTGGTCGCTTTTTTCTTCTTACTAGCTGAACGAGCTCTGATTTAACAAGGCAAATTACTGACAACCGGCCGTCAAGACCTGTCAACGAAATGGGGGGGAGAGGGGGGGGGGGGGGAACACTTCCACCTCCCGCACCTCACCCCCCCCCCCCCACACACACACACCCCTGTCCATTCTCTCCCTTCCAATCTGAAGGCTAAACGCCGCAATATCCCTCCATTGAAACCCGCAGACAACGATGTAACAATGCAGAGGCAGAGTGTCACGTTTAGTTCCGCTCCTGAGTGCAGAGAGGCTCAACGTCGGAACTTTCAGGAAGCGCTAGGTGAGGGTGTACTGCGTTCCAATATTAACCCCTTCAATGCCGAGAAAAAAGTGAACGAGAGATCCAACCGCAAGCCTCTTGCCGACACACATTTGTGTCCATGTATGTTGGACGGTTGTGACACTTTGGTGTTGAGGTTACACAGATTTCAGAAACAGTTAGCGACCTCTGGCAGCGAACGGTTTACGCACTCCCCTGGCTCATGAGGATCTGTGCCATGCTAGAAAAGTGAACGTGAGATGTGCGTGTTAGCGTACAATGTATTTTTTCTTGGCTGTCAAGTCCAAAACCAGAGACCAGCACATGCGGTATGCGGTCAACTGGTGGTTCGCTGGGTGCGCATACTGTACGAAGGTTACAATAAATCTGGCCCGTGAAGGCAAAAGACGGCAAGTCCATCTTTAAGGAAAGCGAGAATTTCATTGTATTACAATACAAATCTCGCTTTTTTACAACTTGGACTTACTGTCTTTGCCTTTACATGGCAGAAATTCCGGAGGGGCTTCAATTACTCGTCTGTTACAGTTCATCTGTTTAATTTTTATAGATTTATAGGTTATTTAATTAACTGAATGAGTAAATGATGATGCCATGTGTTGTATGGGCAGACAGTGAATTTCCCCATGAGGGATTAATAAAGCATTATGGTATGGTATGGTATGGTATGGTATGGTACGGTATGGTATGGTATGGTATGGTATGGTACGGTACGGTACGGTATGGTATGGTATGGTATGGTACGGTACGGTACGGTACGGTATGGTATGGTATGGTATGGTACGGTACGGTACAGTATGGTATGGTATGGTATGGTATGGTATGGTATGGTATGGTATGGTATGGTATGGTATGGTATGGTATGGTATGGTATGGTATGGTATGGTAATTCCAGGCAACGAGGGTTAAACATTGCAGATTTCCCGTGACTGCGTTACGTATAGGCGATAGACAGCCAACTTGAACGACCAATCAAGACAGACCACCTGCCATTAAAGACCACCCTTTAGGTACGACTCTACCCTTCAACTATCATGGCCGATTCTCCGTCTTCTACCTGCCATTTTTAATCGTCTTTGGACACCTCTCAAATCCAGCAGAGTCGCCGGGTCACCGGACTGTATGAGTTATCATCAGGTCGGAAATAACAAACGCCGGATATAACACACGTCCGATGTCACTAAAGTCGATATTACACAGCTTTTTGGGATGCACATTATGTCTGTAAATTACATATCATTCCATTTTAATCCCGTCACTGCAAAGTGATGATCAACACCACAAGCGACAGCAGCAGCAACATTCACATGAACGGCCAGAAGCTAGAAGAGGTCAATAGCTTCAAGTACTTGGGAGCCACCCTGTCCAAAGACGGTAGTTGCATAGCAGAGATCCGTATCAGGATAGGTACAGCAACATCCGCAATGGCCAGGCTGGACAGGATATGGCGAAGTAACTCCATCAGCTTCACCATCAAGTACAGGCTTTACAAGTCCCTCGTAGTGTCTATTCTACTCTACGGCTGTGAGACTTGGACACTGCTTGCAGACTCAGAAAAGAAAATCCAGGCCTTTGAGAACAAGTGCCTGAGGAAGTTGCTCCGCATCTCGTACCGCGAGCACAAGACCAACGAATATGTACGGAGCATCGTCACTTCCCTGGTGGGCCCACATGAACCCCTTCTGGCAACCGTGAAACGGCGCAAGCTTGCTTGGTTTGGCCACGTGACCCGACACAACACCTTGTCCAAGACTATCCTCCAAGGCACTCTCGAAGGAAGTCGTCGGCGAGGTCGTCAGAGAAAGAGTTGGGTCGCAAACATAAAAGAATGGACCGAACTCGAGATGCCAGACTTGCTTGCCACCGCCCAAAATAGAACTCAGTGGAGAGCACTGTCTGTTGCTGCTGCCTTTCAGTCCCCCCAACGCCCAGTTCGGGCAAGGGACTGATGATGATGATGACTGCAAGGAGGTGCAGATTTTGCTTTGAAGACTGATCAGTGATCATTGTTACCTCAACGTGAAAGAGCGCCAGCCGCCGTCACAGCAAAACGGACACAAAGTGGTTTCAGCAAGAGGCATAGATCCTCATGAGCCCCCGCATCTGCGGGGGCTCATGAGGATCTATACCTCTTGCAGATGGATGAAAGTGAAAGGGTTATCAAAGTCCCCGGATATAGTCCAACCATCAAATTTGGGTCCCCTGGCATGGGGCGATACACAACACGATGTTCAAAGTGTTTACAAAAGTAATCAATCCAGACCAAAAAGGTGACTGCCAAGCGTGTAATATGCAAAGAAGTACCCAAAGGAGAAAGAAACACGCTTAGAAAAGACGGGTACAACACAATTTATTAATATTTCGGGTAAATACCCTTTGTCAAAATAGACAAACAAACAAACATAGAGATTAGCCGCTACTTATCTTCAATGGCAGAAGGAATGTGGCAACTGAAGGAGGTGACGTAAAATAAAAGAAAAGGAAGAACAAAAGTGCGGAAAAAGTAAAAATGACGTCAACGAAAAATCGCGTAAGAGAGAGACTCGGAAAGAACCTGAACACGAGAGACAAGAGTGTGTGCAAGCACGTGCAGGAGCGAGCGAAAGAAAAGGCGTGTAGATGAGGCCAGAGAAAGAGAGAGAGAGAGAGAGAGAGAGAGAGAGAGAGAGAGAGAGAGAGAGAGAGAGAGAGAGAGAGAGAGAGAGAGAGAGAAAGAGAGAGAGAGAAAGAGAGAGAGAGAGAGAGAGAGAGAGAGAGAGAGAGAGAGAGAGAGAGAGAGCGAGACGGAGAGAGAGAAAGAGAGAGAGAACGAATGGGGAGTACCCTTGGGCACGAAGTAGGCTGAGTGTCTAATACACAAAGCCTGCTAAACACCAACCCGAAGGCAAACTTTATATCACCTTCAAGTTGAGGACTACCTCGGGGAAAAACGGGAGGACCCCGGGAAAAAAAACCCAGCATTTAGCACGGTACACAACAAGTAATAAGTCATGAAAACAAAGCAAAGAATCAAATTCAGTAAGAGAATATTGGTATAAGTGGAGAGTAGGTAGTTGTGAAACCGTCTTCAAGGGTAACTCAAAAAATAAGGGGGGGGAGAGAGAGAGAGAGAGAGAGAGAGAGAGAGAGAGAGAGAGAGAGAGAGAGAGAGAGAGAGAGAGAGAGAGAGAGAGAGAGAGAGAGAGATGGGGGCGGGGGGGGGGGGGGGAAGGGGGGAAGGAGTAAGGGGAAAGGGGGGGTGGGCGGAAGACAACCAGCCAGAGCCACCAACCCCACCCAACGGGCACCCACCAGCCCACAGAAAAACACACAGGCACGCAACAAGACGACCACATACATCCCCAAGGGATGCACACGATCGCCCCGCCCCAAAACCGCGTATCAAACCGTGAGCCGGAGACCCGGTGCCCGACAGGGAAGGGCAAGGGATCCAACTAAACGTACGGCCAGCGCTGAGAAAGTCCCCAAGGGAAATGTACATATCAACCAGCGCCAACATCACCTAACTGATTAGTGAGTAGTAAATCAGTGAGGTAAAGTAGCAGACACAAGCAAGGTAAACAATGTTAATCTTTCATATTCATCCCGAGTGGCGCCACAGTGCCCAGTTTATTAATCAGAAATTTTTCACGGTCTTTCCTGGCCCAGACATTACTGGCTTGCATAAGCCAGAGGCCTTTAACTCGAATGTCTGAGACGGAGTGGTCGGCCTGATTGAAATGTCGTCCGACCGGTCTGTTGTATTGGTACTTGACAGACTGAAGATGTTCTTTGAAACGGTCGTTGATGGTTCTTTCCGTCTCTCCAACATAGAGTTGGCCGCATTTAACACAGGAGATGACATAAATCACGTTGGTGGTTTGACACGTGAAGTATCTGTCTATGTTGAATTTGTAACGTGGACCATTGACCACGGTGGAAGGGCAAATAAAAGGACACGTCTAGCAATTAGGAACATTGCACGGAGTGGAGCCGGAGGCTCTGGTGGTATGACGAGGCTTGAGAGTAGAGCGAACAAGCATGTCCCGCAAATTAATATCCCTCTTGAAAGCTACCAACGGAGGTTCAGAAAAGATAGCAGCAGATTCTTGACTGGATGACAAAAGACCCCAGTTAGAAAGAAGGATTTTACGCACCGGATTGGTGTGGGGATGGTAGATCATGGTTACGATAGGCCTGTCACTATCAGCGGTAGGTTTAGTCTGCAGTGTACTCGCGCGACTAAGTTTTTGAACCGTTTGGAGAGATCCTTGAACAACAGTATGTGGGTAGTGTCTGTCGATGAAAAATCCAGCCATTTCTTTGGATTGAACATCAAAATCTGATTCTTCGGAACATATTCTTTTTAGCCGAAGAAACTGGGAATAAGGGATGCTGTTTTTAGTTTTGACCGTTTCAAAGAACATCTTCAGTCTGTCAAGTACCAATACAACAGACCGGTCGGACGACATTTCAATCAGGCCGACCACTCCGTCTCAGACATTCGAGTTAAAGGCCTCTGGCTTATGCAAGCCAGTAATGTCTGGGCCAGGAGAGACCGTGAAAAATTTCTGATTAATAAACTGGGCACTGTGGCGCCACTCGGGATGAATATGAAAGATTAACATTGTTTACCTTGCTTGTGTCTGCTACTTTACCTCACTGATTTACTACTCACTAATCAGTTAGGTGATGTTGGCGCTGGTTGATATGTACATTTCCCTTGGGGACTTTCTCAGCGCTGGCCGTACGTTTAGTTGGATCCCTTGCCCTTCCCTGTCGGGCACCGGGTCTCCGGCTCACGGTTTGATACGCGGTTTTGGGGCGGGGCGATCGTGTGCATCCCTTGGGGATGTATGTGGTCGTCTTGTTGCGTGCCTGTGTGTTTTTCTGTGGGCTGGTGGGTGCCCGTTGGGTGGGGTTGGTGGCTCTGGCTGGTTGTCTTCCGCCCCCCCCCCCTTTCCCCTTACTCCTTCCCCCCTTCCCCCCCCCCCCCCCCGCCCCCATCTCTCTCTCTCTCTCTCTCTCTCTCTCTCTCTCCTCTCTCTCTCTCTCTCTCTCTCTCTCTCTCTCTCTCTCTCTCCCCCCCCCCTTATTTTTTGAGTTACCCTTGAAGACGGTTTCACAACTACCTACTCTCCACTTATACCAATATTCTCTTACTGAATTTGATTCTTTGCTTTGTTTTCATGACTTATTACTTGTTGTGTACCGTGCTAAATGCTGTGGTTTTTTTTCCCGGGGTCCTCCCGTTTTTCCCCGAGGTAGTCCTCAACTTGAAGGTTATATAAAGTTTGCCTTTGGGTTGGTGTTTAGCAGGCTTTGTGTATTAGACACTCAGCCTACTTCGTGCCCAAGGGTACTCCCCATTCGTTCTCTCTCTCTTTCTCTCTCTCCGTCTCGCTCTCTCTCTCTCTCTCTCTCTCTCTCTCTCTCTCTCTCTCTCTCTTTCTTTCTCTCTCTCTCTTTCTCTCGCTCTCTCTCTCTCTCTCTCTCTCTCTCTCTCTCTCTCTCTCTCTCTCTCTCTCTCTCTCTCTCTCTCTCTCTCTCTCTCTCTCTCTCTCTCTCTCTCTCTCTCTTTCTCTGGCCTCATCTACACGCCTTTTCTTTCGCTCGCTCCTGCACGTGCTTGCACACACTCTTGTCTCTCGTGTTCAGGTTCTTTCCGAGTCTCTCTCTTACGCGATTTTTCGTTGACGTCATTTTTACTTTTTCCGCACTTTTGTTCTTCCTTTTCTTTTATTTTACGTCACATCCTTCAGTTGCCACATTCCTTCTGCCATTGAAGATAAGTAGCGGCTAATCTCTATGTTTGTTTGTTTGTCTATTTTGACAAAGGGTATTTACCCGAAATATTAATAAATTGTGTTGTACCCGTCTTTTCTAAGCGTGTTTCTTTCTCCGTTGGGTACTTCTTTACAAAAGTAAGAATGAGTTTCTTTAAAAATGCACGTGCCGACAGGCAAAGCACGACGGGAAGCCAGGTAGCGGTTAGCGATTCCGTCTCTAATGACCTTAAACCAATAGCAAATGTGTTTGGCCTCGCCGTCGGGCTGTGTGTTTTTCCTAGCGGGAAGCCAGTGTTTGCGGAACCACCTCTAAAATATCAGTGCCATCAAAGTACTCGCTTGGCATTTGTGACACTGATAGGCTGCTGTTGATATGGGAACCACTTCTATCTGAGCCGGGGGGAGGGGGGGGGGGGAGTTTTCAGGTGTAGCTACTAGTACTTTTTGACGCGATGTACTGGTGTCGCTTGTCTGTGCCGACTTTCCTAGTCAATGAGCAAAAAGAAAAGAAAACAAAAACAAAAACGCTTAAAAAGGAAAACACAATGTAATTGGCCTTTGTCAGCGTGTTCCTTTCTTTTCTGGGTTGGCTCTGCATAAAACACGCTTGGCCCGCAGTCACCTTTTTCGGTCTCTATTTTAGCGGGAAACTTTTAATAATTGAATCTCGACAGTAGTAACTGAAGTGTAAAATTTGACACATCCGAGACGTGCTGCATCCGGATACGCGGCTATACGCCGCGTATCCGGGTGCGGCACGTCTCGCCGGAATGAGTTAAGGTTGTGGTCTGCGACCAAAAAGCCATAACGGGCCGTAACTAGACTAAAAATCACCTGCGAATTATCCCGTCGTTGGCCTTCATCGCTTTGTCCGGTAATCAGCGCAACCTCAACCGTCAAACGACCGCAAAAAAAGCTTGTTTGTGTGTGATTACTACATGCGCGCATGGTCTGTGATGTTGAACCCAACGGCTTTGAGACGTACGGCCCAAAGTCACAGACCAGCACACGCGTTTTTATGCTGGTGGTTTCAGCGTTGTAGGAGAAGTTGTGAACAGAAATGCGGCGGCCCCGAGGTTGCCGCTAAACCAACTCTGCCGTGTTGACCGCACAAACTTCGCCAGCCGCTCACACAGACTCTTCGTTCCGTCTACAAGAGGCACAGATCTTCATGAGCCCGTGCAGGCTGCATTGAGGGGCTCATGAGAATCTAAGCCTAGTGTTGACGTCCTAACGTTGCGGGGGGACCATCGTTCCGTGTCGTGGCAAAGTCTCGCCAGGGTGCACGGGCCTTATAACTGAGAATCAACATCTCGGAACTCACTTCTTCGCTGACGAGACTAAATTGAACATTACCCAACTGCAAAAGGCATAGATCCTCATGAGCCCCCGCAGTTGCGGGGGCTCATGAGGATCTATGCCTCTTTTTGAAACCACTTTGCATTCAATTCAAGAAATTCATAACGCAAGAACTTTATTGTCCATAAAAGGATATTTGTGTTGGCCTGCCGAGCGTCACTTAGTAAACAAACATAATGTCAACAACATAGTATCACAAATGTTGTCCATGTACCTTTGACGGCTGTAGTTCTTTGGACTTGAAGGAACACAGGTTGCAGAAACACAATCTGCACCCTGTGGCAGCATACATTTATTGGCATGACCAGATTGCGGGGACTCGCCTAGGTGAAGTGTGAGCTGAGACGAACTTTTCCCCGTCAGAGCATCACGCATTTTCCGGCAGGAGGCGTAGATTCTCAGGTGCCCCTGCAGGCTGCCAGGGGCACGTGAGGATATATGACTCTTGCCGGCGTCCTCAGATTGAGGGACACCACCCGGGTTAAGTCTTCACTTGAACCCAACGTTTTCCCCACAAACAGAAACACGTGTGCGGCTTTAGCGGTAGCGCCCAAACCGCCTCGCCAAATTCTGTCTGAGCGTGTGGAGATCCACTGGGACCTGAGCCACCCACCACCACCGCTACCTGGGAAAACGACAACGAAAAACAAGAACGTTAACTCATTCGAGACGTGCCGCCGGCCTCCGTATACGCGGCACATCTCGAATGAGATAAACGTTTAGATACGTCTTTTGCCACCACGAAGATGATTTCAAAGACGGAGCACCGAATAGAGTCTGTGCAAATGTTGACGCCAAAACCCACGACCTTACACTATTGTGAGTCCGATGCTCTATACCACCTGAACAAACCCAGTCCCAGAGGAATAACAAAGGCTGATGATGTCAGCAAAGGAATTTTGTGTTGGCCGATCTAGCACGTAAATGGATTTTTATGATGCTTGATTGTACATTGCTTAACGTCCCGACAGCAACAAGGCTTTCTCAGGACGTGCCTAGTGCTCGTGAAAAAAAAAACAACCCCAGAATATTGAATGTATGTCGCCAGCCGGTCCAATACGTTAAATAAACCTACGCCAAGGGGCTTAAATAAAGCTAAGACCATTTAGCAACACACATCTAATATCAAGAGCTACAGGCAGTGCAGACAGTTGGGAGAGTTTTAAAAAGACAAATACAGGTGAATGGACCAAGGGGAGACAGAAACAGAGGGAATAGAGGGAAAAACCCACCCTGTGGGGCTGACCAGGGTGACCCTGGGAACTAAAATGTAGTTAAACCCACCAAAGTCCCCCATTTTTATGATGCGTCAGCATTTCACTAGTAGTGATTTTGAGATAATATAGATTTTATTTATGCAGCATTGTCTTCGATACGACATATAAATAATGACACTTTGAATTCCTTAAAGTCAGAAATCCCCCGCCCCCCCCCCCCCCCCCCCCCCCCCCCCCCCCCCCCCTTCCCCGCACAACAACCAAAAAAAAAAAAAAAAGGCGGAAGGGGTGGGGGGGGGGGGGGGACGAAACTAATTTCTGGTCGTTATCTCCACAAAAATGCCCCTAAAGCTCACTCATGTACCGAAAATAACTGTTTTTATGGTAAGTTTACGTCATTGTTTTATGTCAGGGCCGCAAATACATTTAATCTACATAATCTGCATAATTGAAGCTAATCTGACAACTTGAACAGAAACACCAACGTACATGAACCTTAAACCACTCGTACCAGACGTTAACCCCAGATCAGGACGATTTATTACCGAGCTAGGACAATATACGACAAGTTATTGGACAGAAATTGGCTCGCCTTTTCGTCTACTTACTACAACAATGTTGCTAATTGACAGTGCCAAGTTTTTATTGGCCCTATCTTTCTTTCGCTTTTTGTTTAGGAGTAGGAGTTTGTAGAAAATGCAGTCAAAGCAAACAATGGGGGTTTCTCCACGAGGTACGATGGACAGCAATGTGGTTTTTACGATGGGCATCGAAGTACAGGTTTATCGTTCTCTGTTCCACTATACAGACAAACTACGTCAGTTTTTCACAGTGTGTGTCGAATTACAGTGTCAATGTCCTCTGTTTAGAGGACATTTGACACTGTAAATCGATATACATTGTGAAAAACGCGTTCTTCTGCCGTTGCTTGTGGGTTTGTCTGCAAAAGGAAACACGCATGACTCTGTCTGACTGTTCTTTCTGTAACATAATCTTAACAAATCAAAGACTGAAATGATTTGTTAAACTTATAATGCGTCGGTTTGATTTACAGACAATGTTTCGCTTTTTTCCCGTGTCTTTTTTGTTACGCTGGCTTGATGCTGTCAAACTTGTACAAACACCGGAAAAGAGGCATAATAAAATTAAACATAGACACTCATGTTTCCTCTCACAGCCTCTGGCTGATTCAAATTACACCTGTGTTTTTCAAAAGGGAGTCAGTGGTGTTGGGTGTTCGGTGTACGATTGAAACATACGTATATTATGATTTACAGTTAACTGTTGTCCTTTGTTCTCGTTTGCTGACTGGAGGCCCGCCGATGTTGAAGGACCAAAGGCTCTTCGTGGAGCCACCCCTCTCACATCAAAGACGCTGAAGCTCTATGACCTCGTGTAACAGGGCCAGGCATGACTGTGGCCAGCAAGAGGCTTAGATCCTCATGAGCCCCCGCTGACGCGGGGGCTCATGAGGATCTATGCCTCTTGGAAATGGCGAGAGTGCCTTCATGATGGATGGTACTTTAGGCAACTTCCAGATAGTTACAAAGAGTCTCAGGTTAATTGGCCGCACTGAGTATCGGCGCCATGCACACCGAACAGGTCGTGAGATAACGTGCAAGTGTGCTTACGTTGTGTAAGATACTAAGACAAAAGCAACTGGGCTCAGACCCGGCCTTCAGGCAGAAGTTCAAGACTTCTCTTCTCTCAATTTATTTGTTTACCCACCCCCAACCCCAGCCAAACCAGATCCACAAGCATGCTCAGTATGGCGATTTTCAGCACTCCGCTACTGGCGTCCAGTCATCATCATTATCAACGTATCGACGAACACCGATACTCTGTGACACCTTTTCCTCTGACATCCGCAGCGGTCACCTTCGGATATAACAATTGACCTGGGGACCCAATGTGTCCTGTCGTTATATATACGAAATTTGTTATAAGAGAAGTAATTTAAAAAAAAAGATTCCTGTCGGGACTTCTGAAAAAGTGTTTTTATGTGCGACTTTATATCCAAGAGGAGGAGGTGTGTGTGTGTGTGTGTGTGTGTGTGTGTGTGTGTGTGTGTGTGTGTGTGGTGTGTGTGTGTGTGTGTGTGTGTGTGTGTGTGTGTGTGTGTGTGTGTGTGTGTGTGTGTGTATGTTATGTCTGCGGTTGAAAAACGTACACACATTTGGCACCTGACATCTTCTTCACTTGCTGCATCCTGTATTGCATAAACGCAGGTAAAAAGTATGACTTGGCAAGCAGTGGCGAGTAAGCAGCGCAGGTTATGTGATCAAATTAACGTGTGTTTACCTATCACATGCTGTTTACGTTCTGGGAAACTATACGCTGTCAAAACATCGAAAATTTGCCAACTGCCGCCATGGAACGTGTTATGCGTGATGATAAAATTTCACGATGGCGAAGACAATGAGTGGATGATGTTTCAATTTTGCGATGATGATGAATGCACTTCTGATAATGATGACTACAAACGCCAATCATTACTGCGACGCCACCGCTGCTGTTTCATATTTAACTCATTCAGCCCGACTCACGTTGGGAGGCGTCATTTAACGACTATGCACCTGTTGCAGGAGATGGATCGACCATGATAATTCAAGGGTAGTGCCAGATTAGCTTGGCGCCTGTCGGCGCCAAGCTAATCTGGCACTACCCTTGAATTATCATGGTCGACCCATCTCCTGCTGTAGTGCGTCAGGGCTGAATGGGTTAACCATTGAGTTTGCAAAGCTTTCGTCTTCGTAGACGTTTTTGCCGCTACACTGTGGTTGCCCGCACAAGAATTTGGCAGCCTCGCAAGCTGAGGGCGCGGATAAACCCGAGGCGAGATGCGGAAGGCAAAAGAAAATGCGAAGATGCGAAAGTAATCCCCAGCCTTCCCGCCTTATCACCCACTCCATGCCCTTCCATCTGCAAGAGGCATAGATCCTAATGATTCCTTGCAGCCGCAGAGCCTCATGAAAATACCTACGTATTTTTCCTCAGAAATTTTGCTCCAGGCAGTGCCTAAATCTCCGAAGAGTTTCCATCATGTGCAAGAGGCATAGATTCTCATGAGCCCCTGAGGATGCAGGGGCTCATGAGAATCTACGCCTTTTGCGGACGGCATTTACGACTCTGCATTTCAGAGGAAGGAGGTCTCCGGGGATTGAGTCTACTCCTGTATGCATGTCTTGCAGCATTTTGCGCATACATGGCTCTTGTGTCGCTAATCCGACATAAAGGGGTTTTGGTGTAGCGGGGCGAAGCAGCCTCATCCCGACACACATTCCCGCGTCACTTCTTAGGCAGGGCTGATTCATTATGTTCACAAGCATTCAATTTATCTCGGGTTTTGTGTGTGTGTGTGTGTGTGTGTGTGTGTGTGTGTGTGTGTGTGTGTGTGTGTGTGTGTGTGTGTGTGTGTGTGTGTTTGTACTTGTAACGTGATTTCTAAAACGAGAGTCTGTGTTTGCATTCATTTTTTTTTTTTACATATATATATATATTGTTTGATGGCTGCAAACATGCATGTAAAGAAATGAATAATTCATTAAACCTGTACTTGCAAGATCAAAAGGTCGCAAGTTTTACAGATATACGCCCCTGCATTAATAACAAACAAACAAAATCTTTTGAAAAATGTTCCATAACCGTAGCCGAAAAATAAAACCCACCACATTACTTCTATGTAAAACGCCTGTACTTACACGTTTAACCCATTCAGCCCTGACGCACTATAGCTGGAGATGGGTCGACCATGATAATTCAAGGGCAGTGCCAGATTAGCTTGGCGCCGACAGGCGCCAAGCTAATCTGGCACTACCCTTGAATTATCATGGTCGACCCATATCTTGCAACTGGTACATAGTCATTAGATGACGCTTCCAAAATTTGGGAAATACGGGCGTCGGTCTGAATGGGTTAAATGTATACTGAACGCATACATTGCAATAGTAAATACATACAGTATGACTTACTGGTGGTCTGGATACACCGTTTCTCGTATCACAAGGACACTGTTTGACAGGACAGCGACTAGATGGTTGACTAACTGGTGTGCCTCTCATATTATTGACAATCCGTTCTCCAGGGCTGGCTTTGGTTTAAATAGTTTATTGCTTTGCAAAATGCATAAAAGGATATATAGCAATTTCCATCAGATCAAAACAAGCCACAGGCTTATAGGATGACCTGGACACTGAATCAATTACATAATTTGCATTTGCATGGCGTTGGTGGTTAGAAGATTTTAAATACATGTAAGTACCATAATATATATATTGAGTACTACTACATGATTAAACTCTAACACCAACGCCTGCAATGCAAAAAGACTTAGTACTCCTTGATATATATATATATATATATATATATATATATATATATATATATATATATATATATATATATATATATATATATATATATATATATATATATATATATATATATATATATATATATATAATAAATAGTATTAATGCAAAAAAGAAAATGGAGGTTAATATTTCAAATACTATAGTGAAAAGAGAGAGAGAGAGATTATGATGATGATGATGATGAAACTTTATTTATCAACGGTAAAAAGTTTTGACAGAAACAAATCGTCATTTTACAAACTTGCCGTTGCTAACATCTACAACATAAAATAGATTAAAAGATAATAATAATAATTATAACAATAATAATAATAATAATAATAATAATAATAATAATAATAATAATAATAATTATTATTATATTTACACATATTATTTCATGCAACAATAAAATTTAAAAAGAGAGAGAGAGAGAGAGAGAGAGAGAGAGAGAGAGAGAGAGAGAGAGAGAGAGAGAGAGAGAGATATGTGCCTCAACTGGTCTTTTTATTTTCTTTATTTCCTGCAGTCCTAATTATAAATCAATGAAATATTTTTGCTGCAGTAATAAATTCGTGTACAGCTGAAAATATATTGTTCTTCACTGTGGATGGCAGGGTTTTACTTCCATTAAAAAGTAGATGTATATTAGTGTGTTCTGGTGGAAGTGTAAGTAGGGCTAGCTTGAGCAATACAATTTTGAGGAAAACAGGTAAGTCTGGACAAACACAAACACGGAGAATCTAAGACTTTCCTACCCAGCCTTTCACAAGCCAAGCGAGTATGCACAAAGAATGTCGCAAAGACGACATACGGCGCAACGAGGAACTCCCCTACGTGGCAAAGGAAAAGAAGACATGAAAAGTCTTTAATTTTGCAACATTCAAACGTCATTATTAAAAAGAAAAGAGTCAAGTTGGTCCTTTTGTGTAGCATTATCAAACGACTACCAAGAACATTTATGAAGATGTCGCGAACTATTTGGCTTTTACTGCCCAAGAATGTCCGGGGAAAAACATGTGCTGGTCTGTGATTTCGGACCTTACGGCCGACATGCACATCTTTTCGTAACCGTCATACCTGAATGGACCTTTTTTTCTGACCGCAGACACGGAAATCATACAACCACCTCCGAATCAAGCGCAGGTGGAGGGGATTTGCGCTCATAAAAGAACCCATTTAACACGCGCTTTACAAATGTGGCAAAATCCGCGGCCTGAAGGGATGATTAAGTGTTACATCTACATCACTCTTACTACGTGAGAGTCGCCCCGAGGTAGGCAGTAAATTTCGGTAGCCGATGAGACGCGGATCAATTTATTACGGTCCTGGCCCAGGTACTATATGGTATACGGTGGTGATGGGAACAATTGCACGGGTGAGCTTAGTCTTGCGCCAGCCACTAAGCAAGGTGCTCCGCTATAGCGGAGCACCTTGCTTAGCGGCCGGCGCAGGACTAAGCTCTCTCATGCAGAGAAGAACCCAAAGGAGAAGGAAACGCGCTTAGAAAAGACAGTTACAACACAATTTATTAATATTTCTTTTTTAAAATGAACAAACAAGTGCAGAATTCAGCCGCTACTTATCTTGTCAGCGAGAAATGAAACTGCCATTTCTGAGTGGGTTTCTTTCTCCGTTGGGTTCTTCGCTGCATTTTACGCGCTTGGCAGTCACCTTTTTGGGTCTGGATTGAGCGCACTCATGCACCTGGCCCAAGCCTCTTGTCGAGATGTGTGTGATAGTCTGTCGTTTCGGACCGTCCGGCTTTTAGCCGGAAGGTCCAAAATCACAGTCCAGCACACGCCCTGACCATAAAGTTGAAAATCACAGGACCGACACACACGCATGTCGTCCAGCGGCGGGAGACTTCCTTGTTTCTGTGAGGAATCTTTTCTGTCAGGAAAGGTCATCCGGGGTTAGGTGTTGGGTTGAGGTCTACGACACTACGCCAGGCTGTGTGAATGCATTCACGTGGTTAGAATCTGGAGACAATCTTACTCAACTGGCACGAGTACAGTAAAGATGATTCAGATTTGTGCTTTACCATGTACCACAACTTCATTCGTAAGAGTATCTTTCTGTGAGGGACTGAATACACTTAACTCATTCTACCCCATCACCGAAATCCCAAGATGTTGCCGTTGTCCTCTGAAGACTGCATTGCAGTGCAGGACACAGATCGACCATAATAGTTCAAGGGTGATGCCAGAATAGCTTGGCGCCCATAGCGCCAAGCTATTCTGGCATCACCCTTGAACTATCATGGACGATCCTTATCTTGCTGTGGTGTGTCTGGGGTAGAATGAGTTAACTCATTCAGCCCGACGGCCGTTTTTCCCAAATTTTGGAGGCGTCATCTCTGAATGACTATGCACCAGTTGCAGGAGATGGATCGACCATGATAACTCAAGGGTAGTGCCAGATTAGCTTGGCGCCTATCGGCGCCAAGCTAATCTGGCACTGCCCTTGAATTATCATGGTCGACCCATCTCCTGCTGTAGTGCGTCAGGGCTGAATGGGTTAACACTGACGAAGCGGTTAGAGCCCAATGCTCCTGGGGATTCAGCGCGACATAAATACTCTTTACCATTATTATTATTATCATCATCACAGTCAACAGTTGTGTAATCCACAGCTATGGTATTTGCATTACCTTCAGGGCAACAAACAAACAAACAAACAAACAAACACAAACAAACAAAACAAACAGTTCATAACCTTAAAGAAACAAACAGTTCTTAACAAAACACAAACAAACAAATAAACAAAGATGAGTCTCAAAACAAGCGAACGAACGAAACAACGAATGAACAAATGAACGAACAAAGATGAGTCTCAAAACACTGAGCGAACGAACGAAACAACGAATGAACAAATGAACGAACAAAGATGAGTCTCAAAACAAGCGAACGAACGAAACAACGAATGAACAAATGAAGGAACAAAGATGAGTCTCAAAACAAGCGAACGAACGAAACAACGAATGAAATGAACGAACAAAGATGAGTCTCAAAACAAGCGAACGAACGAAACAACGAATGAACAAATGAAGGAACAAAGATGAGTCTCAAAACAAGCGAACGAACGAAACAACGAATGAAATGAACGAACAAAGATGAGTCTCAAAACAAGCGAACAAACGAAACAACGAATGAACAAATGCGGAACGAACAAAGATGAGTCTCAAAACAAGCGAACGAACGAAACAACGAATGAACAAATGAACGAACAAACATGAGTCTCAAACAAACAACTTGTGCTCACTTCTATTTTAAAAATCGATACATCTCGGTCATAGTTAAACGGCGTTGGCTTTGGAAATGTACTGACGGACATACCTACATGTGCTGGTCTGTGTTTTTGGACCTTACGGCCTGAAGCCGTAAGGTCCAAAATCACAGACCAGCACAGCTATGCTTGACGACGAGCCCATACCGTTTTGGCAGGTTCACTACCTGTCTCGTATAATCCTCACTCGGACAAAGCCCCCGGAATCTGAGAACTGTGGACAGGCGCCCAGTACAAGTTTGCTTTCCTGTGACCCCAGTTTTGCGAGACCGAAACCCGATAATATTCTAAATCCGAACAGCAGAGAATGAAATCAATGACCACAAACTAGTTCAGCAAGAGGCATAGATTCTCATGAGCACCTGCACCTGCAGTCGCAGGGGCTCATAAGAATCTATGCCTCTTGCAGACGGAACAAAATGGCTGAAGGAATGAGATGTCGAACTGGTGTTGATGGAGTGATCTCCCTTCGCTCCTTCCGCCACGGCGACACGGGTTTAGTTTGCACAGGAATTAGCTCCCTTTGCTTGGCGAGTAAATTGCCTCCCTTTTGTGGTTAGGGTGGCTTCCCTTTCCGGTGCCTTTATCGTCCGTACGATAAAACGGAAAAGTATACTCTGGCGTAAATGTAATCTAAACAAGATTATTACGCCGAGATTACAGTGAAACTTTGGAATGTCTTTGCCGCGCGCGTTCGTAGCAGGGGTGGAAGGGTACAGCGGGAAATAGGTATTGACTTTGGAAAGTGAGGTCCTTTCCGCTGTGGTATATTTAATTTAGATCTACCACACAATCGCACCATGTACCACTGTATTAAAGCTGCACTTCGCAGATTTACCTATGCCGACATCGTACAAAAACTGTCTTCAACAAACGATGTTGATAATGCGCGTGTAGGCTTGACCGAAAAATCTGGAATTTTGGCCGAACAGAGTGACCGACCTTACAGCTTAGAGTGCTGACTCGCACAACGTGTGCAAAGATGGGGTAGGGGAAGTTTTAAGTTATGACAGCACAAAAGTTGAAAACCAGTTTTTATTGCGAATTTTTAGCACTCGTCACCTTTAACCCCTTCACTGCTGAGAAAAACTGAACATGATCCAACTGCAGGAGATATAGATCCGCAGTCCGACTTTAAATGCAAGAGGCATAGATCCTCATGAGCCCCCGCAACTGCGGGGGCTCATGAGGATCTATGCCTCTTGCTTAAACCACGTTGTATCCATGTTCCTTAGACGGCTGGGGATCTTTGACATTTAATTTACGTTGAATTTCAAAGCACATTGGCAGGGGTTAACGTATTCAGAATTCACACTGTTTTCACGTAGGTGTACTCAGGACGTACATTCACATAAAGACACATATTAACACATTTGTACTGATCCCTGATTTTAGCCTTTAAGGCCGTAAGCCGAAAGTCCCAAAATCAGAAACCGCCATACAAGTTATTCACAGTGCATTTGCATTCTCGACAATCCTACACGGCAAGGAACTTCAGCAGAAATGTAAAACGAGCGAAAACCATTCTCTCTATATAATGAGGCGTTAAATTTAGCATTATTAAACACACATTTTTCATGAGCACCCGTCTCGAATCAATTCTTATCCAAACACACCCGTTCAAATCAGTTCTCATTCACGAAGTACGCGAGTGAAATCAATTCACATTTAGAGAATCAGACCTACCCGTTCCAAATAAGTTGCCATTCACAGCCCCACGTGCTGCAAATCAGCGGGTATTCATGCACAACTTTTTTCCCCGCTGGTCGTGGGTAGTAGCTTAGCCTACCCCGAGATTAAAGTGCAAGTGGCATAGATTCTCATGAGCCCCTGCGTTGCAGGGGCTCATGAGAATCTATACCTCTTGCTTGTGATTTCTGCCAATTTAATATCTAGCCTGAGTATATTGGGGTGTTTTGAGGGGGTTCAGATGACGACTATGATATGAATCAGTATTTTCGCGTACAAAATTTTCATTCAGCCCCTGCCCTCAGTCTAACCTCTTTTAGCACGGGAAACACACGAGCCGTTTTTTTTTCAGGGGTTCGTGATTGTGGCAGCTTTCATTGAAAGTGTCATAGCTCATCGTGGACATATTAAATACGGGAGGTGTTTAACCACCCCGCTGTTGACAGAAGCAACATTGAGGAACAATGAAGCGAACGCCACACAGCTACCAGAGGCAACAGACCTTCGTGAGCCCCAGACCTGTGTATTTAACGATATCATCGCAAACTCGACCCAAATTCAAGAGCATAGATGCTCATGGGCCCCAGCCTCGCTTGTTGAGAAGCAGTATCACAACGCCCAATTGCAAGAGGCACAGATCCTCATAAGCCGGCCCTGATAAGCCGGCTCTTCAGGGCCGGCGCTCATGAGGATCTATGCCTCCTGCTATCATCCATTTTGTCCATAGTAAAGATGAACAATCTAGCAGTCTAATCACATGAAGATCTATGCTGTTCGCTTACATCCATTTTGTCCATAGTAAAGATGAACAATCTAGCAGTCTAATCACATGAAGATCTATGCTGTTCGCTTACATCCATTTTGTCCATAGTAAAGATGAACAATCTAGCAGTCTAATCACATGAAGATCTATGCTGTTCGCTTACACCCTTTTCGTCCAATATTTGTCCATAGTAAAGATGAACAATCTAGCAGTCTAATCACATGAAGATCTATGCTGTTCGCTTACATCCATTTTGTCCATAGTAAAGATGAACAATCTAGCAGTCTAATCACATGAAGATCTATGCTGTTCGCTTACACCCTTTTCGTCCATAGTAAAGATGAACAATCTAGCAGTCTAATCACATGAAGATCTATGCTGTTCGCTTACACCCTTTTCGTCCATAGTAAAGATGAACAATCTAGCAGTCTAATCACATGAAGATCTATGCTGTTCGCTTACACCCTTTTCGTCCAATATTTTTTAAGCGAAGATGATCGTCCGCGGGGTCTGGGCTCTGGAGGATCTATGCCTCTTGACGGCACCCTGTCCGTCCGTATTCTTCACGCAAAGATGGTCGTCAGGTTTCAATGTATAGCCTAGATGGTGAGGTGTAGGTGCGAACAAACATAGCCTCCGTCGCGCAGTGTTGTAATTTATAAGGCGGAATGAGAGGTGGTGTTTGAGCGGCGAGGACTTGGCCAATAAGTCTGGGAATGTCAGCCCCGAATAAAAGTTCTTTTGTGGTGGCGCAAAGTTGAATGTTCTGGTTAGCGGGACTCGACAGCTAGTGTACGGTTCGACGCTGGGTTTGGAAGAGAGCTGCGAACATAATTTTATTAGTGACTAAATGTTAGGGACGCAGGTCGGTGCTTATGGTACAGAACCCTACACTGGAAAAGAGAGTCGTAAATTATATTAAATTGAGCAACATTTTGCTTGATATAGTGCCCATAACAGACAAATGTGATTACGAGACCCGAATCAAAAAGTGCCTTGCGTCATTCATTTTGCGCCTGATTGTGGTACTCAGACAAAACACATGCATGGCAGACGACTGCATGCATATCGCTGTCGGCTCAGCGCGTAGATTTCGTCTGACTATGAAGACATCGGTGCTTCGTATAACCTTGCGTGTTGCTGTGTAAATTCTACTTGTAAATTGATCAGGCATAATTGCGGAAAACGCCAGCAGGTTCAAGTTGTTTATTTAGTTCTTTTCTCAGGTTGTCCATGTCTCCGCTGACATCTCGTCAATTCCACTAGTCAGTGCAGCGACTGGCGTCGGTTAGTTCTCCGCTAGTGTGTGTGCATAGGATACATACATTTCCAGCGTCCGTATACAATAAGAAGTATTTCATTACTACTACACATAAGGAGCTTGAAAAAAATTTCGCGTTTTCATTTTGAAAAATGCAAGTATCATCAAGATCGAGTCTTCTTGCCGCGCAAGGGATTTTGGGAAGGAAAGTATATCAAGCAACTTTCATGAATATTAATTTGCTTCTCATACAATATATCAATACATGTGTCAAAGAAGGACAAACTTTATGGAGTGGGTACATATTATCATGTCTGCGTCGATTGCATCGAGTGGTATTTTTGTTCGTCGCTTGCACAATGGCACAGATATACAGTTCCTGTACACGTAAATATAGTCACAAACCAGATAGGTGAGGCTAGCGCTGGCAGAATTGTATACAGACCAAGGGGAATCACTTAGCGCCGGACTATACCTGCGTATTTCTCTGTGGGCTGGCGATTGGGTGCCTGATAGGCGGGGGCAGGGGATCTAACTGTTTGTCTGTCCGGCGCTGAGGGATTCCCCTTGGTCTGTATACGTAAATATAGGAATTTCTTCCATTTCAACACATATCCATCACTTCATACTGTCTAGTGACGTCACGTTATGTGGATTACAACACTGATAATGTGTATTAAGTAATAGTCTGCATTACTTCAGGTTTTGCCATTAGTCTCAGTTTGCCGTGCTTCCGCGTAGAAAAACCATTAACCCTTTTAGCGCCATGGGTGCATTTCCCGAATTTTGGAAGTGTTACTTAACGACTATGTACCACTTGCAGGAGGTGGATTGATCATGCTAATTCAAGGGTAGTGCCAGATTAGCTTCCAAGCTAATCTGGCACTACCCTTGAATTATCATGGTCAATCAATCTCCTGCTGTAGGGTGTTGGCGCTGAAAGGGTTAAAAAAAAAATAAAACTGTGCCAGTGACTTGCATTCACCGTGGAAAGGAGCAAGGCAGGAGTTTGTCGTGGCCATTGAAAAGTCGTCAGCGGAGTCTGGGAACGAGGTGTAACTATTACAAATGGCCGGTGAAAGACGCTTTTATCGTCTGCGCTAGGTACAAGCAGACGGCAAACAGAACAAAACGGATGTGTAAACCGCCCTCCCCAGCGGGGACCCTAACTAAAAAATTCACTCTGTACATTCACACTCTTTTTGCTCAACACTCACACTCTCATAATTCGACGACTGCCTGCAGTCCTACCAAAACGCAGAGATTGAAATCGGACCAATACTTACCAGCAAGTGGCATAGATTCTCATGGGCCCCTGCGAACGCAGGGGCTCATGAGAATCTATGCTACTTGCTGATAAGTATCGGTAACTGCAAAAGCTCATGAGAATCTATGCAACTCGACGGCAGGTATTGGCAGCTGCCGGAGTCGGTGAGAAGCTAACGCTACTCGCTCGTGGGCGCCCGCAGCCGCAGGGGCACATGAGAGTCTATGGTACTTGTCGGTAGGAATCTGTCGTACTTACAGGAGTTCATGAGAACCTAGCTTTGCCCAAATACAGGAGGCTAAGGAGGGCAAGATGGACAGGTAAAGAGACAGACACGTTCAGGGGGTCATCGGGTGTTTCTGCTTGGCAGGTGCCAGTTGCTTGTTTCAATTTAACCCTTTGGCTGTCGGTAGCGCTTCTTGTCGCGATGATTCCTGCCGGAATCATCGCGACAAGAAGCGCTACCGACAGACAAAGGGTTAATGAAATACGTGTGCTTACTGTCAGTATTTAAAGCAATCTACGGCACGTTCGACGTTTGAAAAAAACAACAACTTGATCTGCATCAGATTGTGTTCACTAGGTTTTCCCACGACTTCAGTGTCCCGGATTTTGCATTTTTAACATGCTGTGAGAAGGAGAAGAAAGGGTGGTTAGTTGGCGACAATCAAACCCCAGTTCAGGTACTTTTTGAAAACAATTACCTCATTCAGCCTGACGGCCGTATTTCCCAAATTTTGGAGGCGTCATCTAACGACTATGCACCTGTTGCAGGAGATGGATCTACCATGATAATTCAAGGGTAGTGCCAGATTAGCTTGGCGCCGATCCATCTCCTGCTGTAGTGCGTCAGGGCTGAATGGGTTAAAGAAAAGACAAGCGTGTTACTGCTTACGTGTTTAAACGTGTTGTCAAACAGCTGTCGTAATGGGTTTGAAGATACGGTTGTTCCCCTCCCCCCCGCACCCCCCCCCACCCCCACCCACGAGTATTCGACATCTTCATTTGAGAATACACGTAGTCAGTGTTGCTCGTTTCGCGGTAAGCATGCGTAATGTTTGTAGGGTCAAAACCCGTGCCTTGTTTACATTTTCTGTGCATTGTGTTCGGTTTGCTCTTGCTGCTGGTCACAGAGAGAGAGAGAGAGAGAGAGAGAGAGAGAGAGAGAGAGAGAGAGAGAGAGAGAGAGA
Organism: Semisulcospira habei; assembly: GCA_036245525.1. Taxonomy (NCBI): domain Eukaryota; kingdom Metazoa; phylum Mollusca; class Gastropoda; family Semisulcospiridae; genus Semisulcospira; species Semisulcospira habei. The sequence continues at coordinate 204,580,764 of BTPG01000005.1, forward strand.
GAGAGAGAGAGAGAGAGAGAGAGAGAGAGAGAGAGAGAGACTGAGAGAGAGACCTGGGATGTTCTGTTATTACCTGATATGCTTGTTGTACCACCAACCCATCATTACTGGAACCCCCCCCCCCAACCCGCCCCCCCCCCTCCCCCACCATCCGTTACAAAGAATGCTTGGAACCACCAGCAGTCCTTACATTCCACCCCGTTCCCGCACCGCAAAAGTCCATCGGGCCGACATCGGCCCAACGATCTCTGGCGCATTGGGTTGCTCCTCGGCCCCTTTCCCTCTACCCTTTCATCCCGTATTCTGCGGTCCCGCGGAGCGTAATTCCCCCTAAACATCCTGATGGCGACAAAATACTCTCTCTCACATCAATACGCCATTGTTAGTAGCCTTGCCCAGATAAACCTGTTTAGAAGTCGTACGCAAAAACCCAGATGAACTCTTTCTGTGCGAAGATGTAAATAAGTGGATCTATACAAGCAAAAATATGTCGAGTCTTATGAACCTCTTGCAGCTACAAAGGCTTATGAAGATATATGTTTCTTGCAAATGGACCAAGTACGTACAGATGCCAGCAAAGATCATGGAAACCACATCCGGACGACATTTTTTAGACGAGGATGGAAATAGTCCAATCTAAGCAAACAAGACGTATATAATTATTCTCAAGAGCCTCTGTACATGCAAGGGCTCATGAGAATCTATGCCTCTTGTAGACGGAAGGGTGGTAGGCTGAGTAGTTGTATAAGAGGGGAAGGAGTCTTCGGACCAAACCTTTCAGATCTCCACTGAACCGCTACTTGAGAGGAGAGCAGGGCGGGGACACACAGTTTCCATCTTTTCAAGTGCTAGGCTGAACTTCTGCCCACTGTCCTCGTCTGAGATTCACCCATCACGGAATGTTCGAGAAGCTCTCATATCAGAGACTCATAAACAGCTATGACTCTCGCAGATTGGTCCAGTTCGCTGTAGGAGTATTAATCCAAGGAGCATTAGCGATCAAGGTCCGGTGACCCACACTCCAAACTGTTTCGACCACCTTGGAGAGACGGGAGACACTTGCTGAAATCGTTCCAGTCTTAGTCAGCTGCTCTGAAGAGGACAATCGGTGACCCCTTGTGACCTCCATCTCCATCGTCACTTGATAAATGTGTGCTGGTCTGTAATTTCAGACCTTACGGCCTACGGTCATAAGGTCTGAAATCACAGACCAGCACACAAAACCCCCGTCTACACCTTCTTCACAGAAGGTTTGCAGATTGAGGATTTTTGTTGCGCGTTTCAGTAGCGATCAATGATTTCTAAGTTTGGAGGCGAAGATGGGAAAGAATACACGACATGGTCGGATCGCCAGGTGTTTGTCGCTCTTCTACACACACTTCATCCGCAGAAGCACTTTATTGTCAAGATAAAACGAGCTATTTACAATTTCAAGTGTTTCATTAATGTGAAACATGCATAGTGCTCTTGACTAATATTCCTATATCACTTACATTTCTTCACAAGAAGTTATTTTCTCCGAAATTGAGGAACGGATTTCATCGTTGAAACACTTGACTTAATGCTGTCAACACACATAACATCCCTGTACTGCATATCTCCACCTGCATTGGCACTAAATCACACGTCATAACTGATGCGCCAGCTCTGGGAGATGATGGCTCATGCTAGTTCTTGGTAGTTCAAATGTAGTGCCAGTTAGCTTGGCGCATTCCTATTCGTGCCCAGTTCATCTCCAACTGGACAGTAAAGGTAAATGCGATTTATTTTTCATTTGCCGCATATCCGTATGCGTCATGTCGCGAGTGAGTTAACTGATTGCCTAGGTTGGTTAGTTCGGGGTTTAACTTCTACGGCACCAAAGTGATAATAGACGGCCCTGACGGGCGGGTTATGGGGGACAGGGATATCTATTGCCTATAGAGTACGACCTGAACACTGATCAACTGAGGTGCACTCCAACTGTGCCACTTTGATTTACCAGGACCTTTCAACGGACATGCTATAAATAAGCCCGTCTTTTCCCCCTGGACTGCTTGCCTAGAACATTTTTGTAACGTTTTAAGTTTTCATTGTAACTGGGGAAACGGCAGCGCTTGAGTTTCATTGCCGTTTATGATCAGTTGAAGTTAACACGCCCCCCCCCCCCCCCCCCGCCTCCCCCTTCCCCATTCGGGGCAATTTCCACACTTATATATAAATAATCTGGTTAGTGCTCTTCTTTCACCTCCTGAGTCAAAAGGCTTAAAATGTGTGCTGGTTTTTATTTCCGTTCTTGTGGCTTAGAAACGTAAGATCCAAAATCACAGAACAGTACGCGAATTGAGAATCGTCTGCTCAGCAATACGTATGACGCACAACACGCAGAAAGGGGCAGATAACACATGACGGTTCAAGCGTCTTCTGCGCCAATTAATCCAATCAAGCACTACCCTTTAACAGGCTAGGTCGACCCATCTCCAGCAGCTGGCTCCATAAAGGAAAGCTCGCTTTCACGGCCAAACTGAGAATCAAGGACAGTGATGCTAGTGTGCAAGTGTGCGAATCGCAAAATGATGCGTGCTGGTCTGTTATTTTGGACCTTACGGCTGAAATCCGTAAGGTCCAAAATCACAGACCAGCATACGAATATTTAGGTCCAAAGCCACAGACCACCACACGGAGTAGATTCTCACCGGCGCGTGTTGCACCGTGTTTTCACGCAAGATGGGCGATTGTTTGTTTTTCTTGTGGCCTCTCTGTTCCTTTGATACTGAAGACTCCTGTCGTAAAAAACAAGCGCGTATTTGATTCTGAACACAAACTGACTACGGCTTGAAGTGATATGCAGTTCAGAGATGTGTGAGAATCACTGTAAGCCAAAAGAAAAACACATGACAAACAGTGATTTGAAAATCAGTGAGTTCAGTCAGTGTTTGAGGTGTGATTAAAACCGAGTTCTACAGGCGCTGAGGGGCTCTGGCACTACTCTTGAATTATACAGCAATTATATATATATATATATATATATATATATATATATATATATATATATATATATATATATATATATATATATATATATATATATATATATATATATATATATATATATATATATATATATATATATAATTGCTGTATTCTTTCAGGGTTCAATGGCTGCTACACTATGAGTATGAGTATCGACCCTCCTCTCAAATTGAAAGCAGGATTTTGGAGGCTTACCCGCTAGGAACTTAATTAGTCTGGATGATTTTACTACCCGGCAAAACCGAGTCTTCCTGAAATGCAGACGTCCTAGAAAATCGGCCAGCTTCTAAGCCCTAGTTCCAAAACGTCCCAATTTCGGAATCGTCTTAAGAAGGCGACATAACGGTTCAGGAAATAAATCGACCATGGTAGTTTAAGGGTGGTGCCTGAATAGCTTGACGCCTATAGGCGCCAAGCTATTCTGGCACCACCTTTGAACTATCATGGCAAATCCATCTTCTGCTGTGATGCATCAGGGCCGAAAAAATAAGACCCCCATTAGGAGATCTGGTTTATAAGGCCTTGTTATGCGTTACAGTCGTTATGTACCTTTCATCTAGCGCTGTCGATCCGTCTCCTGCGACTGGCTCTAAACGTGAACAAATTATATAAATGTAGCGTTTGAAATCACTGGGATCACAACACCTCGTTTTATCGCCGTCGATTCTTGTCCGGCGTGTCTTCGCGACGTATCGGCCAAGATAGTGTCTAGGCGTTGCAGCAAAAGATAGCATTCTCTCCAAAAGGTTTCTTGGACACTCACATACCTCTTGATCTATTGCGGGCACTGAACTTCGGAGGTACACGGACAAACAATGTGAGTCTACCTCCACAAGAGGCATAGCTCCTCATGAGTCGGGGTGTTCATAACAATCTACATGTATACTTCTTGCGGATGGTACATGTCTAATGAGCAGTCGCCAGCTGAACTCCAAGAGTCACGGAGGTACATGGACGTACATGAGTCTGATTCCACAAGAGGCATAAATCCTCACGAGCCCCCGCAATTGCGGGAGCTCATGAAGATCTATGCCTCTTGTACATGATAGTTTTCACTACAGTACTGGACGCAACTCAGTAAATGTTGGTTTTGAACGTACATAGACGAAATTATTTAGCTCAGCAAGAGGCAGGGGCCATCACGAGCCCTCACTACTGCGGGGGGCTCATGAGGATGTATACCTCTTGAAGCTATGCGGTTTTCGCCACAGGACTTGGAAGCCAGTCAGTAAATCCCTCTTATCTTGCAGTTGGAAATATGTCCCCGTGCGTGGATTAGGAACTGGCGAGCGAACGGCTGAACGTTGTCGTCGCACAGGCGAGAAAATCAGCCTAAATCTTCCTTTTGACACACGTTCCCCTGTAAAACCACAGGTGAAGGGAGGTGTCTTCAGGGGTTACTTCCCCTGACGCAATTGAGTCAGAAATAAAGGCAGCAAGGCATGCCTTCTTACAAATACAACCCCAACGAAGAAAGAAGCACACTTCGAAAAAGAATTTATTAACATTCACACATTCTATACTAGGACCGAAATCCCCAAATTTTGAAGTTGCCCTGTGAAAGACTGTATTACAATTCTAGAGACAGATCGAGCATGATAGTTCAAGGGTTGTGCCAGAAGCTATTTTGACACCATTCTTGAACTATCATGCTCGATCCGTTTTGCTGTGGTGTATGGGGCTGAAAAAAATAGTTAAAAGCCTTTTATCAAAATAGACATGCAAACAACTACACTATGTGATACGAATCTCTTCTTTGGTGATCGTGATGGCAGCTGAAGGTTGTATGTTTTCTGGCGCTCAAGCGAAATAAACATCATAGAAAGGAAAAAATAATACATTCCTTAAAATTGTGCTGTCTTTGAATGGTTCGACTTCTGAAAAATGTAACTAAGTAGATCGGCAAACTAAGTGAATCGAAATGCTTTGGTATGACCGCAGCAGCATCAAATACACAAGGCATTTTCTATGTGCAATTTCCATGTCCTAGGGCAAAAATTCCTGTCTGTATTCAAAATAACAATAACATTCCCCAATCAGACGGTACTTCAGGGACTGCAGTTCAACAGTGCGGGCTGCTACCTATAAATCTATGGTGCGCCCCATCATTAAATACACCTCCTGCAGCTGGGGTCCCCACCTTCAGAAAGATATATACAGGCCCGCGAGCAAGTACAACGACGAGGAGCCCGCTACGTACTTAATCCCCGGGACCCTGCAGCAGGAGATGGATTGATCATGATAATTCAAGGGTAGTGCAACATCTGGCACTATCCTTGAATTATCATTATCACCCATCTCCTACAACTGGTACATAGTCGTTAGGCAACACCTCCAAAATTTGAGAAATGGGACCTTGGGGCTAAAGGGGTTAACAACTACGGAGACCGGTCACCAGGCCACCGCCATACTGCAAAAACTTTAGTGGCCCAGCCTACACCAGCGCAGATCCGACAACCGACTGCAGATGCTGTTCAAGATCCAGTAAGGGCTGGTCGACACCAACCTCGCTGACTGCATCCACCAGGCCGACCCGACCCTAGACCAGAGGAGCGCGACTCTACCAAGAGAGAACTTCCCACACCGTTCTCTTCAACTCCTTTCCCCCCAGGTCATTAAGGGAGTGGAATAGGATACATATTTGGGGCGGTCCGTGGCGCAGTGGTTAAGGCGCCTGCCACCAATTCCAAAGGTGAGCGGTTCGATACCGGGTTCCGGCGTTGGACTTTTCTCCTCTGGTAAGTGTCACCGTTAATTCGGGCGGACTGTCGGGGGTTCTTTCTCCGGGTACCCCGGTTCTTCCACCCCCTACACTTTGGTACCGGTCTCAGGCCACTTTACAAATTTCAAATACAAGCGATCAAAAATCTCTGTAACTTCAGTAGCTGACTGGCCCTTCGTTTGTCTTGTACTGTGTTTGTCTTAAATGGCGTAAATTCGTGTCTGTTTCGTGAGTGTGTGTGTTGGGTTTCAGGCGCGGCGCTTTGAGTCGATTTCCCCAAAATTGAGAAAAAGCGCCTATATAATAACGGTATTATTATATTTATTATTATATATCCATCACCTGTCCCCTCCCTTGAAGACTTTAGAGCTCGACTGATATGCTACACCACCCAGCAGCCAGTCGTCTCAGCCCTGTAACAGCATTCCCCAGCCCTCCGTATATAGTTTTAACTAATTTTAATGGCAGTCCGAAATAGCTCAGGCGGTTAAACTTCGGAGCAGGAGAGCGAAGGGAATCGCCGGGTCGTGGGTTCGAATCCCGTCCCGGCCCCGGTAGCTGGACTCACAATCCAGGGGGAAAAACGGATTTGTTCAATAGCATGTCCGTTGACAGGGCCTGGTAAATCAAAGTGGCACAGTTGGAGTGCGCCTGAGTTGATCAGTGTTCAGGTCATACTCCACAGGCAATAGATTACCCTGTCCCCCATAACCCAGGGCCGTCCATGATCACCTCGGTGCTGTGGACGTTAAACCCGAACGAACCAACCAACCAATGGCACTCCGTAACGCGTCGCCGCAGAGTCGTTAACCCTTTTAGTCCCGGATCCCTACAGCAGGAGATGGTTTGACCATGATAATTCAAGGGTAGTGCCAGATTAGCTTGGCGCCTGAAGGCGCCAAGCTAATCTTGCACTACCCTTGAATTATCATGGTCAAGCCATCTCCTGCAACTGGTACATAGTCGTTAGGCAACCCCTCCACAATTTGAGGAATGGGATCTTGGGACTAGAAGGGTTAATGCTCGTTAGAGCCCGACTGTCTTCTTTTTCTTCTTCCAATGTAGTCATGATCTTGTCCCACTGTGGTTGGCTGGGGTTTCACAGGCTTTTTAACGGGTAAGCTTGCAACGTAAACCAGGTGTGCCCACAGAGGAGTCAGCTAATTTTGCAACGCTTCTGAATATCAACAACGGCAAGATTTGCCGGGCAGTAAAATCATCCGGACCAATAAACTTCACGGCGGGTAGCTCCGCTAATTCCAGCCGCCAGAGCGGGAGCTCGATAGACAACGATTGCTGAAGAACAGCGTGCTAGTGCCAGTCCGTTTTACAGCTCGTCTGCGTTTCAACATGAGCGAGTTTTGCCGGGTAGTAAAATCATCCACTCCAATAAAGTTCATAGCGGGCAATGCTCCCAAAGCCACCTCACAACGCAGGAGATTGGTCGACCCTCAACCCTTTCGGCCGTCGGTAGCGCTTTTTGTCGCGGTGATTCCGACAGGAACCACCGCGACCAAAAGCGCTACCGACAGCCAAAGGGTTAACCTCATGGGTATGTAGCTGAGAGGCGCCAAGTAAATCAAGCATTAACATTGCAGAATAAATCCGGACGGTTTGCCTCAGCATTGAACCCGTGTCTGCCGCTATGAGACGTGTATTCTCGTGAGGCCCTGCAACATGTAGGTGCTCATGCGAATCTGTGCCTCTTGCAGATGGATTCCTGTGGATGAGCGACCGCTTGAGCCATTGTGATCATCTGCCTCCCGCGGCTTGTACAGGGTGCTTAACCCTTTCACTACCAGTGCTCGTAAAAAACGTGTTTCTGAAATCTTCGTTAATTCAACTTTAAAAGAGGGGATCCTTCCAACGTCGGAGGGACATGGTTGTAAAATGTGAACAGCAAGAGGCATAGATCCTCATGAGCCCCCGCAACTGCGGGGGCTCATGAGGATCTATGCCTCTTGCAATTGTGTGTTGCTCTTGAGCCGGCTCTGACAGCGATGGGGTTACAGACGCTTCTGAAATGTTAACTGCACGGATATAGGAGAAGACGGATTTATGGGGGTTTGTAATCGCGTGTGTGCCCGTTTAGAAGCTAAGCAATCTTTCTCGAATGATCGTTCGCATTCTGTCTACTGAGCCTCCGAAATCCAGCACAGCGTGAGGATGTACCCTGAAGAGCAAAAAGGTCCTAGGGCCAAAATAAGGCTGAAGTCAGCCAGAGGGCTCGCTGCTCCCTGCGACTGTGTATGAAGTTCATGGAGCGACGTCTTCAGCCGTAATTTCTCCCACTGCACACTCAACGCAAGCTAAACGCCACGAAGACGTCGTCTTGAAACATATAATCCAGATGTACAGAAATGAGGGTAGCAACAAGCAATATGGGCACAGATAAGTCCAAGCAGGTCCACAGGGCCCATGAGGATCTATGAGTCTTGCAGACTGATGGCGTTGGCTGGAGGAGTGACACGGCACTAGGTACACAGGACTACAACGTGTTGAGTACAGGAGGTCCATTTTGCACCGAATGACGTCACTAGTGTGAAACCGCAGCTTGTCTGTTAGCTCCCTTGAGTGTCAGCCTTACCCTTGGTGTCAGCCTTACGGCGGGCCTTACAAAGGTCGTGGGAAGTACGGAAAATACAAGAAGAATTTGTTAAGGAGAAGCGATCAAGTTTTTTTTTTTCCAAGGGAATCTGTGCTGGGCGACTGCTGTTTTAGACGACCTTTATTTAGACAACCAACGCCCCATACAGATATTAGCCAAGTCCATTCTTATCCCTTGCACTGCCGAGAAATAATGAACACGATTAATTGCAAGAGACATAGATCCTCATGAGCCCCCTCAGTTGCGCGGGCTCATGAGGATCTATGTCTCTTGTGGACCCTACTTTATATCCATTTTCGTATGACGGCTGCGGGTCTTTGACATTGAATTTACAAAGATTTCAAACACACAATCTGCGATAATTGACAGTGAACCCCAAGAGGCACCCTAAATTTGAGGCACACAGGAGTAAAGAAATATCTGTGAGCTAGCTAGACCCACAGATGCGCGAGACTCCCCGCAGCTGCGGGACCGCATATTCAAGTTATTTATTTCACGTGCAAATAGAAGAGACTGGATGAAGAAGCGAAACCCATACCAAAAAAGCCCTGAAATATGCGTCCATGGAGACACAGGACCCTGCTGCTGGAGTTTATGTTGAGTATTTTTCACTTGTAGACGGAGGGATCAGGATGCGGCACCGAGGCCCAGATAAAAGCACGAAAACATGCATCCAGGAAACACGGCCCTCTGTGACGTGCAAAGACAAAAATTCAGGGCCGGCTCATGAACAGTCTCCGCGCTGTAGGGGTCTGTGACAGACGTGAAGTGCTCACAGCCGGGTACTGAGCTTCTGTGACAGGACCAAGCGCAACCAGTTACTGAGTGTTTTTGTGCATCTGTGAATGTGATCTCTTTCAGGAGGGTTGGCTCATTCACAACCACAGTGCATGGACGCAGATTCTGTTTCTGAAATCTGTGTTAACCATTTTAGAACCAAGGTCCCATTTGGAGGTGTTGCCTAATGACTATGTACCAGTTGCAGGAGATGGGTTGACCATGATAATTCAAGGGTAGTGCCAGATTAGCTTGGCGCCTTCAGGCGCCAAGCTAATCTGGCACTACCCTAGAATTATCATGGTCAGTCCATCTCCTGCTGTAGGGACTCGGGGCTAAATGGGTTAATTGACCTAACGCCAAAGAACACTAGCAGTCCAAGGAACATGCGCACAAAGTCAGTGTTGTCACCAAAAGACACAGATCCTCACGAGCCCCCGCAATTGCGGGGGCTTGTGAGGATCTATGTCTCTTGTTGTTGCATCGGGTTTTTTTTTTTTCTTTCTCGGCAGTCAAGGGATAAACGTTTTATGTAAATCAGAAACAGGAAAATCAAATGTAGGCGGAACTGATGCCGTTGGATTAATAGTGCGGGCAAACGCGCGATTGAATTTGTCAACGACAGACAGCGGGGACGTGAAATTTCAAATAAAACTGCAGTATGTGGTATTCGCGGATAATAGAATGAGTGATTAACACTCACAAAAACGACGCTTGCGTGACAAGTGACAAAGGATTGCCAGTACATGCCATTCAGAATATATTTATTGTTCAGCTTACAATTTTTTTCAGCAGTCTTGGGAATTAAGAGTGCCAGGTGAAAAAGTTACGCTTGACCTGACAGTAACCATCCCCGTGCGGACTTACTGCATCCCTCTCACCCCACCCCCTCCCCTCATCCCCACCTACCTCATAAAAAGTAGTGGCAGCAAGAGTGGGGAATTCCTGCCACAAAGAATCGTGAGCAATGGAGGATTGCCGGACGGTAACAAGATTAAGATTGCTAAAATGAAGGGGGGAAAAGTCCTCAGTCTGATAACAACCCTCCCCGGCTAGTCTTTACTAGACCTTACTCCTCACTCTACCCAGACAGGTTAGCGGGAAGCGCTCCTCGGGTCATAAATCAACTCAGGTGAGAATGGTGACGTTTCACAGGTGAGAAAAGAAATATGACAGGTAATAGTCAGTCCCTTCATCGCGCCGTAAAATAGTGTCACCTCCCGTAATAAGGTGCGAGCTTCAAACCGCCAAGGTGTCGGTTATGACGGATCTTGCATGTCCACGGTCAACACGACAAATTGGACCAGGTCGTTTATCGTTCAACAGGTGCAAAATGCGAAAGATGTATCGACTGTGTAAGCAGTTTGGTGTGTAACATAGCATAGCTCTGAAAAGTGTCTGGTTGGATTGGCGCCTGGAAAGGCGCCAATCGAACCAGACACTTTCCTTGAGACAAAGGTATACCTTGTATATACCAAACTTCTGTACATTGACATCAGCTTCAGGTGCCAAGCGAACCAGGCAGTTTCCTCGAGTCAAAGCTATACGTTTTAAACGCCAAATTACTGTACTTAAACATTATCATTTCCAGGCGCCAAACGAACCAGACAATTTCCATGCATGAATCAAAACTATAATTTTTTTTTAAACACCAAGAAACTGTACTTAGACATTATCATTTCCAGGAGCCAAGCTACTCTGGCACTTTGCTTGAGTCAAAAATATACATTTTTAAACTAAAAGAACCCGTGCTTAGACGTTATCATTTCCAGGAGCCAAGCTAATCTGGCACTTTCCCTGAGTCAAAGCTATGCGTTCGTAAACACCAAACTAAAAAAAGCTAATCTGGCACATTCTTTGATACTACCCTACTTCTATCAAACTCGATCCACCTAAGACAATTGAAACCGGAGATATGACAGATGTGGCACTTTGGACACCCCAGATTGTTTCCTTCTTGCGAAGCTAACGTCAGGGGCGATCATCTGGTGGTCTTGGGTGTGAAAAAAAAAATGATGGCACTTTGGCCGCTGTAAAAGTGTAAGCATTTCTTGCTGACGGCGGCCTTACCTTTCAGTTTTTATTGTCTCGTGTGTGAGGCTTCTGTTGACAAGACAAACTCCGACAAATCCCAGACGTGTTTGTCAATGGGGCTCTAAATGTCAGGGTACGCACACTGGATCTGACCTTGAGCGAGCAGTGGGAGGCATGGAGGGCCGGGGGGGGGGGGGGGGGGGGGGACGGGGGAGAAGAAGAAAGTTTAACGGGGTAGAAAAAAGGGAGTAATGCTGAAGTGCAAAGGGGTATACCCTCTCACGATGCAAGGGAGGATGAGTATCTCTGCCGGAAGCGTCATTCATATTTACAGGTCGGCCTCTGCAATACGCGCTCCAGTATAAGGCGATGTCTGATATAGGCGTCTTTGGCTCCTACGGGGATGCCCGGTGAACAAAAGGTCCTCGGGCCGACGTCAGCCTTAGGTGGCCCGCGCACTGCCGTGCGCGGGCCACCTAAGGCTGACGTCGACCCGGGGACCTTTTGCTTACAGTTGGTTTTTCAGTCCCCTTCACAAATATCTGTCGTTTCATCATCTTACAGTAACGCGACCGAACAATTCAAGGGCGGTGTCAGAATAGCTTGGCGCCTCGCGGCGCCAAGCTGATCTGGCACAACCCTTGAACTATCGTGGTCGATCCTTATTTTGCAGTGTGCCAGGGGTGACTGGGGTGGATGTACGACTGTGTTTAAGAAGCGATTGACAGCCCTAACAAGATCTGGTGTGTTGACCGAGGGCTTTGCAGTCGGGAGCAACTTGTCATACAAGCTCAGCAATGACGTTTTGATTGCATGTCGTGCGGCTCACGTTGCAGGGGAGACGTGGTTTTCAAACAGGTGTGGCGCTGCAGACTGGCATTCCGGTACCTGAGACACGCATCTATGCACACACGCGCGCGCGCGCGCGCGCACACACACACACACACACTCATGCGTGCACGCGCACTGCTAATTTTATCCTTTTTTCAGGTAACCTGTGCAAATGATTTAGTCTTAAAAATTTCTGACCGCGAGAACCTGTGCTGTAAGGTCACAGTGAAGACTCAAATAAAACAGCATAAGTGTCACTTCCTTTTTCGATTTTTTTTTTAATTAAATGGGACTCCGCTCTAAATTATCGACGCAGTTGATGTTAACCCACTTAGCCCCGAGTCCCTACAGCAGGAGATTGACTGACCATGATAATTCAAGGGTAGTGCCAGATTAGCTTGGCGCCTTCAGGCGCCAAGCAAATCTGGCACTACACTTGAATTATCATGGTCAGTCCACCTCCTGCAACTGGTACATAGTCGTTAATTAACACTTCTAACATTTGGGAACTGCACCCGTGGCGCAGAAAGGATTAAGGCCAATCTATTACGTTCGCTCAAGATAGCATACTTACCAGCTAAAGAAATGAGACATAATGATAATCGGAAACACTAAAGCGCTTGCGATGATCCCAAAAAAAGACGCTTTTCTTTAGCTAGTCACTATTATATCTCCGAAAGGCCGTTACCCGCTTCTGACTTCACCTTTCCCAAGTTTTCACAGGGTTAATTCCAACATCGCGAAAGCCAGAGGACTGCCGCCCTGTGGAGGACAAGGACAAGAAGTCCGCTTTTGTGAAAAGCGAGATGGTCATTGTGTTACAACGAATAACTTGCTTTTCACAATTACCGTCTTCTGCCTTTACGGGGAAGACGGTAGGACACCGGTGCCATCCTCGGCTAATATCCCAGAATTTGCGACATGTTTCCTATATTTCACATAGTTTAACCCCCTCGCCGCCGAGAAAAACGATGGCGATCTAACTACAAGAGGCATAGATCCTCGTGAGCCCCCGCGACAGCGGGGGCTCATTAGGATCTACGCCTCTTGATGTTTACTGGGCGGCTGTGTCCTTTCGGTTGTTGAATGAACGAAGATTTCAGAAACGAAATATCCGTCCAGCGACAAGGAAGGGGTTAAGAGGTCACGAGCAGCCATTTCATTCAATTAACTCTCCACCGCCCTACCTCTCTATCAGTTCAAAGCCTCGTTTGTAAGATTTCCTGCCGTCCGCTATCATAATAATAATAATTCAATAAGGCTCAGTTTTTTTCCCGCCACACCCTGCGCTAATTAGTTCAAAGCGATTTATGCTTTCTCACATACTGCTTTCATTAATGTTATTAACCTTTTGATCTCCAAAGTCAAACGTAAAATAGAACGCTTTCAAAGAGTTAGAAGAAAATAAGATTGAAGTAGTCGTAGACAAGAACGACTTCACGAGCTCAAGGGTAGCGCCTGATTAGCTTGGCGTCAGGAAAGGGGCAGGGCTAATCAGGCATTACCCTTGCGCAATAACGGTCCATCCATCTCCAGCAGATGGCGCTGAGAAGGAAATAATTAAACGGCCATAAATGTTGCAAGGTCTGATAGGCAGACGACAGCGAACGTGGTTCGGGTGTTTCCGTGATACGTTTTGATTGGCTACGCTTGTCGGGATCTGTCGGAAGTGCGGCATCAACAAGATAGAGGGACAGTTTATTGATTTAACCCTTTGGCTGTCGGTAGCGGCTTTTGTCGCGATGATTCCTGTCGGAATCATCGCGACAAAAACCGCTAGCGACAGCAAAAGGTTAACCCATCGCAACAGACTTGCGATAATGATAATAATACGAAAATGTTAAAACGATAACTACCCTACAGCTGTAATCATCAACCCGTGACAGGCTGTATTGCGTCATGGCCCTTGAAATCAAACAGCCCAGAGCAAGTCTATTTTTGTGAAAAGCAAGTGTTTCAATTGTATTTCACAAGAATTATTTTTTTTTTTTTAATCCGGCATTGACTGGTTTTTGCTTTTTACGCCTTCGTTAAAATTTCTTTCCCTCTCTCTCTCTCTCTCTCTCTCTCTCTCTCTCTCTCTCTCTCTCTCTCTCTCTCTCTCTCTCTCTCTCTCTCCCTCCCTCCCTCCCTCCCTCTCTCTCCCTGTTATGTTGTTTGTTTACAGGACAGCTTGTAAGACATAGCTTTATCCTGAATAAATAAAGATTCATCATCATCATCATCTCTCTGTCTCTGTCTGTCTGTCTGTCTGTCTGTCTGTCTCTCTCTCTCTCTCTCTCTCTCTCTCTCTCCCCCTCTCTCTCTCTCTCTCTCTCTCTCTCTCAGTCTCTCTCTCAGAGTTTTCAGATGAACTCTTAGTCTGCACTTCACGGCACGCAACGTTTCTCTACTGGCACGCGATGTGCACGTGTCCAATCAGCCGGCCAATGGCTTTAAATAACAGTAACAGCAAAAGAAAAAAAAAAAAAAAAAAAAAAACACAAACAAACAACAAAACAAAAAAACAAAACAAAAAGACTTTGAAAACGACCAGAAAATTAGACACAATCCTCTACACGCTACTGCGGCACATTTTATTTAATTGATTTGGCGGACACATAAAAATACCAGGCATACTCCTTTGCCTGTTTCGTGAAATTTTGCGCCCTCAGCTTCATTCATATGAACAATCGTATGATTATGCACAGAACTATGGAAAGACATAAAAAAATAAAAAAAATAAAAATAAAAAAACGCCACTGTGCTGATGTCAAAACAATTACAAGGGTGTTAGATTTTCAGAATGATATCTCTTGACATGCGCGTGCAACATCCCAATACGTTTCCATTATGACACAGTAGAACCTGTTATGAACAGCCGCCTTCTTATAGTGTAAGAAAAAGTCTTAAAGGCATGTGCTCTCTCTCAAGGGAAGTCTACGGCAAAAAGTGTAGGTGGCTACAGGCATATAAATGATGACCTTTCATGACAGGAGTGATTTCGTACGAATGTCAGTGCTCTCTAAAAAAAATGTTCTAATGTAATTGTGCACAGATTTCACAATTTGCTGCTAAAACACGTTACCGAACACCTACACGCAAGAGACATAGATCCTCATGAGCCCCCGCTTCAGCGGGGGCTCATGAAGATCTATGCCTCTTGCTGAGACCACTCAGCGAGCCGGCCGTTGAGAGCCCGCCGGTTTGAAAGGACATCATTTCGTCTAGCGACTGACTAGAAAACGGTTAACACAAACGAGACGTCCTGCATGCGGATTTGCATGTTCACGCCGCGTGTCCGCACGCAGGCACTTCCTGAATGAGTTAAAGCAAATCTGTGAACGTTTCATCAACACTAACCCTCTGCCGCTGTTTCACAACATTCTGAACAGGCATTCCTCATGATAACTGCATTTTGGCGTGTCGGCTGCATTTTGCATTATACACCTTACACCTGAGGCCTTAGCTCCCTCTCGGCCCCCCACCCACCCATTTGTGTGAAGAGTGACTGATGCCAGCACTAGAGGCATAGATCCTCATGAGCCCTCGCAATTGCGGGAGCTCATGAGAATCTATGCATCTTGCAGCAGGATCTCCGAAAATATCACTTTGGCATTTGCAGACGTTTTGCAGGATGAGTCTATGTTTATCTAAACGAAGAGCCTCATCCATTTACAAGGTACATGACAGAATTTGCTTAACATTGGAAGTGTTCTTGACAATAAGTGGATTTTCTTTTCACTTCCCGAACGCACGTTAGGTGCCAACACAAACGAGAGTTGCGTTTTTGCTTTGTGTAAGGCAACAGCCGGAAATGAGTGTTTAAAAATACGAAATTTTGACAA
The DNA here is from genome assembly GCA_036245525.1 of Semisulcospira habei. Lineage (NCBI taxonomy): Eukaryota > Metazoa > Mollusca > Gastropoda > Semisulcospiridae > Semisulcospira > Semisulcospira habei. The sequence goes on from BTPG01000005.1 coordinate 204,596,575, forward strand.
GAGAAATGTTATTTCTTCTAGAAAACGTGAAATTCGACCAATATTGCAAGAAATTGTTCTACATTTCTGGGCTCTTTCTGGACTTAATTTTTTTTTTTAATCATGAGTTTCATATTTGAGACACAATACATACTTTATAATGCTATGTATGATTTTCACCGTTCCTCTGTATTATCTATATAAAGTACTGCTTCTCTCTCTCTCTCTCTCTCTCTCTCTCTCTCTCTCTCTCTCTCTCTCTCTCTCTCTCTCTCTCTCTCTCTCTCTCTCTCTCTCTCTCTCTCTCTTTGAGCGAAATTTCCACTTCGTGCGCAAACAATGAAATGATTTTAAATCCTTCCAAAACGGAATGCATGACGATAGCAACCCGTCAGAAGCACCAGCTCAAGCCACTTACACTCAGCCTGACTATCCATAATGACATCGTTAATCAGGTCACGGAACACCGATTACTTGGTGTAATTGTTGATGACCCGGCAGATGAAGTGGCAATCACACATAAATGCTGTATGTAAAACTGTTGCTAGAAATGTTTTTATGCTTTCAAAGTTGAAGTACTTTATCGATGTTGATGCCCGCAAGTTATTTTACAATGCGCATGTCAAATCCCACATCGATTATGCGTCCACGATATGGGATGGCAGCGGTGACATACACTTAAAGAGGCTTAACTCCCTGCATCGGAGAGCAGCGAAACATATCCTGCCTGATTCAGCCCTAACAACTGATGAAAGACTTGAAAAACTGAAAATGCTACCTCTTAGCAAGCATCACCTCTTAAACAAGGGTGTGGTTATGTATAAAATCTGGAATGAGATTCACCCAAAATATCTTTGTAAGCTCTTTACCAAGGCAAGTTCAGGTTATTCTACTTCAAGACGAAACTTTATTACACCTCGCCCCAGGATAGATCTATTTAAAACCAGTGTATCTTTCTCAGGCGCATCTTTCTGGAACACACTGCCAACATGTATAACACACGCTAGCTCCCTCTCCTCTTTCAAGGAATGCCTCCTCAGTCAAGTACTTGTCTGCTGATACATAATCTACCACAAGTATTCGTATCAAACATGTGCTTATGGTATAATCAGTGCATGCTGCCGTATGGTTTGTGCATACTAATAATAATCGCCTAATTACATAATTCAACTTTCTATTATAATCCAAATAATTTTGCTGTCTGAAGTGAATTTTCACTATGATCCAAATGATTTGCTTCGTATATAGGTCAAGTTATCATTAGCGCGTGTCTGTGTGTGCGCGCGAGCGTGTGTCAGTGTGCGCGCGTTGCGTGTACTTTTTATTTTTCGTTTGTTTTTTGTATGACCGAATGAATGAATGAATTTTGTTTAATGTCTCTTCATGTTTAATGTTTTCTAATTTTTCTTTGTGTAATTTGGTACTATTAGTATTACAATTATTATCCTGTGTTTGTAGAGTAGCAACGGCAAGTATGAAAAATGGCACACGTGCTAATTACTTTATCCGTTGAGAAATAAAGTTTCATTTCATTTCATTTCATTTCATTTCATTTCTCTCTGACTCTCTCTCTCTCTCTCTCTCTCTCTCTCTCTCTCTCTCTCTCTCTCTCTCTTTAACTCATTACACCCTGAGGATGAACTTATCGTTTTCTTGTGTGCGTGTGTGTGTGTGTGTGTGTGTGTGTGTGTGTGTGTGTGTGTGTGTGTGTGTATGTGCGCGTGTGTGTGTGTGCGTATGTGTGTGTGTGTGTCTGTGTGTGGTTTCCGTGTGTGTGTGTGTGTGTGTCTGTGTGTGTGCGCGCGGGCGCACGCGCGAATACTTTTTTTAAATTTTATTATTATTATCATTATTTTTCTTTTTAAAACTGTATTTGTCTTGTTACCCTTTTTGGTGTTATATTTAAAATGTTATTTAGGACAGAGGTGTAAAAAGGCCTGCGTGCCTACTGTCTTTAGCCTTAGAACTGAACTGAACTGAACTGAAATTTTATTTTTTTCTCTCCGTTTTCCATTTTTGTCGTCTCATTTTTGTTTTGCGCCGTCAGCTGTTTTCAGTGAACGAAAATTTGACAAGTCATGCAGGTGCCCTTTCAACTGACGTTTTTGCACAACACACACACAAACACGTAATCGCGCGCACACACTCACACACACACACGCACACACATTCCCAACATATACCCAACACCTTTTACCGAGTTTACTTCGCAAATTTAAACACCTTGGCAGCCTAACCCTAAAGCCACTCCGACAGCAAACTCCTTCCAGCCGTAGATCCTCATGTGACCATCCTCTCTGCCAGACCTCCTTCGCGATAGCTGGTCTATATTTACATCTGTTTTACTTAGACGGGGAAAACCGTCCCGTGAATGTATCGTTTCGACAGTAAGATGGACCAAATATTTACACGTTCAGGAAACCTGTACCGACGATTCAATGCAACAGCAAGCAAATCCCGTTGGAAAGAGGCACAGATCCTCAGTTCCGCGGGCTCATGAGGATCTGTGCCTCTTCAAAATGAGCGCAGATTGATACCTTTTGCTGCCTCTGATGCTTTAAGAAAAAAAAAAAGGTAATCTTGCAGGTAAAGACAGATACAAATACCGTCTAACCGCAGCCGGCTCGTCCAAAGTTTTTTTTTTTTAACCCTTATCATTCGGAATACACCCGTGTGTGAAATACGTTTGACTGAAATAGTTCAAGGGTGGTGCCAGAATAGCTTGGCGCCTCTAGGCGCCAAGCTATTCTGGCACCACCCTTGAACTAAAGCCATCGGTCCATACTGATCCTATCTGTAAGTACTATAATGTAGCTTCCATATGTCGGTGTACAAATTTGAAGCTTTTAGCCTCAGTATGATATGGGTTCACAGAATGGGGTTCGTAAACGGCCTTTGTTTTTTTGCAGAATGAAGTGGATTTACATATGTATGCTCATTGGTCTGTAATTACAGACCAGCACACACATAATTATATATATATACACACTCCATTCTCCCTTCCCGGCTTCTTCTGGTCGTTTCCACTGATTCTTCAGACAGCAGCTGAACATGGAGTGGGCCAAGCTTATCACTATCGCTCGCCGTATTTACACAGTTCCTGTCACGGAGGAGGTGGTGGGGGCCTACAGTTGCCAGCGAGCTCTGTCTAAATGTCAAGAGCATGGTTAGAAACCTAACAAGGCTGCACTTCACCCGCCATCACCTCGCCTTTTGTTTCTGGCGGCCATAAACTGGCGCCCAAAACCCGATTGCAAAGCCCCGCGGTAGCTGGGGGAACCCCCGGGGGGTTAAAGACACGATGCGGCTTCACTGAAAAATGCCCCGGCCAAAAAGGCTGTCGATACGGCCGCGCGGAAACCCGCCTGCAAAAACATAACAGTAGCTCATGAAGACGTGTCAGTTTATACTGTACTGTGACTCCAATAATGGCAGACGTGAGTGCTGCTGGACTCAGAATCCGAACCTATGACTTACACGCAGAGACAGAAAAACCTAACGGAGAAAGAAACACGTTTAGAAAAGACAGGTACGGCAACTCAGTGTGTTGTAACTGTAATTTCAAAGCGTGTTTTTCAGTTTCTCCGTTGGGCTTTTCCGCATATTTACGTGACATGCTTGGCAGTCACTTTTTTTTTCAATCTGGATTACGACTTACATGGAGTTTTTTTTTTTTTTAAATAGCAAAATATAACCACAGACAAGTTGGCACACAGCGGCTCTAGGTTGCAAGGCCAATCCAGAGTACGATCACACACCAGCTCACAGTTGTGCTAACTACATGTGCATCAGTTGTTCCGTCTTCTCGTTATGCTACTCTGTAGGCCTACATAGTTCTGGACGATTTGTTGACATTACTGTTGTGATTTGGCTGCTTGAAGGAAAATTTAATTTTTAGAAATGACATTGTCACGTGACAAGACGTTTCAACCCCCTCCCTGTCAATGGATGGGAATTGTGTTATGAAATCTTTGCTATATCAGCGCTCAGGAACTTCATCCATCTAAGGACCATAGATACAAAGTGGTTTCAGCAAGAGGCATAGATCTTCAAGAGCCCCCGCGAATGCGGGGGCTCATGAGGATCTACACCTCTTGCACTTGGGTTGTGTTTAGTTTTTCTCGGCGGTGAAGGGGTTAAAACATTTTCAAACATTTTATTGAGAAATATCTGTAACTTTCAACCGTTTTTATTAATCTGAGTTGGTAGGTTGAACTGAGACGTGTTAAATCTGGAGGACTGGCCGATGTACAATAGTTTCCATAGATTTGTCTTTCTCTGTAGCTGTAGAAAGTGCCTTTAAATCTTTGGCGATTTGGGGGAGGGGTGGGGGCGGGGGGGGGGGGGTTGGTGGAAAAGAATGGCTTTTGTTTTCCGGTGACTGTGGGTGGTTGGCGGGGTGGTGGGTTGATAGTTGTGGTCTTTTAGCTTGTCTGGCACATGGGGAGATGCTCTACAGTCGTAGATAGAACGCCCCACGGCCTCCTCTCCCAGAAGGAACACAGCGGCAAACACGGCGTCTATTGCGGGTGAGTGTAAAAGTCGTATGCGCACCCTGAAATCATCGATAACAAAATATTCAATGTCATTTATTGTCATGATCATTTTGGATGGCCATCATATCATCTGGCCTAACTATCCAGGCATGTGCAAGAGGCATCGATCCTCATGAGCCCCCGCAATTGCGGGGGCTCATGAGGATCTATGCCTCTTGCAGACGGGAAACGTCCGTTCTAAGAGAGATATAAAACGAAAGAAAACTAGAATCCAGATCACGTGAGATGTGACGCTACTACTGAAACACCTGCCGGTGCTGTTAGCTCAGTCTGGGTTTTTGGATGACGTCCTGTTATGTTTTAGACCTTGTTTAGCCGGAAACGTATAAAACAGGGATGGTGTGTGTGTGTGTGTGTGTGTGCGCGCGTGTGTCCGTGTGTATGTGTGCGCGCGCGTGTCCGTGTGTATGTGTGTGTGTGTGCGCGCGTGTGTCCGTGTGTATGTGTGTGTGTGTGTGTGCGTGTGTGTGTATGTGTGTGTGTGCGTGTGTGTGTGTGTGTGTGTGTGTGTGTGTGCGCGCGTGTGTCTGTGTGTATGTGTGTCTGTGCCTGTGCGTGTGTGAGTACGTGTGCGTGCGTGAGTGCGAACGAGCGTATGCACGTACGTGCGTGTTTTGACGCCATTATAAAAGTGAATAAAATGGGCGCCAAACATGTATTCAAGTGTCATAAATGTTGTGCAGCACACCCGTGCAAATCATAGTGCTGTTTTCAATGTAAGGCATTTCAGAAAATCACACTGATCACACTCTTGATACGGCCAACACGTTGTGCAGGAAAAGTCCTGATATTTTTGTGTGGGTTTAGTAACTGTTCAAGCGCCCTCTACCCACTCCCTTTCTCTTAAAGTGGCCACACAATATTTTAGAGTGTCACGTTCAGTGAAGTGAGTGTGACCCAGGTTGCGGAACTGGCAGCACTGAAGTATCATCAAGTTCACACAAACATCAATGTTGACAGTCCTGACAGAAATTACTGAACGTTCGTGGAATATTACTTGTGTCCAGATAACAACTACCATCAACAAAACCTCGAGAAGCAAGATCACCTGTTGACGTCACTGTGATTATGACGAGTGGTGAAACCCTTTACCAAACTACAACCGAAAAATAAGTCCGTGGTGTACTCCAACTGACCATTTACTTCAGTCTCGGGCAAGCGGTCAGTGCAGTACTCGAAAGTGAACATTTTACTTCACAGGCCAACCGGGATCTCCATTTTATACATTGAAATCCTACTTCTGTGTGTGTTCGCATGTGATTATAGACCCGGCCCACGGTTTGGCGTCGCAAGGCCCGCCCAAAACCGCGGACAAGTACTTAAGTAATCGTCATATTTTAGTGTCGGTTTTGGTAGTCGTGCGACGGACGACGAGACTCTCCAAACGTCTCGACGTCCGTCGCACGACTGCCCCAAAAGTCAGTACATTAATTTAGGGTCGTTTGGGTGATCGTGCGACCGTCGACGAGGCATCTCGTCTTGGCAGTCGTGCGACCGTCGACGGGCCGCCTTTCGCTATGGCAGTCGATGGACCGACGACGAGACGCCTCAGGCGTCTCGTCGTCGGTAGCAAGACTGCCAAAAACGACTTAAAATATACCTCTAATATCATAAACAGACATCCTGAAAACATAGACTTACGTGTGGAACGCCCAGTTAGCTGAATATACAGGGAAAGAAGCGCCGATGCGTCTTTTAAGTACTACTTAAAAGCCTCATCATAGTGGGGGGGGGGGGGGGGGTGATCAATCGCGGTGAAAGCAACTGAGGCATTCCACTGAGCTTACTTACTTACGCCTGTCACCCCTACCCGGGTATAGGCCGTCGACGAGAGACCTCCAGCAACTCCTGTCCTGTGCTTCTCCTTCGATTCTACTCCAGGTGGTTCCCAGTCTCTTGATGTCTGCTTGGAGGTCTCGACGCCAGGAGTTTCTCGGCCTATCTCTTTTCCTCTTTCCCTGGGGGTTCCATGACAATGCCTGCCTAGTGATACTGGAAGCTGGCTTTCTCAGACTGTGACCGATCCATCCCCATCTTCTTCGCCCAATTTCATTCTCTGCTGTTATCTGCTCTGTTCTCTCCCAGAGTCTGACGTTGCTGATCTTCTCTGGCCAGTGGATTTCAAAATTCTTCTAAGGCAACTGTTCATGAAGGTCTGTACTCTGTTGACTGTGGTTTTTGTCAATCTCCAAGTCTCTGCTCCATATAGGAGAACTGCTTTTACATTGGAGTTGAAAATCCGGACTTTGGTGTGTTGTGACAGCTCTCTGGAACTCCACACTTTTTTCAACTGGAGAAAGGCTGCTCTGGCTTTACCGATTCGTGCTCTGACATCTGCATCAGTGCCGCCTTTTTTGTCTATGATGCTCCCGAGATAGGTGAAGGACTCCACCTCCTCCAACGGGGTGCCAGCAAGCAAGACTGGTTCTTCCCTGGTTGCGTTCAGCCTCATTGTCTTTGTTTTCTGTTTGTGAATGGTGAGGCCCACTTGGGACGAGATGTCAGCAAGCCTCGTGGTCTTGTCCTGCATTTGTTGATGAGTGTGGGACAGTAATGCCAAGTCGTCTGCAAAATCGAGGTCGTCAAGCTGTGTCCACAGTGTCCACTGTATTCCACTTCGTCTGTGCTCTGTGGTCATCTTCATGACCCAGTCTATGGCCAGTAGGAAGAGGAACGGAGACAGCAGACAACCCTGCCTGACACCAGTTCTGACCTGGAGCTCCCTGGTGAACTGCCCTTCGTGGATCACGCGACATGTCATGCCATCGTAGCTGCTCTTGATCAGGCGGACGAGCTTTGTGGGTACACCGTAGTGTCGTAGGAGTTTCCACAGAGTCTCTCGGTCCACACTGTCAAATGCTTTCTCATAATCCACAGAGTTGACGCACAGCGGGGAGCTCCACTCCAGAGACTGTTGCACGATGATGCGGAGAGTGGCGATCTGGTCTGTACATGATCGGTTCTTCCTGAATCCTGCTTGCTGGTCTCTCAGCTGGGGGTCAACGGAGCTCTTCATTCTCTCCAGGATGATCCTATTGAAGACCTTCCCTGGTACTGACAGCAAGGTGATTCCTCTGTAGTTGGAACACTTGCTGAGGTCGCCTTTCTTGGGAAGTTTGATTAGGTACCCCTCCTTCCAGTCAGCCGGCATCACCTCCTCTTCCCAGATCTTTCCAAACAGTGGGTACAGCATCTCCACTGTTGTCTCTAGGTCTGCTTTCAGAGACTCCGCTGGGATGCCATCTGGGCCTGCTGCTTTGCCGTTCTTCAAAAATGCCACTGCTCTTCTGATCTCTTCCCGGCTGGGTCTGTCACAGCTGATGGGTAGGTCGGTCTCTGCCGGCTGGATGTCTGGGGAGTCAGGTGGGCTAGGTCTGTTCAGTAACTCTTCAAAATACTCGGCCCATCTGTCGAGTTGGTCTGCTCTGTCTGCAATAGGCTTGCCTTCTTTGTCTTTTACTGGTCTTTCTGTATGGCCATACTTGCCTGACAATCTTCTGGTAATGTCGTAGAGCTGTTTCATGTTGCCGCTGCCTGCTGCCTTTTCTGCCTCTGCTGCCAGGCTGTCTGTGTAGGCCCTCTTGTCTGCCCTGATACTCCTCTTCACCTCGCGGTTGGCTTCCGAGTATTCCTCCTGTGCCCTTACTTTGGCTGCTCTCGTGCGACTGTTGTTGACAACTGCTTTCTTCTGCTTCCTCACTTCTATCTTCTTCAAGGTCTGTGCCGACAGCCAGTCCTTGTGATGGTGTTTCCCGAACCCTACAGTGTCTTTGCAGGTTGAGTTCAGCGCCTCTCTAACTGCCTTCCACTGCTGCTCTGTGGTGACTGACTCCTCTTCATTTACTAGCTCCTGTAGCGCTTGAAACCGGTTGGACAGCACCAGTTTGAACTCTTCTCTTACTCCAGTTTCTCTCAGGAGGCCTACATTATAGCGCTGTCTTCTTGTTGTCTCTGTGCGGCTTTTCTTTAGCTTGAGCTTCATTCTTAAGGTAAGCAGATGGTGGTCGGAGGCGACATCTGCTGCCCTCCTCACTCGGACATCTTGAAGGGATCTTCTAAATTTCTTGCTAATGCAGATATGGTCTATTTGGTTCTCTGTTGTATGGTCAGGTGAGACCCAAGTTGCTTTGTGTATTCTTCTGTGTGGGAAGATGCTGCCTCCAATGACAAGTCGGTTTAGAGCACAAAAGTCTACAAACCTCTCCCCGTTCTCACTCATCTCCGAGCCTAGTCCCTGTCTCCCGATCACCTCTTCGTATCCGGTGTTGTCCTCCCCTATTTTGGCATTAAAATCGCCCATGACGATGGTGATGTCTCGCTCCGCACATTTGTCCAAGGCACTCTGGAGTCGGTCGTAGAACTCTTGTTTCTCTTCCTCGTCACTGTCATTAGTGGGCGCATAACACTGGATGACGTTCAGCTTGAGCTTTTTCTTGGTTCTAAAGGCTGCTGTGATAATTCTTGGCCCAAGAGGTTCCCAGCCCATCAGCGCTCTCTGTGCCACTGCTGACAGCATGAATGCTACACCTTCTGTATGGGGGGCATTCTCCTCTACATGACCTGAATACAGAATCATCTCCCCACTTAACAGCCTTTTCTGGCCAGACTGCGTCCATCTGGCTTCACTGATACCTAGCAGGGAAAGGTTGTACTTTTGCATTTCCGCTGCTATCTGGGCGGCCTTGCCGCTCTGGTACATGGTCTTGACGTTCCATGTGTATCCCTGGATAGAGAGAGGCGGCTCGGTCCTGTGGCTTCCGAAGACTTCCGGCTTTCACCACAAGACGTCATAAGTCTTCTGGTAGAAGAACCTTCCTCCTCCAGGAAAGGAATTACTGTTAGTCTTTTCGTCGGCGTTTTTGTAGCTATTTCCTTTTTTGCAGGGTGGGGAAGCTACCCCCACGCCCAACCCCCTTACTAGGAGGACCAGGTGTTTTCTGTCGGGGTCACCTTCCCTTAGACCATGTTGGTTCACGGCACCTTATTTCATTCGGTGCACCCCTCTCACGACGTGCCTCAACGCCATATGGTATTCCACTGAGCAGTAACTCTTAAATGTTTGGTGTTGTCAGTGACAAGACTGACCTATCCATTGACCTCCCCCCCTACCCCCCACCAACCCTGACTGCTAGTAGTGGCATGTTGCGTTTCTGTAACCCTTGTTAACTAGACGCCGAAGAGCCTCGTCCGTCCAGGGAACGTGGATGTAAATTGGGGTCTGGAAGCGGCATAGATCCTCTTGAGCCCCCACAGTCACGGGGGCTCATGAGGATCTATGCTTCTTGCGGTTGGATCGTGTTCACCTTTTCATCCGGCGTTGAAGGGGTTAATCGTGACGATTCTATCCACAGTAACAATATTTGGCACCGCGGGCAAAAAAAAAAAAAAAAAAAAAAAATCACAAACGTCTATCAGAGGGTTTCCGTTTTGACCGCTTTCAAGGCACCCAGTTCCAACAGCCACATTTTTTTTCATAGAAATGTCACCGTTTAGAATCACCACAGACCTTCACATCTCAAGGCTAGTGCCTGTAGTCGCACTAGCTTTGAGCTGTGCAGGTCGATCCATCTCCCTAGCTTGGCCGCTGACGCGAAAGGTGTATCGACTTAGAAAAGAGACCGAATCATACAAGGTCACTGAAGCGTAAAATATGTTTTCCGTCGGCGCGGGATCGATTCTTTGTACACGGCGCCAAAAGCACTTTCCCTTTTCCCCTCCGCCGTCACACATCAAGAGGGGGTGGGGGGTGAAGCTGGGGGTGGGGGGTGCTTGGGGGAGGGCGGAGGTACAGGATCAAGGCTGCTGTCTGAAAGTAAGTGACAAATCTTTACAAGAGTAGCCGAGCGAGGTAGAAGCATGGCAAGGGGGTACACAGCAAAAACATTAACACGCCCGACCTAAGGAAACCGTACAGGGTGACTGGATTGGCCATGATAGTTTAACGGTAGTGCCAGATTAGCTTGGCGCCTTGAAGGCACCAAGTTAATCTGGCACTACCTTTGAATGTTATGGCTGATTTCATTTCCCGTACCACATTCAAGAGAACTGATTATTTGATTGGATAGATAGATAGACGGACGGACGGACGGATTGACTGAGTGACTGACTGACACAGGGCTTGATTCGAACAAACACTTAGTGGAAGAGCAAGTGCAGTCACGGAGAAAATTCAAACGGCGCAACGTAACAGCCGACAGTTTAATTGGCTCGCTACAAATCTGTCATCCAATCGTGGACTGGCCAGTAGTTGCAACAGCCACCCTAATTGGTCCGTCACAAATTCACTTGCGTCGACCGCGAAATCGCCTATGCAACGTTCTCTTCACAAAGCTCACTCTAATTACTCCACTGCAGAAGTCCCAGGAATATGACAGATGGGTCCATGAATTAACTTTCAACGCTAAATGTGCAAATTGGTGATACCCTTCTTCACATAAACCCATCCATCTGCAAGAGGCATAGATCCTCATGAGCCTCCGCATACGCGGGGGCTCATGGGGATCTATGCCTCTTGCTGTCAGCATTTACGTCTGTCTTTCACGTTCATGGGAGATTTCCGGAGGATGAAGACTTCGACGGGATAGCGCAAGCTTCTCAGAAAATGAGAAGGCAGAAATTTGTCGTTGTAATTAATTTCTCGCATGGAAGATGAAGTGCACTCAGTGGCAATTTCTTTTGAAGCGACTCATCAACATGCAAATGAAGTAGCCCGACCGTGACGGATTACGTTTGCGCTGGTTGCGTCAAGAACGATAGCCAGAACGGAGTAGGAGGTAACTTTTGGACGCTCTTCTTTGTCGTGACGCTGATGTCCACAGCTACGTCTTGAAAGGTCACATGAGCTGTCTGCTAATGGGGAGGATTTAGGGTCCAATTTTCGACTCTCTTGGTGGGCAAACTGGCGTCCCGAAGGTCTTGAATCCATAGATTGTATTACAACAGAGAAAATCTGCGCCATGAAATAAAAAAGGCAGCAAGTCAATTTTTGTGAAAAGCGAGATTTTCATTGGAATACAATTACAATCTTGCTTTTTTTTTTTTAAATATAATAACGGTCTTACCGTCTTTTGCCTTAACGGGACAGAAATGGCTATGTAGTCTAGATTTTTAGAATTTATCCCTCTCAGTGCCGAAAAAAAAAGTTGAACACCACCCAAGGGCAAGAAGTATAGACCCTCGTGAAGCACCCGCAGTTGCGGGGGGCTCATGAGGACCTATGCCTCTTGCTGACAACACTTTGAATCCATGTTCCTGGGACAGCTCAGAGATTGGGGTATTCAATTAACCGAGATTGCTGAGGCACAGTCTGCGTCAGCTGGCACTGAACGGGTTAAAATTGGACGTCATGCGAGTTTCTAGGACGTTCTTGTGCAAAACCTATCTGTGCCTACAAGCGAAAGGTCAGTTAAAGATCACAGACTAATGCACAAAACAGATCACCCCAGCCAAGCGCCTTCATCTCTGTCCGGCCACAATTAACCCTTTCAGCCCCAAGGTCCCATATCTCAAGTTTTGGAGGTGTTGCCTATGTACCAGTTGTAGGAGATGGACGGATCGTGATAATTCAAGGGTAGTGCCAGATGAGCTAATCTGGCACTACCCTTGAATTATCACGGTCAATCCATCTCCTGCCGCAGGGTCCCGGGGCTAAAAGGGTTAATCCCCTTTCTTCTTGAACCTCAGATGTCGCAGTGGCATCTTGCAAATGGCAGACATACCCGGCCTATACCACTGACACTGTGGTCATGTGGAGGATTGTGTGTTTTTTTTTTTTTTTTTTTTTTTTGTCTGTCAGGGGGGAGGAGGGGGGGGGGGGGGAGGGCCAAAAGATGCATGAGATACTGAGCAGTGTGTGAGTAGGTTTTTCTACATCATTGTCATATTGTGGCTGAAACCGTACGCGAGCATATGATCCCAACGAAAGAAAATTTGTCGACCAGACTGACACAATACAGTTTTTTGAATTATTGAATTGAATTGAATTGAATTGAATTGAATTGAATTGAATTGAAGAAACAAAGGCTCATGTTAACCCCGTAACTTACAGCGCCTAGACTGAAATGGTGTTTCTGAAACCACGGCAGATTCACTACTTAATGACACGCTGCTAGGGTTGAATCCAGCAAGATGCAACGATCGTCATGAGCCCCCGCAACTGCGGGCGCTCATGAGGATCTGTGCCTCTTGCATTCGGGTGTTGCTCGCTGTGTTACGGTAGTGAAAGGGCTACAAAATCATCTGGCATGTGCTCGTAAGTTCAAGTCACCGCTCAATGGATCATGCTGGAGCAGGGAGCCCAAAGTCAGTCCCAGTAAACCAAACGTCCCTGGGCCCTAATTGGCTAGAGCACAGCCAAGCACAGGTCAAAAACGGCTGACGTCGGTCTTGGACCTTTTGTTTATTGGGCTTTCCAATCGCCCTTTAAACAGTAGAGTAAATTGGTGATTTTTTATTTTGTATTTTTTTTATCTCGAGTACAAGATCTTGAAGAAGACGTGTCCTTGGTAAAGATGGTCTGTTTACCCGTGTTTGTCTTTAGTAAGCGCACCCGCTAAGCTGCCGGGACAGCAGACTAATCATAATAAAACCTTGCCAAGCATCCCGCGAGCAATGTCCCGCTGACTGTTACCAGAAATACTCAGCACTTATTACCAAATACTATTCTGCAATATTTCGAGGAAGCGTCCTCCGATTACACTTTGACTCTATTCAACGGAGACATCGACCATGACAGTTCAAGGGTGGTGCCAGAATAGCATCACCCTTAAACTATCATAGTCGATATAACTCGAACCGCTAGTTTGTCGTCTGTAGAGGCCAACTACAACATTTTTAATTTTTGTCTAAAACTCAGTGCATTAGTAGCGGCGGGTCCCTCATACCGTAAATAACGTTCAAGCATAAGTCCGCACGCCTGCTAGTCTCCAGGTATTGGTGTACGCGTCAGAGCTCTCAGTAGTGTCACTGCTAGTAATGGGGGCTTTCTCTGATCGACCATGTCGGCCCTGCCCATATTTTACGCCTGGCCTGCTGTTAGATATACTGCCACAATGTCTGATCATCGGTGTGTGAAACTGGAGTGGGTGGGCTGTCTTTGTGGGCCGGAAAATTAACCGTAATACGTACATGTATATTCAAAATAAGACTTACATGTATATAACATTTTCATTTTCGGCGCCAGGCGCGGTAGACTTACCCAGATAGCTCGTGGATATGTGCTATGTCTGCTGCCTCGATGTCTGTTCATTGCTTCTGATGCGAAAAAGCTGGAGTGGGTGGGCTAACTTTGTCGACCGAAATATCAGTCATAATGCGTTGGTAGATTTATCATGATAGTTCATGGTTACGTCTTATGTAGGTTTGTAGTAAAGTTGATTAAGTCATTTAAGGGGGCCCCACAAACCTTTCACAGCTATTTGATGACTATTTCTTTAGAATGAGTTAAATAATCGGTACGCGTGACCGTACTTTTACCGCTGATGGAGACGGGTCGACGATGAGTGAACAGGCACCGAGCTAATCTCACAATACCCGACAGCTATCACAGCTAACATATGACTTGAAAATTGTGCTTGGCAGATCGTTGTAAACCGTGTGAACAATTCAACCATGGAAGTGAAACGTATAAGTTATAAAAATACATATTATATATCTAATACCCGTTGCACGGTTAGGGATTTTATGGCCACACACATTTGAGAAGCGTTTAACCCCTTCACTACCGCGAAAAAGGTGACAGGATCCAAATGCAAGAGGCACAGATCCTCATGGGCCCCCGCGACTGCGGGGGCTCATGAGGATCTATGCCTCTTGCTGAAACCAATTTGTATCCATGTTTCTTGGACGGTGTTGGTTTTTGGTCGCTGAATGAACCAAGATTTCACAAACAAAATATGTAGTACGTAGGACAGGAGTCGCTGGAGGTCTCTCGTCGACGGCCTATACCCGGGGAGGGGTGACAGGCGTGAGTGAGGAAGTAACGGCGTACGTGAAGTGGCTGGAAGAGGTTAAACAAGGCGACCACCCCTCTTTCTCGTAACTGGCGCTGAGAAAGACACTCTCCCGACCATCAGCTGTAACGGGGTTCCGCCCATCATAATCTAGCACATTACACGTACATTTCATTGCGTCTTTTAGCAGACCCCAAACCGTTTCCCTAATCCCCTTCGCAGCCAGTTGACGAAGATTGCGTTTCTTCAGTCGTCTTAATTTGAACCACGCCAGCCGCCCCAGGAACATAGAGTCAAAGTGGTCTCAGCAAGAGGCATAGATCCTCATGAGCCCCCGCAATGCGGGGGCTCATGAGGATCTATGCCTCTTGCAGTCGTATCTTTTTTTCTTGACAGTTAAGAGGTTAATATGAGTGTGTGTATTATTATTGTGTGTGTATGTCCTACTTCATTGTTCTTTGATGTTTGCCTTTCGCACCAAGACCATTTGATTCAATATTCAATTCAATGACGTTAATACGAGTCAGTGCACGTATTAGGAAAACTGCCTTTTTCCCCCATCACTCATGTTGAAAATTTCTAAAGGGCAGCCGAAGAGTTTAAAAAAGTCTAAGGATGTAGGCAAAACTAAATAAGATCGCCGACGCATTGTTCTGTACCTAACTGTTCCGCCAATGTGCAAGGCGCCGATGATTTTGATGATGAGGCTGATTGGTAGTGAGGTAGTTTTCAATGATGATGACGATAATAATAATAATAATAATAATAATAATAATACTAATAATAATAACCAAAACAACCATGACCATGCTGGGGAAAAGAAAGTCCATTTTGTGAAAAGCGACTTTTCATGTATTGCAATGCAAATCTTGCTCTTCACCTAAATGTCTTTGGGGTACGCCTGTACGCTTTGTGTTGGTCTGTGATTTTTGACAAACGGATCAAATCCTTAAGGAAAAAAAATCGCAGACCAGCGCAGTGCCAATGCAGTCTATTACACTCCCTTACCTTGCACTCATTAACTGTCCCAGCATGGGGCGCGTTTTACCCCTCCTATACAGCTCTGATATCTCAATATCGACGGTACCTTTCATCCTTCTGGCTTTTAAGTGTAGGCGCCAGAGGCCAGGGACATGAGTGAGCTTAGTCCTGCGCAAAGCCACTAAGCAAGGTGCTCCGCTATAGCGGAGCACCTTGCTTAGTGGCTTTGCGCAGGACTAGGCTAGAGGAGCACCTTGCTTAGTGGCTTGCGCAGGACTAAGCTAGAGGAGCACCTTGCTTAGTGGCTTTGCGCAGGACTAAGCTAAAGGAGCACCTTGCTTAGTGGCTTGCGCAGGACTAAGCTAGAGGAGCACCTTGCTTAGTGGCTTTGCGCAGGACTAAGCTAGAGGAGCACCTTGCTTAGTGGCTTGTGCAGGCCGGACTAAGCTCACTCATTAAAATGATCCCCAACGGAAAATGGCCGACAAACTGAGACACAGTACAGTTTAGTTCCGGGTAAACTTCGTCAGTCAAAATGCGATCTTAGACTGAGGCGCCAAGTTAATCTGCTTCCTAGCCTTACACGATCATGTTCCATCGATCTCCCTCATCTGTGTGTATTCGTAAGAGGGCTTGTTCTTTCATTTAAAACACAGGAAAGTCGAGAGAAAATATTTTGACAAACTGCGAGAAATCAGATGTGCGACTCATCCCTCTAAACCTGTTAAGAGCTTTGGAGTTTTTTGAGGGGCCGTCCCGCGAGTCTTCTCAGATTGCGCAGTGGAAGAATCAGTATAGTTTAGGAGATGACGACCATGGTAGTTCAAGGGTAGCACCAGAATAGCTTGGCGCCGTTAGGCGCCAAGCTTTTCTGGCACCACCCTTGAACTAACATGGCCGGTCTGCCTTCCCTCGCATTGTGTCAGGGCTCGCTTTTAGTAAGTCGCGGGAATCTCCTTGGATACAATGAGAGAAATGCGACACCGTCTGTTTAAATTCTATCACACTATGAATCGCTCGTTCCTTTACCTTCCCACAACCCCCGAACTTTTGTATTCTGCGTCAGCGCCCTCCTCCCTGCTGCTAAGAAAAACACGCCGTCGCGTAAGGATTTTCAGCGGCTGTGCACTTTGCAGGATGGCGAGGGTTCAGCCAGTTCGGATTACTCAGACGAGCAGCTGAAAGACTGATTTGATGATAAAAGCAAGCACAACGATGTGTGAAACTGGAGTGTTGTAAACAATTATACTTTTGCAGATTAATATGTTCACTGTGGAAAATGAACACGACAACCCAACTGCCGCAAGAGATATAGATCCTCATGAGCCCCCGCAGTTGCGGGGTCTCATGAGGATCTATGCCTCTTGTTGAAATCACTTTGTATTTCCTTGTTTATTTTGACGGATGCTTGACGTGGAATGTGCGATGATTCAAAAACACAATATGCGTTTAGTTCAGTTCAGTTATTTCTACCCTCCCCTCCCCCCCCCCTCCCCCTTGCACGTGTAGTCATCGGGGACAAACGAATTCACTGGCAGTGAAGGGGTTAAAGCAAGCGAAAGATTTGAACTCCTTGGAGTGTATTAACAATTAATAATTCTACAGAGCAGTTTAACGTCACAGAGGAACACCCACCATATTGTTCAAGATGTAAGCACGTGTAAATCGATAAGCCTTTTGGACGTGAAAACTCGCGTTTCTCCACTGTTCCCTGTGGACTGAGTTACAATAGCCTCAAGGTAGCTTACAAACAATACCTGTGAGTCACCACGACAGCAAGTGGCGAGGTGACAGCATAGTGGACCGGCAGCCACATTCACACTGACATGCGGACATAAAGATCCGGCGGCAAGAAGCACACCGTATGGTAACTATTGCGCATTTTGATCTGTTTTGACTCGACCTGTCCCATACACTATCCGAGGTGTCATAGATAAGCGACATAGTTCAGTCAGTCAGTCAGATATATATATCGTTAAACGTTTCGGGCTTAACGTCTTTTGTCCACCACAAAGGTGATTTCAAAGACGGGGCACCGAAAAGAGTTCTGTACAAATTTTGATCCCAGCTGGGTTCGAACCCACGACCTTTCGGACGAGATTCGAACGCTCTACCACCGAGCCACCCAGCTTCCACAGAGAGAAAGAGAGAGAGAGAGAGAGAGAGAGAGAGAGAGAGAGAGAGAGAGAGAGAGAGAGAGAGAGAGAGAGAGAGAGAGACTACGCAAAGCCGGCTGACGTTAAATCTTAGTATTTGTCTCCCAGGTGCGTGGAATATGACACACTTGCACCACCAACCACCCGGCCCCGGCAACACCATCAGCCAGTTGAGCGACGGAGCGGCAGACAGTCAGAGAGACAACCTCCCCCCCCCTCTACACCCCCTGGCCCACCCCCCCCCCCCCCCCCCGGACGAAATCGACGCAAGTTGGAAGTCCCTGTCCCTGTACAAGCAGAAGAAGAAGAAGAAGAAGAATATGACACACAGAGATTGTCGGAAATCTGGTTATACCCAAGCCTTTCATGAGAACTGCGTAGCTGTCCTATTAAAATTGCCTTCCTGGATACGGATTAACCATGATAGTTTAACCCATTCAGCCCTGACGCACTACAGCAGGAGATGGGTCGACCATGCCGGCGCCAAGCTAATCTGCCACTACCCTTGAATTAGCATGATCGATCCATCTCCTACAACAGGTGCATAGTCGTTAGATGACGCCTCCAAAATTTGGGAAATACGTGCGTCGGGCTGAATGAGTTAAGAGTAGTGCTGGAATAGCTTCAGCCCCCACAGCCGCCAGGAGCTCGTGACGATGAACGCCCCTTGCAAGAAGGCTTCACTGGAGTACACGTATCTAGATCTCTGCTTGCAGAACTTGGATTGCGACGGTCATCGGGTTGACGTCGGCCACAACCGTGCGCGGGCCAACAGCGACCCGAAGTCGGCCACAGGACCTTTTTACTTACCCTTGATGACTATTCCAGGCGGACGCAAAAAGCATAGGGCATATCTCTTGCGGCTGGATTGCAAATAAGGACATGTGATGACTGCTCCAGATGGACGCAAAAAGTTTCAAGACATCAGGACTTATCTAGCTCTTGCCACACCGGCTGTCTTCCTCGATTCGCTACCGCTGTATCAGTGGTAGCGAATTGAGGGAGACAACCAGTGTGATCTCTTGCAGAGCATGGATTGCAAATGAAGGTCCATGACTTTTCGGGGGTTTGTGTGTGTGTGTGTGTGTGTGTGTGTGTGTGTGTGTGTGTGTGTGTGTGTGTGTGTGTGTGTGTGTGTGTGTGTGTGTGTGTGTGTGTGTGTGGACGTTTTCAAATAGGCGCAAAAAAGTATAAAGTCTGGATGAGACAAGGCGGGAGGGAGCAGGAAGGGGGTGGGTGGGTGAGGGGTGGTGGGTGGGTTGAGAGAGGGTGGCGGGGGGGGGGGGGGGTGGTACCATCGGACACAGGCGTTTATCGGGTGACAGGCCACGCGTCCTCTTGATAGGTTAATCTTGACGGACGCCCTCATCATCCATCGTGTCGTAACACACACAGTCACCGTTACATCTCCGCATCATCAAGACACTTAGGCTTAAATGTCCTCAACAAGAGACATAGATCCTCATGAGCCCCCGCAATTGCGGTGGCTGATAAGGATCTATGCCTCTTGCAGACTTGGTCTAGGTGCAAAGACCTCCTGACTGCTGGACACACGAACTGGTCAGGTTGACACTAAATACACTGCGTGGCCAGGTAAGCCGCGCTTCAAGATAGCTGCCTTCAAAAGTTTAGGTACAGGGCTCGGTCGAGAAATTAGGTTTCTCACGAAGTCTACCCAATTACAGTACCAACGACAGTTCAAATCGATGCACATTGCGACGAAACACGCGCGTGTTCTGAAGATAGCTGGCCAGTATTTGCTCTTGAAATATGACTTTTGCGTGTGTGTCGTAAGTGATAAACCGTGTGTTGCGTTACGTGGTACGGATATTATACCTGTTGAAAGCAAAATAACAGCAGTTGACGACAGCGCTTACAACTGAGAAGTACCGATTGCGGATGAAGAAATACCTCAAATGTATTGACAAAATAAACTGACAATGAAGTTACGATGAAAATATGTATGACTATGTTGTCCTGCCTAGTTCCCCCCCTCCCCCTCCCCCCCCCCCCCCTACTTCACCTCAACTCCCTCCCACCCCCTACCCCATTTTTGAGTCGTTTGACTTTCCGAGGCCTGACCGGGAAACCGATTGTCTTTACGCAGAGCCGATATTTTGATGGTGGGCGCTGTTTACTGGGTACTAATGAAAGAAAACAACGATTGTCAAAACCCCAAAGGGATTACTGATATTTTTACAGCTTTGCCTAAAAAAAAAACAAATGTTAAACAGACGTGTGTAGGTGATGTGCGGTGTTTTCGCGCGTTGCAAGCATGAAAGTGATATCATCAGACTGATGAGTAGAGTGAGTAGGATCGGCAGAGTAACCATCTGACTGTCGGGAGCGCTTTTTTGTCGAGGTGATTCCTTCCGGAATCACCTCGACAAAAAGCACTACCGCCTGCCAAAGAGTTAACTGTTTGGCAGCTGGGGTCCAGCGAAAACTTAAGATGACTGGACGCAATTAGATATGGAACGATCTGCCGGCTTACCCATCCTTATGTTAAAACAGCCACTCTCCTGTGTACTTGTAAGAGTGTGGGCTGGTTACCAGCGCCACTTACGTTCAAAGCCCTTGAATGATCCGATGTTTATTTTATAAACGCGTCAGTCACGAGAACCAATTTCCTGTGCGCCTTTCTATTATTCAACTAAACAGCAGTCTTTTCACTGGACCTGGAAAATCTTTAAACTGCTCCACGGACACAGTGCACGCTCCGCAACACACTGCACCCCTGTGACATCAACCGTTTGAAAAAAACATAGATGTAAATGTGGCCACCGAACGGCATAGATCCGCATTAGCCCCGGCAAAACTGCTAAAATGAAAGATACAAAATGCGTTCCATGACATACTGAATGCCCGACGATCTCAAACGTTGACAGAAACGCTGATTTAAATGATCGTATCAAGAGGCATAGATCATCACGATTCACCGCAATTCAACTAAACAGGAAGTTTTTCACCAGATCTTGGAAATCTTGAAACTCCTCAATTTAATGATATACGTTCCGCAACAGAATAAACACCTAAGATATCAGTCGAGTCTAAGAACGTAGATGAAAACAAAGCAAACAAGAGACATAGATCTTCATGAGCCCCCGCAATTGCGGGGGCTCATGAGAATCTATGTCTCTTGCGGTGGGCCATCACTTCATGTTCGCAATTAGTGTTCATAAACAACTTCGAATCAGCGAACGTCTCGGTACGGTCTGCAAGACGTCGTCACAATGACATCGGCAAGGATTGCATTTCCTGGGGATGTTTCCCCTCCTACGCCGTGTCAACGGCAGGACACAGTGTATCGGATGTCTGTGATTGGGTCACATTGTTCGGATCCATCCGCTAGCGGGTTCCGCGGTGATGCTATGGTTATTGCGGCAGCTGGCTTCCAGCCTCGAGGCTTGCCCGAGCTTCGTCGGAGACTGAGCCAGGTCTCACTGGTGGAGTGTTTCTTCTCAGATATATTCTCCACGAAGAAATAGGTGCAGGTCTGCGGTCCAGATCTTAAGGCAGGAAGCCGTAGGGTCCAAAACCACAGACAAGCACCTAAAGTGCCGTAACTTGAGGTGAAAAAATATCACAGAACGTCACACGAATCGTGTTGGTAAGAGATGCCGCATCAGCCGAAGGAGCCACTGAGGAAAGACGACTCATGATAAGCGTACCCCTTCTATCTTCCAATTAAACAGAGATAGATCCTCACGGGCCCTTTAAGATTACACGAACGCATGTGCCGATCTAAATTTGTTGCTGACGGCATTAAATTTCATTTTGCTGCATTGCATTAAAACTACTCGGCTATGCATCAATTCATGCATCAATCCATGAATGCGCCCATCCATCCATCCATCCGTTCGTCCATCCATCCATCCGTCCGTTCGTCCGCCCGCCCTCCCTCCACCCACGCCACATCAAATCTGAAGTCCTCAAGGAGAAGAGGTAAGGGTGTTCAGAGCACGACTAAGACACCTTTCAACTTTGGTGTCCAGAACGGTCCCAGCATCTCAATACCGCCGTTCAGGAACACTCTGCAGGCTGTTTTCCATCAACAGACTCAACACCCCAGATCTATCATTTCTCCAGCATGAAGAGACACGTGCGCAAATGAGCTTAGAAGAGGCATAGATCCTCATGAGCCCCAGCAATTGCGGGGGCTCATGAGGATCTATGGCTCTTACAGACGGAGGAAATTAACTGCAGAAGTGATTTGTAAAGCAATGTGTTGGAACGGCATGACCAGACGGTCAAGTAGGAACGGCTATTTTCAGGTTTTTCGACACCTTTGACTGGGACTGAAGGCTGTTGATGTTTTACGAGACTGAAAACTGTTGGCAGGTTTTCCGACATCACTGAAGGTTACGTTTGTTGGCAGGCTTTCTGGCATATATGAATAAATAGATTCTTTCGAAGGGTAAGTATTCCCACCTCCAGTTGAATGACGCCATGAACATTGAGATAGGTTTATCTCATTTAGCCCGACGCACGTATTTCCCAAATTTTGAAAGCGTCATCTAACGACTATGCACCTGTTGCAGGAGATGGATCGACCATAATAATTAAAGGGTAGTGCCAGATTAGCTTGGCGCCAACAGGCGCCAAGCTAATCTGGCACTACCCGTGAATTATCATGGTCGATCCATCTCCTGCTGAAGTGCCTCAGGGCTGAATGGGTTAAGATGTAACTGTTGGCTGGGTATACATGGGTGCTGCTTTGTGATCTTGGGTCTTACGGCTTGGAGCCGTAAGGTCCAAAATCACAGACCAGCACATGCATAAATTATTCAGACCAGTACTGTGTGATCAGTCAATAAAAATTTTGAGGGTCATCGTCCCACCTCCAGTGCCTATGCTTAGCACAGTGCGCAATGTTCGTGCCATTGACAGACTAGCTTTCAAGGCTGACCTCGTTCAGTCACTGTCTCACCATCCTAGTCCTAGTGCCAAGGAGTTTGATTCATGTTTACGCACTGTCTTAAACAATCATGCACCATCTTCAAAGCGTAAAAAGTCAGCTCATAGAATCAGCCCGTGGTATAGGTTTGTGAGCAAAGAGCTGCGTTCGCCTAAGCAGAAGCGGCGCCAAGCTGAGAGAATGTGGTGCTCAACTACGTTGACTGTTCACAAGCAGATATACACATGTTCTAAGAAGCATGTGAATGAGATTGTTCATGGAGCAAAATCTTCGTTTTACAACAGGAAGATCAGTAAGTGCACAAGAAGCAAAGAGTTGTATAATGTGACCAATAAGCTTATGGTGAAGAAGACTCCATCACCCCTTCTCACTACATTTTCCCCATGCCAGCTGCCTCAGCTTTTTGCCGATTACTTCGTTGATAAGGTCCGCGAAATTCGTGATTCTCTGGATCTCATGCCCACTTCAGTTTTGTTCTGAAAAACGCTTCAGTGGAGAAACTCTCTCAGCCTTTGAGCCTGTGCTAGAGGATGAGGTCAGAAAAGCACTGCCCCCAAAATTTGTGAGTTAGACCCCATCCCCACTCCCTTGTTGTATATGAGTGCCTGGATGAAGTGTTGCCTGCCATTACACAAGTCATCAACAACTCTCTCTCCACTTGTATTTTTCCCGAAAGCTTCAAGACTGCACTTGTAAAACCCCTGTTAAAGAAACCATCTTTGGATCCAAATGTACTGAAAAACTATCGCTGAAGATATTCAATGACCTGCTTTGTGCTCTGGACGAGGGTAATATCACAGTCATTGCTTTGTTGGACCTGTTCAGTGCGTTCGACACTACTGACCATGAAATTTTGCTGTGCCGTCTTCAAACTGTATTTGGCATTGAAGGCACCGTCTTGGCATGGTTTAGTTCATACCTGACTGAACGATCTCAAAGTGTTTCTGTTGACGGCTGTCGTTCTGAGCCATCACCTCTTCGGTTTGGTGTACCGCAAGGCTCGGTCCTAGGACCTGTATTGTTCTTACTGTATGTTCAGCCCCTGTCCGATCTGATTAGTAGTCGCTCCATTTCCCATCATGCATTTGCAGATGATACGCAGATGTACAAGAGTGATACTGTCGAGCGAGCTGTGAATGCCGTCCAAAGTATAAGCCAGTGCATTGACCATGTCAAATCATGGATGATCACCAACAAACTGATGTTAAATGATGGCTAAACTGAAGCAATGTTGGTAGCTAATCCAAGATTATATTCAATCATGCCTTTACCGTCATCATAATCTGTGGATGGAACACTCACTGGCTTCTCTGCGAGTCTGAGAAACCTGGGTGTTGCACTTGACAGCGGGTTATCAATGTCACAGCATCTCAGTGCAGTGTGTAGATCAGCTTACCTGGAACAAAGTCGCAGTAGTTCAGTTTGTCACCTGCTCGTCGTGGAAGCCACTAAAACACTAGTTTGTCCATTTGTGCTGTCCAAGCTAGATTATTGTAACTCTTTGCTTTGTGGCTGCACTCAGTATCTCATTGATCGCCTCCAAAAGATTCAGAACAATGCAGCCTGACTTGTGTGAGAGTCCGTAAGACTGAGCATGTCACACCCATCTTGAAGTCCCTTCACTGGCGACCTGTGTCCTCGCGTATTTAATACAAAGTTATGTCAATCCGTTTTAACTGCCTTTCAGGCACCAGCCCAGAATATGTCCTCTTTGCCTCTCGTGAGTTCTGTTCCTCTTCTGATAAACAGAAGTTGTGTGTACCTTCTGTCCAAACTAAAACATTTGGTCAGCGCACTTTTGTTTATCAAGCCCCAGTGTTATGGAATACACTTCCTATTGAGGTCAGAAACAGTGAGTCTGTCTCTGACTTCAAGAGGTCGTTGAAAACTCACCTCTTCAAACTTGACTTTAAATAACTGCCAATGTTTGATGCCTTAATCAATTAGTTGTAGTTCTGTAATCCTCCTTGTTTTAGACTGAATGTTAATTAGAACATATTATTATGGATGCATTGTTGTTTAGTTCATTGTAAAAGTGGTGTGTTCGGGTATTGTGTTTTTTTTTTTGTTGTTGTTGTGTGCATATGTCATTGTATTTTTATTTTTGTGTACAGATTGTAAAGCGCTTAGAGCTTTTGATTAAGATTAAGCGCTATAGAAATACTCATTATTATTATTCGAACATCGTATATGCCATATATATATATATGGGGTCCAAAATCACAGACACATACGTCCTCGAAGATTATACAGTCTACTTCGTTAACCCTTTTAGCCCCAAGGTGCCATTTCTCACATTTTGGAGGTGTTGCCTAACGACTGTGTTCCAGTTGTAGGAGATGGATTGACCATGATAATTCAAGGGCAGTGCCAGATGAGCTTGGCGCCGTCAGGCGCCAAGCTCATCTGGCACTACCCTTGAATTATCCATGATCAATCCATCTCTTTGCTGCAGGGTCCCGGGGCTAAAAGGGTTGATGACAAGGTCGGATACAACAAAAGTCAGGTTTTTTGTTTTTTTAGAGGTCCCGACAGCAGTTGGCTTATAACAAACTTTGGATATATCAACAGGAAACATTGGGTCTCTGGCGATTATGGCTGTATTTACAACGTCGTTGCCTGTGAAAGTTATAACGAAAAGACACCAGATTCTTTGAAACTTGCTGGAAACGTCGATATAGTTCGGACAAAGGAGTGCTCGAAATTTGTTCAGATACTTCTAGGCTATAAAATCGCCTTTTTGGTAGTAAAAAAAAACCCCAATGTTAAACGTTTAGGGGTGAAGGTTTTTTGTCCACCACGAAGGTGATTTTAAAGACGGGGCACCGAACAGAAGTCTGTGCAAATTTTGACCCCAGCTGGGTTCGAACCCACGACCTTTCGAACGAGAGTCGAACGCTCTACTAACTGAGCTACCCAGCTCCCCATTTTTATTATTATTATTATTATTATTTGGGGGGATGGTAAAAGTCGTTAAACTCGTTATCGTTATCTTTTTATTTTGATGTTTACTTTGAAACGATTGTATGTAGAGGCACACTTTATTTTATTTTTAGAAAATAAAAATTATGCCATTTAATGGGTGTTTGTTTTTTTTTTTTTTTTTGCTATGCATCGGATTTTTTAAAAAAATGAGAAAAAAAATGTGTGCCTTTGGCTTTCTTGTTAACACCTTACGTCCTGAGGACGATATTGTCAATTTTTTACAGATATCCTCTGAGGTCTATATCACACTGCTGGAGACAGACTGACTGTGATATTGCAAGGTTGGTGTCAGAATCAGTAGCCTGGCGCCTAGAGGCCTAGAGACGCCAAGATATTCAGACACCAACCTTGAAATATCATGGTCGATCCAGATCCTGTCGCAGTCTTTCAGCGCTTTATGGGTAAAACGGGAACCCCAAGGGCACAATTTTCATTTTTCTTATACTGTGATGAGTGCAGTGCGATACAGTTGCTGCGGTGTACGTTTTGCTGTAAATAGCGGGATGAAATACGCTTCAGCCGACAGATGTTTATATTATGGCGGGGAAAGGCCTCGGAATAGATGGGAAAAGACAGGTGTTGGGAATACAGTGATTTCTCACCGCTTGCCAGCCAAAGCCGGCATGACACTGCACATTTGCAAAAACCGCATACCGCAACCAGGTTTTTTTCTTTTCTTCCACGGGAACGTAAACTGGCCGAAAAACGCATTAACCCCTTCACTGCCGAGAAATACTGAACGGGATCCAAGCGCAAGAGACACAGATCTATGTCTCTTGTTGACAAGACTGTGGCTAAATCTGCACGCGCGGGCACGCTGGCCCAGGTCTGAGGCCTATTTAGCTCCGACAAGCAACACTAAAATATAGTTCGACCCTGATATTAACTCATTCGAGACGTGCCGCCTCCGGATACGCGGCTTATGCCGCGTATCCGGAGCCGGCACGTCTCGAATGAGTTAATAAGCAGTGGCGGAGCAGTTCCGAAACCCCTGGAACCCCCATCCCCCTCCCGAGATCCGCCCCTGATAAGGTTGGTACTAAGCGCCACTCCACTTTGTCACCACCCGTGAACAATCATGGTCGATCTATTCCTACCCAGTGAAGTAGCTTTCAGAAAAGACAACTCAAAAATGTGGCTATTCAAGTTCAACCATAATGCGTCACTCATTCAAGGCGCCCCGCGTCGACAGCTGCGAAAGGGTCGTATAGCGTTGCCAAATGTAACTATTTCGACCACCGTGCTTCACTCATTCAAGGCGCCCAACATCAATAGCTGCGAAAGGGTCGTATAGCGTTGCCAAATGTAACTATTTCGACCACCGTGCTTCACTCATTCAAGGCACCCAACGAAAGGGTCGTATAGCGTTGCCAAATGTGACTATTTCGACCACCGTGCTTCACTCATTCAAGGCACCCAACGAAAGGGTCGTATAGCGTTGCCAAATGTGACTATTTCGACCACCGTGCTTCACTCATTCAAGGCGCCCAACATCAATAGCTGCGAAAGGGTCGTATAGCGTTGCCGCCGGCAACGTTATACACTTCCGCAGCTATTGATGCGGGGCGGCTTGAGTGATCCAAGTTTAGAAATGAAAAAAGACCATGGACCCATATCTGCACGCATGTACAGCCGTGGGAAGGAACAGACAAATAAATACGACAGTCGTAGAAAGAGAATGTGACACGAAAATAGTCTGTCGGCAAACACATCAGTCTTGCAATAGGCACAGATGTTCATGGTCCCTTGCAGCGCGACGCGGTATGGAATCTCGGCCCAGCTTTGTCCATCTGCAAGAGGCACAGATTCTCGTGAGCCCCTGCGCCTACAGGGCGCAGGGGCTCACGAGAATCTATGCCTCTTACTTCTGTTGCTGGCATTTAAAAAAAATGGAAAAAAAATTAAATAAACAAGAGCTAAGTAGGTTAGGGTGGCGCTACGCTGTGGCAACGCCTTCCACAGGGAAGTACCCTCGGTCTACATGTCCCATCGTTGGCCAATAGAGTTGTTAACAAAATAAATATAAATAGATAATTTAAAATAAATAAATAACAATTTCTCGAAATTTTGGCAAGGTTCTTTGCTGGAAGTATTTGTCTATGCACACTTACATCTGCTTCCCGGTGACAGAGGAGACAGCAGGATTCTAAGCGTGTGAGTGCGTCCACCTTCCCCCTGGCTGACCACCAATGGTCCCTGACCGGACCAGCGCCCTCCCGGGCCCTATTAGCGTCCGCTGACTGCCTCAAATTAACCCTCCTTCGGCTCGTCAGTGTATCTGCTGTCAACGTGAATCACATGTCAAATCAACGGGTCCCGAAGAAATGTCTGTCGATGCCTTGTGAATGCGCCTGTTAGAGACATTGTTCGGACGTTTCTAGCCATCAGGAAAGGCCTTCGGCGGCACTTTATGCGTGCTGCTCATTCTGTATTTCAGCCTTTGTTGAAGGGTAGTGCCGGATTACCTTGGCGCCTTCCCAGGCGCCAAGCTAATCTGGCACTACCCTTCAACAATAATGGATTTAATTCACCTCTTGCTGTATTGTCTTCAGACATTTCTAGCCATCAGGAATAGTCTTCGCCAGTGATGTTGCGTGTTGCCCGCTCTTTATCAATGTATTTGCGTACAGTTTCTATCGTGGATTTGAAATGAAATATGTTTAACTCTTTCTACCCCAGACACACCACAGCAAGATAAAGATCGACCATGATAGTTCAAGGGTTTTGCCAGAATAGCTTGGCGCCTATGGGCGCCAAGCTATTCTGGCATCACCCTTGAACTATCATGGTCGATCTATGTCCTGCACTGCAACGCAGTCTTCAGGGGACGACTTCAACATTTGGGGATTTCGGTCTTGGGGTAGAATGAGTTAAACCAACACACACGCCGAAAATGTCGATTTTTGCGTGAATGCGATTCTTAGAGAGATTGTCCATAGGTTTTTTTTTTTATTAGAGAGATGTCGATAGGTGTACGGCCCATTCTCTACACAATGTCCATTGTTCATTGATCATTATTACAGCGATGTCGATTGGCGTGCGGTCAACGTGATTTCGAGAGAAAGCGCGTCGGCAAGGAATACCGAGGCTGTCAAAGAGGGAGTTTTCTAAATCAACCGTCCGTGCCAGGTTGAAAGGCCCACGACTGTGGTCATCTGGCTGGGCGGAGACGAGCCGGCCCGTGCGCGAGTCTAAACCCCCAGCGTTATCTCCGTCTGAGGTGCTGAAAAGAAAGTCAAAAGTCTGTCCCTTACCGGCAAGAGGCATAGATTCTCATGTGCACCTGCATCCGTAGGGGCTCATGAGAATCTATGCCTCTTGCAGTTGTCGTCTGACTAAGGCAGTGACAAGCTAGTCCATACGCGAGCTTAAAACCTCCAGTCATCATCTCCGTTCCTCTTGCAGAAATAGAAGTAAAAATGCGCGACAATTATGAAAAAGACGCATGAAGTCTCAATAGACCCCCGTAGTCGTAGACGCACATGAGAATCTATGCTTCTAGGACACGGAAGTAGCTGGCCGAGTGGCCAAGTGGGGGCAGTTCGGGGGATTAGCGATCCAATACACCTGGGTTTTGTCACCTGGGTGCCCGGGACAGGCCTTTGTAGCACCTTTGCCGGTGGAGAACTAGTGGCAGGTTCGCAGGCAAATAACAGAGTCCGTTCTAGGCTGTATTAGTGTGTATCAGTCCTGGTGATGACCATTTCAAAGGGCAGTTTAGGAAGCGGTTTACCACCACCACTTCCTCTGCGCACGGTCCAGATGCTGCAGACGGATAGCCTGAGGACTTCTTGTCCTCTGGGTCTGTCGACACATGTCTTATAAGAGTGAAATACACTTTATTTTGGCAGTTATAAATCTTTTGTAGCTAACAGACAACGTAGAACTATCTGTTGGTGTATGAATTCTCGTAACGACTAGCTGTGAAATATTCCCCTTCCCCCCGAAAAACATTACCTGAGATACAACCGGAAGGCGGCAGTGTACTTGCAATAAATTACAGAAAGCTGGCAGACACAAGCATCGCCGCACTCTCGTACATTTTTAGCAGCCAACAAACACGCTTTTCGGCCGTTCAAAAAGCAGATGTACCCAGTACACTTAACCGCATGGCTGTGAGTCTGAGGACAAACTTGACCAGATTTTTTTCAGCAAGAGGCATAAATTCTCATGACCCCTGCAATGCAGGGGCTCATGAGAATCTATGCCTATTGAAAATGTAGGGGATTTTCGATAAGTGACTGGAAGCCTTAGATGGTGTTGACTCTCCCTGGATAAAGGCGGGGAACTCATTACTTCCTGTCACGGTCGGAGTCTCACTTGTAAACGTGATTGCTCAAGGCGGAACCTCATGGACAAGAAACACTTCGACGGGAAGATTAAAGGTTTCATTTTTACTTGAGGCGACTCCGCCATTTTCACGGCGAGCTGAATGAGACAGACTGACCGACTGGCTAATAATAATAATAATAATAATAATAATAATAATAATAATAATAATAATGAGTACTTGTATAGCGCCTAACCTCGGATTAGAGCTCTAGGCGCTTAACAAAAACTAATTGTACAAAAATAACTAATTATAAAAACGTAATTTACAAAAAGTATTAAAAGCAAAATACAACGCACTCTATAAACAATCTATATAGGGCCTATAAAGTCACCATTCAAAAATGCTACGCTTATGTACTCATACTCGCACTCACGCACGTACGCGCGCGCGCGCGCGCACACACACACACACACACACACACACACACACACACACACACACACACACACACACACAACTTCCAAAAGAGATAGAGATGACTTCAACATGACAGGTCTGTGACAAAAGTCACTCAGTCGTAGCAGACAGAAAAAAGATGGGTCTTTAGGGCTCGCCTGAATGCCTCTCTCGAATCTACGTATTTCAGTTCGCGTGGGAGGTCATTCCAAACAACTGGGCTCTGGTACCTGAATGACCTCTCACCGCCTTTGTTTTGACGAGAGAGATACGTAAGACTCGAGAGTCGGCAGCAGAGCGCAAATTTGGTACCGGTCTCAGGCCACTTTACAAATTTCAAATACAAGCGATCAAAAATCTCTGTAACTTCAGTAGCTGACTGGCCCTTCGTTTGTCTTGTACTGTGTTTGTCTTAAATGGCGTAAATCCGTGTCTGTTTCGTGAGTGTGTGTGTCGGGTTTCAGGCGCGGCGCTTTGAGTCGATTTCCCCAAAATTGAGAAAAAGCGCCTATAATTATAATAACGGTATATATATTATAAATTCTGTCTTGAGGGCGTATACAGCTGGAGAAGAGAGGCAAGGTAGTGTGGACAGGAACAGGTAATACAACTGTGAGTCATGCATGAAATGTTGTTGTTGTTGTCTAATATCACCAATGTGTGAACAGACGTTAAATAAAATCCTGAATCCTAAATCCTGAATGAAAATTTATACTGAATCCTAAGTGTTACAGGTATCCAGTGAAGAGTAGACAGATGGGGTGTGATATGATCCGATCTAGGGACTGTAAGAATCAACCTAGCAATGGTATCTTCAGAAGCACTCAAGGGGTTAATGTGCTGTGGACACTGTGACAGATCAGCAAGGTACCCGGCCTACTTGAGCCAACACTGGTTGCCTTCCTAAATTCGCTATCGCTGATCAGCGATAGCGAATCGACGGAGACGACCGGCGTGAGTGGATGACAAACAGTCCACCAGACCTTCCACAGCCGCGATCACAGCAAGCAACACCCAATTGCAGGAGACATAGATCCTCATGGGGCTCGCATGTGGGTATGTGTCTCCAAATAGTCTCCTTCACACATTATGCAGACCAAACAGGTGACTGCCAACGCATTGAGACCTGGAATCGCACTATCAAAATTGAAAATCATTGTCGTGTAA
Organism: Semisulcospira habei; assembly: GCA_036245525.1. Taxonomy (NCBI): domain Eukaryota; kingdom Metazoa; phylum Mollusca; class Gastropoda; family Semisulcospiridae; genus Semisulcospira; species Semisulcospira habei. Next base: position 204,627,996 of record BTPG01000005.1, read on the forward strand.
AGACAACATAGTTCGATTATGGTAGTTCAAGGGTGGTGCCAGGATAGCTTGGCGCCGACAGGCGCCAAGCTATCCTGGCACCACCCGTGAACTACCATGGCCGATCCATATCTTTTTGTAGTGTGTCGGAACCGAATGGTTTAATTCATATCAATGTTCCAAAAGGGAACGGTTTATCAGCATTCTGGTCGTCAATCTGCGAACGGACGGTTTTCAGAAATTGTATTTACGACCAGTGGCAGGGAAGTATCTGAACTATTTAAATCGTGAAGTGTTTCACTCCTGACGTGAGAGTGTCCCTGTGACGGGCGAAGGTTCGCCACTTACTCGGAGACAGAAACATGTCCGTGACTTTGCGACTCGCAAGAGGGCGCAGTCCTCCCGCTGTCACGCCGAGTCCTGATTAAAGTGTGACGGGTCACGCGAGGTCATACATCGGACTTCAGTTACTTCCGTCATAGACGTAGTTAATTAGCTAGGTTAGTTAACGCCGAGCAGGCGGCTAAGGCCATCTCACGGCGGCGTCATAGACGTAGGGTAGTTTTAGATGATATAGCCTACATGGTTCCACTGATTTAGCCTACATGATTCCACTGATATAGCCTACATGATTCCACTGATTTAGCCTACATGATTCCACTGATTTAGCCTACATGATTCCACTGATATAGCCTACATGATTCCACTGATATAGCCTACATGATTCCACTGATTTAGCCTACATGATTCGACTGATATAGCCTACATGATTCCACTGATTTAGCCTACATGATTCCACTGATTTAGCCTACATTATTCCACTGATATAGCCTACGTGATTCCACTGATATAGCCTACATGATTCCACTGAGTTAGCCTACAATGTTCCACTGATATAGCCTACAATGTTCCACTGATATAGCCTACATGATTCCACTGATATAGCCTACATGATTCCACTGATATAGCCTACATGATTCCACTGATATAGCCTACATGATTCCACTGATATAGCCTACATGATTCCACTGATATAGCCTACATGATTCCACTTATATAGCCTACGTGATTCCACTGATATAGCCTACATGATTCCACTGATTTAGCCTACAATGTTCCACTGATATAGCCTACAATGTTCCACTGATATAGCCTACATGATTCCACTGATATAGCCTACATGATTCCACTGATATAGCCTACATGATTCCACTGATATAGCCTACATGATTCCACTGATATAGCCTACATGGTTCCACTGATTTAGCGGGAGATGGTACATAGTCTTTAGGCAACACCTCGGCAAAATTTGAGAAATGGGACCTTGAGGCTAAATCGGTTAATGGTGTTAGATACATAACGTTTTTACCATGTCTTCTTCTTCTTCTTTATTATGGTGTATTTGGATCGGTTGGTTTTAAGGTCTTGCAGGGAATGAATGAATGAATGAATGAATGAATGAATGAATTGTTTTAAAACTACACTTTGGCTTTAACCCCTAGATTGCTACTTACAATACTGCTCGTAGGACAAGACGCGTGGTTACAGGTATTTTTCCGCCGAAACGTATCGTCAGTTACTGTAACAGTGAATGCCAAATCACGGGCAGGTACTATCTTCGTTTAGTCGCAAAGTACGAACTTAGGGAGAAAGGTCAACCCAAGTTCAAGTGTAGTGCCTGATGAGGGCAAAGTTAATCAGATACTACAGTTAAGCTATTATAGTCAATAGTTTTAGGCGCCAACACGACTAAAAAGCACTACCGTCGACCTTTCATTGTCCATTTGGAAGCAACACAGCTGTGACAGAAAGTGCACTTCACAGAGGCACGCAAGTTCGTGTCCTAGCTGCGTGCGTCCGTCGCCTAGCATACGGCCTTGTGAAGGCAAGAGACATTAAGTCCATTTTTGTAAAGAGCGAGATTGTCATTGTAATACAATGAGAACCTCGCTTTTTAAAAAAAACACGGATTACTGTATTTTTCCTTTCACTCGGCAGTGTAGGACTCGCTACGGTTTGTGCATATTGACATAAGCCGACCGTCAATGTAATTATTTTATTTCTGGAGGCAAAATGGTGTTTGCTTGCAAAAATGGCACCTAAATGAGGAAGCATTACATAGCGAGTGGCAGAAATTAACACATTCGAGACGTGCTGCATCCGGATACGCGGCGTAAAGCCGCGTATCCGGATGCAGCGCGTCTCGAATGAGTGACCTTTGGCCTGCAGTGCTGGCACTTTTTCCTTTCCATCCCCGTCTCCACCCCCCCCCCCTTTCCGCTTCAATACAGATATTAAAATTGACCTCAACATTAATTATGATAACTTAAGTCTGCACTTAGTAAATTCGAACAGTCGAGTTCAATCGAGACCACGACAGTTTACGGAAAAAATAAGCACACGGGCCTGATAGTCTGCTATTAGTGGAACGCCGGAAACTCTGAGCATGTCACTAGAGCCCAGCCTTGAAGGCTTACAGCCAACGACAACACCGCACAGGTGTCCTGTCACCACACCGTCATTAACCCCTTTGTGCACAGGACCGGTGGTTGCATGAACAATAGGGTTAATTAGACTTCTTATTCTTCTTCCCCGAACGTTCGCGTATGGACAGCGGAGTGTCCTCCGTGTCTGCTGCCGTGCAGCGCAGGTCCTTCAGATCTTGTGGGACACCTATGTCTCTTCCGGCCGGTGTCTCCGTCTGAAGGTACTTGTGTTCAAGACCTTTGCTCCCTCTCTTAGTCTCACTTGGTTACAAAAACGGGCGTCCGAGACAGGACAGCTGACCACGGTCAATAGTCCCAAATTGGTCCGTGAGAGGCGGAGCGCAAAGCTGTTGAGGTCCAATTGAAGAGGTGTCGAGTTGTTTGTCCGCCGCGGGCTCTGACTAAAGTCCAATCTTGAATTGTGTCTTCTGATAAACCCAGCCAATCTGCAAGAGGTATAGATCCTCATGCGCTCCTGCGACCGTGCAGTCGCAGGGGCTCATGAGAAACTATACCTCTTGCTGGTACATAAAACGTGGTTTGTTTGACTCTGATCTCTGACTTAATTTCGCCTGAACTGTTTTTTTCTGCTCCAACTCAAACCATCTGGAAGTGGCATGGATCCTCCTGGGCCGCAGGGGCTCATGAGAATCAACGCGAATTGCTGGTATAGGGTTTGGTCTATTTGACTCTGTTCTCGTCTGTCCAGACTGAGGACGCTGCTAGGGTTTAAGCGCGCGGGTGGATCGTGTCCTCTGCGCTCATGTAACGAAATAGTTGTGGTCGTCGGACACAGGACAGGAAGCCTTGCAAAGGAACGGAAACCGGGGCCGGACCGCTTCTGACGATCTGGAACTCAGTCTTGCCGATGGACGGCGACTTCACTGACCAAACGAGCAAAAGATCCTCGTGCCATTTGAAACGGTCAGCTTAGGGAGGGCGCGACCAACAGCACACCAGCAAAATCAACACATTGAGCCATTCCCAAAACTGAAAGTTGTCATCTGAAGACTGCCTTAAGGCTCGAGAGTTTGAACGTGGTAGTTCAAGGGTGGTGCAAGAATAGCTTGGCGCCTATTGGCGCCAAGCTATTCTGGCACCACCCTTGAACTATCATGGCCAATCCACATCTTGTTGTAGTGAGTCGGGGTTCAATCGGTTTATCCTCGGGCTTACACCGGCCCACGTCCACACGCGCATCTTTATCTTATTGCGCCTAAATAATTTTACTCCTCCGTTTAACCCCGTTGGCTGTCGGTAGCGACTTTTGCTGCAGGAATCATCGCGACACAAGTCGTTACCGACTTCCAAAAGGTTAAATCTTTTTCCCATTTTGTAACTTTCAATTAAAAAAAAAAAATCTAAATGCAGTCCAATGTCACGCTGCCCAAGTTTCTACAGCCTTTGCACAATCCAGATCTGAAAACGGCACAGATGAGTCCATTTTTTTTCTTCCTATTTCTTTCTCATTTTCCCGAACCCCGCTGACGAGAAAAACGTGTCAAAAGCTGCCAAAAAGATCTAAACGAGAAACTGCCGTGACCCCATGCTGCGTGATCTGCGCATGTGTTCCCCGTCTGCACAACTCGTCAGATTTGCCGTTCTTACAAAAGACACGGCATCTTTCTGCTATTCGTTTGCAATCATCATCATCGTCATCATCGTTGTCGTAGCTGTCGTCAGTCGTCGTAATCGACATTATCATCAAGATCAGAATCATCATTTCAATTCTGGCAATATAAAAAGTCTGAAAATGCATTTCAGCAATGCGTTTCTCCTTTTATTAACACTGTGAGTGTCGGTAGTGGTTTTAGTCGCGATGATTCCTGAAGGAATCATCGCGACTTAAACCGCTACCGACACCCATAGGGTTAAGCGCGAAACCTTCCCTGTACAAGATTTTTTTTAAATCCATGGCACATATGAACATTAACTTATTGGAGAAGTGCCGCATACGCATACGCGGCGTGAAACCGCGTATCGAAATGCAGCACACCTCGAATACGTTAATTAAACATTGGTTGAAGACAACTTTTGAACATGAAAACACAGTTAAACATGCGAAAATAACTAAAGCGTTTTTTTTTCTGTCAGAAAAAACCTAGAGCGATATGAAAGTGTCAGAAACTTGAGAAGATTAAAAAGCTGATTGAAATGTGCTTGCTCAGCAATTCTTTTCACACTGTCTTGCATCGATTGTTCAAAGAAACCGCACACAGTAGATGCGTTTTTCAATTAATTCATTATTCATCAACGTCTTGCATGACCAGTCTCGGGCAAACACACCGAAAACCTTTCAGGCACAGAGTTAAATAGGGCAGGGGTACTTCAGCAAGAGGCATAGATTCTCGCAGGGGCTCATGAAAATTGATGCCTCTTGCAGCTGGAAGCGACAGAAGCTTCGCGCACGCGTGGAGTGTCACCGCTGCAAGTTTGACCCTTCCGCTCGACTGACACTGGGGCGCGAAATCGACCCTTGGGGCCAACGACTCAATTAACAAAGTTGCAAACTCCTCACGATCATGCCCCCTGGCGACGACATCCTCCAATTCCCCATCTTTTGACACGTTCACACGGGCGGAAAATCGGGGGGGGGGGGGGAGAGAGAGAGAGAGGGAGAGAGAGAGAGAGAGAGAGAGAGAGAGAGAGAGAGAGAAATGAAATGAAATGAAACTTTATTTTCCAAGGATAAAAGAATAGGTTCGCAGACCTGTTTTCATTCTTGTCCTTGCTACACACTACAAAACAAAATAACGTACACACACACACACGCGCGCCGGTGTGCAATTGCCGCGTGCACAGGCTTGTGCCAGATTAGCTTGTAGCCTACAGGCGCCAAGCCAAGCCTGCACAACCCTCCACACACACACACACACACACACACACACACACACACACACACACTGACACACACATACACACACATCAGTATATCATGTACACATACATTCTTTCGCTTAAAACTATACTACAGCAAATATAAAAAGTATAATGGATTTTGTACATAAAACCGCTATTGTTCTCATCATAAAAACCAACACGGCGGCTCACTCCAACAAACATAAACAGGCATACACACACACACACACACACACACACACACACACACACACACACACACACACACACACACGCACACACACACTCGCACACACACACACACACACACACACACACGCGCGCGCGCGCGCGTGCGCAAGCACGTAGGGATGCGCGCGTGCACACACATACACTTGCACACACTGACACAGATAAACACACACATGCGATAGCGGCCTCCCCGCGCCACTAAACCGCGCACAGCTAGATGCTAGTCTGCCATGGAATTAGACTAGACTTGTATAGCGATCCCGCAACCACCGCGCGCGCGGGTCGACGCGAAGAAACCACAGCACTGCCACGCCTCGCGAGCGCCCAATGCTGTGTCTATCGACGGCATCCCGTCTGGCCAGCCGAGTCCATGGGGTCATGGATATTACATAATGCGGCTTGCTGGAATGCCAGCGGTATATTACATGCGTTCATAAATTTTTAATGTTAGAAGAGAATGCAGACTATCCGGGAAATGCCGCATAAGGCATGGAGTGCTACATGTAAAAATAAAAATAAAAATACAAAATAAAAGAAAAATTAAGTTTTGTCTAGATGTTTGAGCAGCTTGGTCTTGTAAGTTTTAAGCGATGGCGCGGCTCTAACATCCGCAGGAATGGAGTTCCATAACTTTGCACCAGAATAGGACAACGACGACCTATAAATGTCTAGTCGAGGCATCGGTACAACAAGATTGTTCCCTGGTGTTCGACTGGACCTCGTATGAGCAAAGTGGAACAAACTATTGAGATAGGCTGGTGTTTCTGAGAGGGTGATTTTGCGCATGAGCACCAACTTATTATACTTAAACTGTTTTTCAAGTGGCAAAATGTCTAACAGCTTGAACTTATTGTCAGTATTAATGACTTCTGAGGGTCTGTCAACAATAAGTTTAATGGCTCTTCTGTGGAGCGAGTTCAGACTTTTTAAATTAGCATCGCTACTACCGTCCCAAATAGATGAGGCATAATCCAAATGTGACTGAATATGGGCATAGTAGAAGAGTTTCCTTGTTGGCTCATCAGCAAAATGTCTCAATTTCGACAGGAGGAATACATTTTTAGATACTATTTTACACAGTTTAGTAATGTGGCCTTGCCAGCACAACTTGTCGTCTAAGTTGATTCCAAGCACGCGCTGTTCTCTGACTTGCTCCACAGGCTGGCCATTAAGTGTTAGTTGAAGGGGAGGGGGGTTCAACTGATGCTTTTGCCGTGTGGTAATCAGCATGCATTTGGTTTTAGTGGGATTAGGTATCATGGCGTTATTTCTGCACCATTCAGATACCTCATTTAAACTGTCTTGGAGAATCTTCACCATACATGTTACGTCTGATGACGAAACGTCCAGTGTTCCATCGTCTGCAAAAAGACTGAAAGTTACACTGGAGTCAGATATATGTAATGGAAGGTCGTTTATGAAGACAGAGAACAATAATGGACCAAGAATCGATCCCTGTGGTACTCCGTGCTCTATCACCCCTTCAGGTGAGTTTTTACCATTCACGTAGACATACTGCGTACGCCCATGCAGATATGACGTAAGGAAGGCAAGTGTGTCTGCGCTTAGTTGATAGACATTAAGTTTTTGAACTAAAGTTTCATGATTGACGAGGTCAAATGCTTTTGAAAGAGAGAGAGATGATGATGATGATGATGATGATGATGATGATGATGATGATCCTTTTATAGCAGGATAAAGCTCTTAGGCAACTCAATGGCTGTCTTACAAGCTGTCCTGTATACAAAATAAAACACAACAGGAAAACAAAGGCATCTTACAAAGGAAAAAAACCCAGGAAAAAAATTAACGAACACAATAGGTGAGTGAGTGAGTGAGTGAGTGAGTGAGTGAGTGAGTGAGTGAGTGAGTGAGTGAGTGAGAGAGAGAGAGAGAGAGAGAGAGAGAGAGAGAGATATCAGCCAGCACTAGCCACCACAACCTCTCTTAATGACAAAAATCCCACTGATTCTGGTAACATTTGGAACGAAATGAAATTGTTCGGTGTAAAGGTTTACATTGTTCTTTAATTTAATCTATTCCAATTTAATGTAATGCAATTTAATGTAATTTAATGTTATTTAATTTAATTTAATTTAATTTAATTTAATTTAATTTAATTTGTGACTTATCTGGCTTCTTATGCGCTTCTTTTAAACAACCCCCCCCCCCCCAAAAAAAAAAAAAAAAAAAAAAAAAAAAAAAATGTTGAGTACACAAAGGAAAGGGCCAGAAACTTAAATCTCCCATAGGCTGCTGCACCTGAAAGCAGAATATTTTCAGGGCCTTGCTTGAAAACCAGTTATAAACGTTCCTCGGTTCCAGCCAACCTTTGCAGCCAACCTAAGCGACTAGAACTTGAAAAGGCAAGTCCAGAAATCGACTTTCCAACATCATAGGAAAAGAATAAAACCTCTCCATCTGCCAGAGGCATAGATATAAAGAAGCTCCTACATAGGGAGGGGCTTATGAGAACCCAAGCCAACTAATGACCAAGCCTCAGACTGCGGGTGTCGGACAGGGTTTCAACGTACTGCGAAAAAAGAAGAAAAACCACTCGCACGGTCCATACATAGCACTTTCTAGACACAAGAGGCATAGATTCTCATGAGGCCCTGCGACAGCAGGGGCTCATGAGAATCTATGCCTCTTGCAGAAATAACTGAATATCCCCATATTTCCTTCCTTACATTTTTGCCTCTCCAACGGAGGCAGTCATTGGTGGCAGACAACAGCTCAGTTGCTATTAGAGAGGGAAAAAAGGCACAGTATCCCGCCTTATCCATGTTGCACGTGCAGGGACACTGTTCACGTCCGGGGCAGCACGTGCAAAACTATTGATGACGTCCGGGAGGTGTTTTTGTGTGTGACGGAACCGCCTTACCGTGTCTGCTTTACAGAGAGAAATCCAACCATGCTGCAGCCAGCGAAGTGAAAAATGAAGTGGAACGTTGATGACGGATAAAAGATAGAAAATGAACTATCGAAGAAAACGTAATGATGATAGCTTAACCCTTTGGGTGTCGGTAGCGGTTTTAGTCGCTATGATTCCTTCAGGAATCATCGCGACTAAAACCGCTACCGACTCTCAAAAGGTTAAATTGAATACTGAACGGGAACGTAGGAACATGGGGTTTTGGGTGGGTGGGGGGGGGGGGGGGGTTGGGGGTTGAGAACAGGTATGGTTGGCCATACCCTCCCCATGGGCATGCCATGGCCAGAGTATTCAGAGTCGTTGGTGATACCTCTGTTTGACGTGGGGCGTACTTCGTATTAGCCCAGACTGTAAAAAGGGGTGCTCTGGCTATACTTCATCCAGACCCTGTCATCAAATGGCTCATTTGTGCTCTTAGTACTACAAACACAAAAAAGTGCACAGTATACAGAATATCACTTATCCTGGATTGAATATAGGATATATGTTACAAAATTGTAAGGTTTGCATTCATTCATTCATTAATTCATTCATTCATTCCGCAGCATGCCACAAACATCTCGTTGTCAAGACAATCTGCCAAGATACAATAAAAAGCTTGCGAAAATCACATTTTTGGCAAAGAAAGCACTAGCTACGTTGTACCACATTCCTAGCACCATTCCTTATACCTCCAATTAGACCTGTGTCACACTAGCTCTTAATTAACGTGATCTGAGGCCCTTAAATCAACACTGACAGGCCGATAAGCTGCTATGAACATGGCCCTTATATCGAGATTGTAGCCTCAGACCTAAATCCCCGATGACTTGCTCGATCTGGGAAGCAAAGACTGAAAGGGATGGAAGTCGGTCCCTGCCGGAAAGAGAAATGAATTCTGGGATTATTGCGTTTTATTGTGATTTAAACCATTTAGCCCTGAAACACTACATCAAGATGGTGATCGACCATGATAGTTCAAGGGTTCAACCCTTGAACTATCATGGCCGATCTGTCTCTTGATTTGTGACGTAGCCTTCAGAGAACAAGTCCAAAGTAGGGATACACAACTGAGAAATTTTACTTCAGGATGCAATGAGTTTATCGCCGAGCAAGCTACCAAGACCATCTATCTCACAAGTTCAGTCGGAAAAAGGTGTAAATTCTCATAAGCCCCTTCCCTGCATAGACTTATGAGAACCCCTGCCTCTTGCAGACAGATGGATTTGGTTGCGGGACAGACTACAAGGCCTTAACTGCATTTTAACGAGGAGGCGGCCACGCCGATTGGCAATATTATTGACCGAAGGCGATCCTGGCAGAAGCAGAACGATCCCTTGATATGGCGAGGTGTGAACATACATCGGCGTGCCAATCTAAATCGCAGACACCGTGCCAGTAAATGTTTTATCAAATCAAGCGTTAGCATTTCTGTGTTGATCAGGATATCTCACACTATATTCTTACACAGTTTTGTCTGTTTGACATAGTGTACTGACTATGAGGTAGTGCCCGAGTATACTGGCGTTTACCACCCTCAGCAAGCAATTCAATTAAGCTATGCTTGCGACTCATCTCACGCAGTACAGTGACAACGGCAAAAGAGTTGGATTTTCAGTTTTGTTCTTCTTTTTGTTTATTTGTTGTTTATAGCAGTAAGTGGAGAGACTCCAGACCCCCCAAACTTATTGAAAAAGCAAAGAAAACCCCAACACAAAAAGAAACATGCTTAGAACCAAGAGAAAATCCAACAAACAAAGAAAGAAACGCGCTTAAAAAGGACAAGTACAACACGACAGTGTTTCTTTCTTTATGGAGATTTTTTTTTGTGAGTGACAAGAATGACTTTGTTGTGTGCCTGTAGCGGGGAAAAGGAGGTGTGAAGGGTCGGGGTCAGGTAGGCTAATTTCCCCTGACGTTGCGAAGAGCTTTCGCTCGTTACTGCCACGGCTTAATTTGCTGTGCGGAGACTTTTATGGCGAAAGTTGATAAAAAAAGCAATTTAAATCACACCTCACGGAGACATTTCGTGATAGTGTAAGGGGCCGGGTGTGTACACTGTAGATAAGTACAAAAGTAAGGTAGAGGGAGAGGAGGATGGGGTGAAGGAGGGGTACTGTGCTAGAGAGGGTGATGGTGGTAGTGGTGGTGGTGGTGGTGTGTGTGTGTGTGTGTGTGTGTGTGTGTGTGTGTGTGTGTGTGTGTGTGTGTGTGTGTGTGTGTGTGTGTGTGCGTGCGTGCGCGCGTGTGTGTGTGTGTGTGTGTGTGTGTGTGTGTGTGTGTGTGTGTGCGTGTGTTTGTGACGGTCTGTCTAGTCTAACCCAAAACTGAAGTGAGTCAAATCTTTCAAAATTACACTCTCTGTTCGCCAGCAGCATGAGATGGATCGACCCACACTGGTTATCTCCCTCGATTCGCTACCGCAGGTAGCGAATCGAGGGAGACAGCCAGTATAAGACTGACCTTGATATTTGTATAAATCTACCAAGCTTAACACAGATATGATTTAAACGCAAAACCTGAGCACCTGCCCGAGGGCTTTAAGCAGCTTTTGAGCAGACGATCAAACATTTCTAGCGTATCACAAGCGCGATAAACGGCAGGCATTACACTCTAATATCGCCCATGAGAATTCCCGCTCCCCCAAATTTGAAAATCGCCCTGACGCGTTGCCGCGCACTGGATTGATACGGCCGGATCTGGGAGCCAAAGTCAAGAAGTACGCCCAGAAGCAAAACGTATTGACTCGGGCCCTGACGGCCGGGCCGCGCACGGCTGTGCGCGTGCACACTGCGGCCGTCGTGGGTCCGAAGACGTTTCGCTACTTATGGATAGCCCCCCCCCCCCCCCCTTGTGAAAGCAAAAGAAATTAAGTCCATCTTTTGTGAAAAGCGATTTTTTTCTCCTCATAATAATACAAGGAAATCTCGCTTTTCACAAAACAATGTTTTCACAGGACAGAGCAGTCCCAAGTTCTCCGACAGTTCAATTCGTCTGCAAGAGAACTAGGTCTTTAAAAGATTTTACAGGCTCCAAAATCCAGACCAAAAAGGTGACTGCCAAGCGTGTAAACCCATCGAAGAAAGAAGCACGCTTAGAAACGCTTTGAAAAGACAACCATAACTGTCTTTTCTAAGCGTGATTCTTTCTTCGTTGGCTTAGTCTATACAAACTCCATTCCGAAAAAGAGTAATGATGTGCAAACTGGACTCGTTTGCTAAATTAACCCTTTGCATGTCGGTTGCGGTTTTTGTCGCGATGATTCCTGTAGGAATCATCGCGACAAAAACCGCTACCGACATGCAAAGGGTTAACAGTTTACTTTACTCTTGTTAATAACACATCAAAGAAGAAGAGCGAAAGAAGACGACAGTTGTGTGAATGATAACTTTTTCTAAAAATAAAAAAAAGGTCTAAAACGTTCTTATGTGCTATAATTCGAACGTCATTTTCTTGCTTGTGTGCATGTGACGTCACATCCGGAAACAGTATTTTCGTTTTCGTTTTAAGGAATTAGTTTGAAAGATTTTTAATATGCTATCATTCGAACGTCATTTTATTGTTCGCGTGCGTGTGACGTCGCATCCAGAAATGATATTTTCGTTTTGGTATTTTTTTTTTTTAAATGAGAAATTAGTTTTTAAAGAGTTCTTTGAAAAATGTAATTTGAAAGTCATTTTCTTGCTCTTGTCTGACGTCACGTCCGGGCTATTTTCCAGTGGTTAACTATCACATTAACTAGGCTGTTTGCGCATACACTTGTATTCGAGTCACTAACCTCTTGGTCGACCACGTTTTATGTCGGCACGACTGGAAATGTGACCGTCAGCATTTACCTGATTGTGTCAGTGTGTCATCATGAAATTGTGGGCATATTTGGCTACGTGCCTGCCTGTATCAAACCCAGCCTCTGAAGTAACAATGGGGAGATAGGCTGCCCGCATACCATCTGTATTACGCACCTCACCGATGGTTCTCAAAGAGACGGACTCTCACTGTACCACGAAAAGGAAAGTTTCACTCTACACATGTGCAAGAGACATAGATCCTCATGAGCCCCCGCAATTGCGGGGGCACATGAGGATCTATGTCTCTTGCAGATTAAGTAAGTTCTTTGCTGAACGTATACCCAAAGAGAGAGGTCGGGGTGATCACTCAACACTAAACATCTATAAACCGTGCAACCAACATTAAACCGATCATCGAGGGCTACGGAGTACTTTGTTTCAAGGTAATGCCTGCTGTTATGGTATGGCATTTTCACTTCTGCAGCCAAAGCACCCTTCCAAAACTATCTTTTTACAAATGAATAAAAATCATCGCACAGTATGCATTTTGGGCGTTTCTTGCTTTTTTTGTGTGTGGACCTAGATAGTTTAAAAGAGGACATCGGTCAGCTCATTCAGCTATTTCGGTCGATCTATCTCTCGCAGCTTGGAACAGACGTGAAAGAGGTAACGACAGGCGTCAGGTCATGACTGACACCTGTACCTTGGAACCACCAGGCTCCCGCCTCGGTTACCACACAGACATAATAGGTCTGTTGTCTACCTATGCACTTCAAAGGATACCGCCAGGTGGGATGTCGCATGCCTTGTATAACACATGTGTCTTTGATGGTAGCCTTGATGCCCTCCTCCATGTCAGGAAGTGCGGGACAAATGTGAAGAAGGCTAGTGAAAGGCACAGAGCCTCGAAGGTCTCTGTGGCGTGAAGAACAGTGAGAAAAATGTAAAGCCCATGTAAGTGGTATAGAACCTCATGGGCCTCTGTAAAATAGAGGAGCAGTGAGCAAAATGAAAGGTCGGTGAGTGGCACAGAACCCCATAGACCCCGGCAGACAAAATACTGTACATGAGGTAGCAAGAACCATCGAGCCTCGTGGGCATCAGAAAAACGAGGAACACGTTGGACAAACGTACACAGGGTTATCAAAAGGCACAGGACCTCATGGGCTTTGAAACATGCGCGCCCGGGGACCATTATGATCTATGAACCTTGTGGCTGGAAGGAGTTTGCTGGTGTGGTTTGCTTGCACATGAAATGGGTTACTGTTTCTCTTTCACGTCTAAGGACAACTGTGGGAAAAGTTTAAATGCTCGACTATGGCAGTTCAGTTGTAGTGCTTGATTAGCTTGGCGCTTCAGGCGCCAAGCTAATCAGGCAATACAACTGAGTTGTCGCGGTCGACCTGTCTCTCGCTACTTGGTTTAGACGGTAGCAGACGCTTTTCAACTGCGAACCAGATGGCCCTGAAAGTGAAAAGGACACAAGCTCAGACCTGTCTACACAATGATGACTTTAGTATCTATACGTGGGAGGGGTGTGGCTGTATTCAGTGCCTGCAGGCACAGTTTGCGGTATACATCGGCCGCCGGGCCTCTCGCCCATTCTGAAAAAAGACCCCCCACAGCCCGTCCTGCGATGAATTTGTGAAAGGTGGCAGCGGCAATGGTGTAATTTAAGTAATAAGTTGTCTTGCCGTCTTGCAAGGAATCCTAAATATTTCGCACACAATTGCCGATAGTCCAATATTTTGATCAAGGGGGTGCATTAAAACACTCCGCCCCAGGTCCGAAATCCCCAGATTTTGAAGTTGCCCTCTGAAGGACTGTATTACAATTCTAGAGACAGATCGAGCAGGATAGTTCAAGGGTGGTGCCAGAATAGCTTGGCGCCCATAGTTTCATTTTAAACGATATACCTTTAATTAAATTAGACTTCTTAGATTAATAGGCGTGTGTGTTGTGTGTGGGTGGGAGATGAGCGTGGGTGTGTGAATGGGTACGTATTGGTTTGTGAGATTAGTTGTTTAGTTTTTAAAGTTTTGACAGTGTGTGTAGAGCATTGGATTTGTGTGATAGAGTATTAATTATTTTTATTGTTGACTGTTATGTTTGTAATTGTAACGACACCAAAACACATTCCTATGCTTTATGTTCTTAAGGCAAATGGCAATAAACAGTATTATTATTATTATTATTATTATTATTATTATTATTATTATTATTATTATTATTATTATTATTATTCTGGCAACACCCTTGAACTATCTATCATGCTCGATCCATGTCTTGCTGTGGTGTGTCAGGGCTGAATGAGTTAAAGGCAGATAATGATACAACAGTCATTTGATATTAAGTCAAACTGACTTTCAAGCAAACTGCTCCATGGCAGGCTCTGATGGTTTAAATTCGTCTATGGCAACGAGTTATCAATGTTGTCTTCCCTGACTATTCTACACCTTCTTTTCACAGTCCATCTGAATAGGCACACGTACCAGAGGTGTCCTACTGCCTTTTCAGCATAATGAGATGGGGTGGGGGGGGGGGTGGGGGGGGGGGTGGGGGGGTGGGGGGACCCGCAATTTTTTTTCCATTTTATTATCACGGATTATTTTCTGTAATTTCATTTTAAATAATTGTCTTTATTTACTTTTTTTGAACCCGTTTTTACTGCTGTGCATTGTGTGAATTGAATTGAATTGAATTTAAAATCACGTTTGGTAATGTGAATTTGAGCTTACCTTAAATATCGTCTGATTTTGTACAAAGAAAGAAAAGGAGTTAATGGTCAACCCCTTAAAGGGTTAAGCAAAACTGCGAGTCTCTTTTTGGTCATCTGACGCCTGTGTTCTCCATGTATCAGACATTTGCCCAAAAGACATCATCTGCACAGCCCAGAGAGCAACGTAAACCAACATTATAGTGTCATACTTTGTGTTCGTCCGGAAGTCTGCCTTTCTGCGATGCTGACCCCAACACTCATCTGACAGATTGGGGCGGTCCGTGGCGCAGTGGTTAAGGCGCCTGCCACCAATGCTAAAGGTGCGAGGTTCGATTACGGGTTCAGGCGTCGGATTTTTCTTCTCTAGTAAGTGTCACCGTTAATTCGGGCGGACCGTCGGGGGTTCTTTCTCCGGGTACTCCGGCTCTTCCTCCCCCACGACTTTGGTATCAGTTTCAGCCAACTTAATCAAATTTCAAATACAAACGATTTTGAATTTCCAAAAACTATAGTAGCTCGCTTGAGCTTGCCCTTAGCACCACGTGAATGTTCTGTGTTTATGTACAGTGTGTGAGTGAATGCGCGTGATTCACGTGAGCCTGCTTGTTGGGTTCAGTTCGCGGCGGCGCTTTGAGCCGATTTTCAGTTGGGATAAAGCGCCTATTTTATGCGCTTATTATTATTATTATTATTATCTGCACCGCACGTCTAGCACGTTTTTTCATTCAACCCCTTCACTGTCGGGACTCAGCAACCATCGGTCAGCTGCAAGAGGAATAGATCCTCATGAGCCCTCGCATTCGCAGGGGGCTCATGAGGATCTTTGCCTCTTGCTGGCCACTATCGAATTTGTGTTCTTCACAAAGAACGTGTCTAGCCTGCGACGGCTGCTGATGTCTCACTCGTGGGCAGTGTCATCGAAGAGGCTAAGAAGCTAAAAGATGGCACCTCCTCTACGTGAGAAAAACACAAGTATTCTACAGGCCAGCCTCAGTACACCGCGGTACCCGGGAGGCATACAGTCAGACAAGAGTCATTTGCGATCGCGTTATCGTAGTGCTGACTTTTTAAAGGAAAAAAAAAAGAACTCTTGGTACGCAAAAGTTCCTCGGGCCGACGTCGGTCTTAGCTGGCCCGCGCACGGCCGTGCGCGGGCCAGCTAAGACCGACGTCGGTCCGAGGACCTTTTGCTCACCGGACATCCCCACCGTGGGGCGCCAGAAACGCGTGCCCGGCGCTATATCCGGTACCGCGGTATACTGAAGCGCGTAATACGGAGGCAGACCTGTACACAAAGCTGAAACTGAACTTTTGCCAGCATGAGGAATAGGACCTGGTGTGCTGCTGGATGTCACATCTCAATATACTAGAGAAGATTACAAAAAGTGATACGCAATGCATTTATAAGAGATAATATGCATTTCGTGGACCAACGCAATGCATTGATAAGAGATAATATGCATTTCGTGGACCGTTGGCAATCTGAAGACAGATAGTTCTCTTGAGGCCCTGCAGCAAGAAGGGGCTTATGAGACTCTATGCCGTTTGCAGACGGAGGAATTCTGTGTAGCACTGTACATTACATCTGTGAGTACATCACAGACATGAAAGCGAAAGAAGAAAGAAGTCAGCTGAACCAAAGAGGGAAGCAAATAAAGCAGGTTGTGGGATCCTCTTCATGTTGTCCGAGAGATCAGTAAGGGCACAGCTTCAGCACCCAGAGTTGTATCCGTATGAACAGCAGGGATGAGACAAATCAGGCAAGCACGGAGCATAGAGTTTCAGGACGCAGGGGGACATGAAACTCTATGCCTCTTGCAGCTGGATGAAGGATGTCTGAGGGATTGATCAGCAGTCAAGGTTCATGTCTTCTTCATTAATGCTAGGGTGGGTTCCCGAGTTGGTTTGTTCCTCTGCCCCAGCAGTATGTACTATTAATTTCACACAGACAATTCTGCAGTTCCGAATAAGCAAAGTCGAGACGTTAAAACAACTTCACAATCTTGTCAATGAAATTTAGCAATAAATCATTAAAGAACATCACAACACATACTCCAGATAGCTAAAAGTATGTGAAGGAAACGAATAAATAAAGAGATAATGTAAATCGTTGTATACCACTTTCGGGATATTTTCAGGGATGGAGAGACAAAGTGCGATTGACATAACTACGATTTTTCTACCCCTAGCGACCGTAAGCTAATAACCAGCGCGTGATAACACGTGACAGTAATCTTGTCGTCTGCACCTTTATATGTCGTCCTGTGTCTCTTGGTGGGAAGAATTACGCAGTGCTTTGTGTTATTTTTACAGGAATATGCAGAGAGACACACATTTCTTGAGACCTATATTTCTTGTCTCGGAACAACACTCAGAAGTTATGAGGAGTGCGGTCCGAGGCAAATGGCCTCACTGATAAACTATAAAATTTGTTTTCACATCCAAACAGTACGTAGAGAAAGAGTCCAAAATAGCTCAGGCGTCGGAGCAAGAGAGCGAAGGGAATCGCCGGGTCGTGGGTTCGAGTCCACGTCCCGGCCCCGGTAGATGGACTCGCAATCCAGGGGGAAAAGACGGAATTGATCATGTCTGTTGAAAGGTCCTGGTAAATCAAAGTGGCAGAGTTGAAGTGCGCCTGAATTGATCAGTGTTCAGGTCGTACTCAATAGGCAATAGATTTCCCTGTCCCCCTGGCCCTCCATTATCACTTCGGTGCCGTGGACGTTAAGCCCCGAACTAACCAAACAGTAAGTAGAAGGAGGCATGTGGTATAATGAAACTGCATGGACAATGCGGCTCTCGTGGGTATCGGATATTTAGGGGGCGAAATGCCAGCTTAAAAGCTCACACCCAAAAACAATACCATCGGGTGAACAATTCTTCGTAACCCGCTCGGTCCCTACTGTCTAAGCACTAAATATTGGGTCTGTTTCTTTATAGTTTCTTTTTAGTTTCAATTTTATGTCCCACTGGCACCAGGGTGATCGGGGAGATTTCTTTATAGTGTGTACTTCTATTTATGTCACTTTTGGCAGAGGTCTCGTCTCTTTAACCCCTGACTGCTCCTGACGATGCCGATCGGCGGAAAATACGCGTGGTTACGTAGTTAGGTCATCATGACGTAGTTACGTAGTTAGGTCATGACGTAGTTAGGTCATGACGTAGTTACGTAGTTAGGTCATGACGTAGTTACGTAGTTAGGTCATGACGTAGTTACGTAGTTAGGTCATGACGTAGTTACGCGTCTTTTCCGTCGACCGGTATCGTCAGTAGCAGTCGAGGGGTTAATCAGCTAAAATACGCTTGTACTGTTTCGGACAATTTTTAAGAAAAGCATTTTTATTTAACAGTTTCTCAACTATACTTTTCGCTAGGCCGTATACGTGTTTGCGTACAGGCGAGGAGCATGCTTTTCTACAGACAAT
Organism: Semisulcospira habei; assembly: GCA_036245525.1. NCBI lineage: Eukaryota > Metazoa > Mollusca > Gastropoda > Semisulcospiridae > Semisulcospira > Semisulcospira habei. The sequence goes on from BTPG01000005.1 coordinate 204,646,397, forward strand.
TCCTCAACTACATTTTCATTAGCGCGTATACTCGTACACTTGAAGTGTTCGGACAATTATTCTCCACTGAATTTATCGCAAGTACCTGGCAGCGATTACTTGAGAACGTGTAATTCTTACAGGTAGCAGGTGTAACCCGTGTAATAGTTTCCTCAAGGGGAGGTGTTCAACAACTCTTCAAACTGGGTTTTACCTGCGGGCGCCCTGTTCAATCTGCAAGTGTAATGTGGAAAGCAACACCACTCGTGCGCTGAAACTCAAAATAAGCCCACATTTTGAGGAGCAGGTGGAGCAGAGTTGGTTTGCAAGAGGCATAGATCCACATGAGCCCCTGCGAATGCAGGGGCTCATGTGGATCTATGTCTCTTGCAGATGGCTGTCCTGGATGCTGGACTGAGTTTCCTAAACCAGGTGTCAAACGCTCCCTCCAGCAAAACGAAACCCTCTGTTCTCAAGTTGTTACGGGATGAACACCCAGTAACTTGCTCTTTAAGCGGAGACGTAGGCATACATTGAACTTACTCATGAGGGTCTATGTCTCTTGCAGTAGGGACGCCTGGTCGAGTTCTCAAATTTTCAGGGCCGAGCAAACACTTGTAAGAACATGTTAACAAGTGATTGCAAAGTGGGCCCTTGTCTTTGGTGAGGAGACACACAGTAAAATTAGCACTGGATCCTACATGTGGCTATTTTCAAGAAGATATGTTACTCTATGATTTCCAACGGCCATAGCCCTTGTTTATTCGTCCTCAGGCTAAAAAATACTCGACCATACTTCAATTTTTTTCTGGACAATTTGTAACTGAATCGCTTCGTCAAAATTCGCTTATGATTCCGTCGAATGAACCCCCCAAATAATACCCTCTGTCGAAGAACACAGGAGTATAATTACAGGAGTACACAGGACCAACGCAAGAGACATAGATCCCCATGAGCCCCCGCGACTGCGGGGGCCCATGAGGATCTATGTCTCTTGCGGAAGCCTTCCGTTTCGCGACTGAAGCTTTCTGCAACAAGTTTTCCGACGACTTTGGCGCTGTCTTTCAAACTACGAGATGGTCGTTAGAGCGATTTGTCCCAGCATGTGGCGCGTTTGACAGAAAATCGATACGCACGGTGCTGACTCTTGGAGAGGGGGGGGGGGGGGTACGGGATCAACACCCCTAGGGCAGGAGGTCGAGACGGGAGTCACAGAGGGCCCCGGGAAAAACCGGTTCGCGGAGTGGGGTCCAATGATAAGCTGAGCTTTACGCTGTCAGCTAGGCTTACAATGCTATATAGGGGGAAAGGCACGCTTTTCCCCCCCTCCTAGCGTATCCATTAACAGTTATCTTTTGGCCTTTTTAGTCCTGACGCACTGCAAAATGAGATAGTTCAAGGGTGGTGCCAGAATAGCTTGGCGCCTGGCGGCGCCAAGCTATTCTGGCACCACCCTTGAACTATCAAATCTGGTCACGTTTCTATTATTAGTATTATTTAAAATGTGTTCACTGGGCAGTGTGACACTTTGCCTGTAAAAAGCAAACGAAACTACGTCCATTTTTGTGAAAAGAAAGGTTTATTTCTCATACAATGACAATCTTTCTTTTCACTAAAATAGACTTAGTAACTTTCACCTTCACAGGACGTCACTATTCTGGCACCACTCTTGAACTATCAAGGTCCATCCGCATCTCATAGTGACGTCAAAGTTAAATATTTAAACAATGCATTGACGCAAGATTTCCAATGACGTCAAATTTACTATTCGATGTAGCGGCAAATTCACCACGTCGGTCGAGTCATGCGAGAAAACGTTCGGAATGTTTGGAGAACCTGAACTCGGCTCTGGCGATTTCAATTAGTGAAGCACCCTCAGGACTTCCGTGCCCCGTGCATGTCGGGAACTCTGCGAGAGGCGTAGAGAAGAGAAAAAAAAAATAATAACGCGGAAAAGAGGACGGAAAAGCCATAACCACGCATGAAGGGATGGGTAAGTTTGTTGAAATCAAGGGACAAAAAAGAAAGGAGAGAGGAAGAGGAGGAAGGTGGGAGAGAGAGAGAGAGAGAGAGAGAGAGAGAGAGAGAGAGAGAGAGAGAGAGAGAGAGAGAGAGAGAGAGAGAGAGAGAGAGAGAGAGAGAGAGAGAGAGTTAGTTAGTTAGTTAGTTATTTGGGTTTAACGCCGAGCAGGCAACTAAGGCCATCTCACGGCGGGAAGGGTAAAAATCTGGCGAGCCAAGAGAGAGAGAGAGAGAGAGTTATTTGGGTTTAACGCCGAGCAGGCAACTCAGGCCATCTCACGGCGGGAAGGGTAAAAATCTGGCGAGCCAAGAGAGAGAGAGAGAGAGATTCTTGCCGCAGGACCAACTCAACCCGGAATGTACAGTGCAAATCTCTTTGGCGACCATGGCACACGGTAATATGTAGTTAAGAGTTCTGCCAAGGACGCAAAAGACTATCGAGCCCACTGCGGCTGACTTCGTCCTGATGGCCTTTGCGTAATGGGTGAGACCAGATTCAACAACAGAACATGAAGCAAGATTATGGACTCGGAATGAAACTTTGACTTTCTGCGATTTTTTCACGGCATCGCGACTGCTTGACCCAGCTAATGTGGCTCTTGAACAATTAGAGTAGATCCATCTGTCGCCACTGACACGTTCTGTCGCCACTGACACGTAGGTGTTTTAAGTATAGAGGGGCAGCGGCAACTGAAACACGGTCCCACGGGGGGGGGGGGGGGGGGGGGGGGGGAGCTGGGTGGTTCTCGACCGAAAGGTCCCGGGTTCGAATCCAGCTGGCGTCAAAATTTGTTCAGACCCTATTTAGGTGCCCCGTCTTGGAAATCACCTTCGTGGTGGACAAAAGACGTTAAGCCCTAAACGTTTTTACGGTCCCAGAAATGAAACTGAGCTGGTACGGAAATGTACGACTTTCTCTCATTTCGCGCGCGCGCGCACACACACACACACACACACACACACACACACACACACACACACACACGCGCGCGCGCGCGCGCACGCACGCACACTCACGCGCGCGCGCGCACGCACGCACACACATACACACACACACACGTGATACTCAACACACCCCCAAAATGTCCAACAGCCAGGAAAGAAAAGGCAAATGGAAGGTAAACACATCGATGCTGCAAAAACACACAAACTCCGACCTGCACACGCGCTGACCCTTGGCCCGCTGAGAACAAAAAATTGTTTTGACTCTGTCAATCAAGGCATGTTCGCGTTAACACCTATTTGCTTTTCGGAACATTTTTCGTCACCCAGACATCACAAGGAGTCACGCTGACACGACGCACTACGTGCTAACCCTTTCACTGCCGAGAGAAACTGAACGCCGACCAACTGCAAGAGGCATAGATCCTCATGAGCCCCCGCAGTCGCGGGGGCTCATGAGGATCTATGCCTCTTGCTGAAATCATTTTGGATCTGTGCTCCTTGGACGGCTGGGGATCTTTGGCGTTGAATTCACAATGGTTTCAAAAACACAGTCAGCGGCGACTGGCTGTGAAGGGGTCAAAGCGATGGCCGCGGGTGTTGAGTTCTGCTGTCTTGTCTGCAGTCAGCAAGACCGTCAAAACTAATTGATGTGCAAACATCTCTGCCCGACTCTGTGATTGTGGCTCACAGGCACGGTCTACAGCCGCGAGGTTCAAAACCACAGTCCAGAACCCCCAAATAATATTGCATACCAGCAAGCGAAAAGATAAATGTGGGTGGAGAAAAAAAAGGGCCTATCTTTCAAGGACGAAAACAAGAAGAGAATAATCAAGAAGAGAGATGTGGAGACATGTCGTGAGGGGCGCGATAAGACATGACGGCAAGAAACGAGAGTTCGGTAGAAGACATCTGCGACTGGCGATACCGCGTAGCAGAAAATTCCGCGTAATCACTGACGCGTCTTTTATACGGCACAGTATCGTCGACAGCAATCAAGACGCATTTTTTGTTTCAAATGTTAGCGAGGTTTCGTTTGCGACGAAGGACTACCGCCAACGAACAAGAGCAAAATCGTTGTCGAAAAACAGCTTTTGCAATAAAGTATAGACAACACTCCAAATATCTCCAAGATCCTCATGAGCCCGGACACTCCAAACTTCTCCAAGAGGCATAGATCCTCATGAGCCCAAAGGGCTCATGAGGATCTATGCCTCTTGGAGATGTCTGGAGTGTTGACTATGCTTATGGTACACACTGGTTATCCGTCGTGGTCTCGCCTCTCTTTCGTTGTTGGGAGTCGTTCGTCACAAACGAAACCTCACTGGTGAGACGAGACAAAGCGAGAACACGCGAGACAAGAGGAAAGCGAGATGGCGCGAGAAGAGGACGTCAAAAGAGATCGGGAAAATAAAAAATGACAAGGCACGACTTACTCAAAAACAGAACAGAAGAGAAGTGGAGAACAGCAGATAACAGAAGACAAGACGAGACGAGACGAGACAAAAGGCAAGAGAAGACCACACTGGTTGTCTCCCTCGAGTGCTGCGCTATATCGCAGACAAGACAAGACAAGACACGATCTTGTTGTGTACTCACGGGAGGATCCATGTGTCCCACTCGCTGCGTGATGGGGTCGGCCATCACCACCTCCACCCGACAGTCCTCCCCTCTCCGGGTCCGCGCCAGGTTCAGGTCATCCCGGTCCAGGTATACGGACCGTCCCACGTTCACGCGCAGTTCCCGCACGTGCAGCACGGGAGTCTCGCCAGGAAACGGCGAAGATGACGTCACTGACAATCCAGCTACCACCAGAAGCAAGCTCCGTACAGGAGCCCTTCCAAGGAACGTTAACATGGTAAGGTAATTCTAGTCTTCGCCTCGAGACGAGGCGATTTCAGGAGTGTATTATCCAAACAAAGTAGACACGGCTGAATCAGATTTTACTGATGCACTTTGGGCTAATCTGCCCTTTCAGATTGTGACAAGGAACAAAGCTAATGTTGAAACACTTCGACAAATCTTCACCTAGGTTGAAAAATTCCAGATGTCTCAGGTAATGCAGGTATCCAATGAGCACAATATATTCAGGTCACATGGTCAGGGTTAACACAATGTGGAATGGCTTGGAGAGTAATCCTGTGCGACGCTGCTTTAAAGAAATGAAATCTTACAGGTGTCAAGACGTGGACAGATCTGACTCGTAATCCAAATGTTGATCACCGATCAGTAATCCGAAGTGGATCCTGGAACATAAAGTGAGATATGAATGGCTGGAAAATCATAAATAAAGAAAGTGAAGGATACCTTCTACGGCTAAGCCTTGCCGACTGATACTGCTGTCGAAAAGCGAAAATAAAAAGAAAGAGAAACAAACAAACAAACAAAACACACAAAAAACGACGAACGAACGAAGTCACGAAGGAACAAACAAACATCGAACGAACGAGTGAATGAATACACGAACGAACACACAAACAAACGAAGGAATAAGCAAGCAAGCAAGCAAGTGAGCGAGCGAGCAACGCCCGAAGGAAGGAACGTGCGAGCGAGCGAGCGGAACACCGCGTGTACATACCACAGCACATCTGGGCTCATACATCTTGAAATCGTCATTTCGCACAAAATGAATCAATCATGACAGTTCAAGGGTAGTGCCTAATTGCTTTGGCGTACCAATAGCCATGTGGCTTTGAGACTGAATGGACTATCGTCCTTCTTCATGCCTTGATTGGCATTCTGCCTTGAATCCCCTCTATTTTCTTTTCACATCAGAGGGATGCCTTCTTCATCAATATTCCTCGCTGTACCTCAGACAACTGCTACCGCCTGCAAGAGGCCTAGATTCTCATGAGCCCCTGCAAAGCAGGGCCTCATGAGAATCTACGCCTCTTGCTAAGATCGGCCGTATTGCATTTACATAATTATTGGCGCCTCTTACAGTGAAATCGACGGAGTGACAGCCAGCTTCATCTGAAAATCTTTTTCTTCCGACTCTGTCTGTGACACAGCCTTCATTCAGACGCTCTGTGAAGTTTCTTTTAAGTTTGATCCCCAGAGCAAAGGCCGAAAAATATTAACACGATCCAAACTGCAAGAGACATAGATCCTCATGAGACCCCGCAGTTGCGGGGGCTCATGAGGATCTATGCCTCTTGCTGACGCCACTTTGTATCTATGTTCCTTGGACGGCTGCGGCTCTACTGGTGTTGAACTAACACAGATTTCATAAAAACAATCCGCGCCCGCTGGAAGCAAAAGTCTTAATAATCTTCGGGGTGATCAGTGGTGTGTTCGACTCTTCCGTTGTTGGGGGAGAACCTCTGTAGTATTCGCGCTGCCTGAATAAACGCAAAAAAAGAAGAGCCTTAGAGCATGAGTGATCCGTGCAACTAAATGTGCTAGAATCAAAATCGGACACCTTTTCAAAATCTGAGAAAAGTCTCCTGCGTTGGATGTGCTTGAGTTCGATTCGTTTTGGATGCAAGAAAACGACGCGGTATTTGCATAAATGACCCACGTCACAAGCAGTATCGCCTTGGGAAGAACAGGCTACAAATAAGCAGTATCGCCATGGAAAGAACAGGCTATATTGCGAGAGTAGACCGCGACATCTTATATAACGCGATCTGGTCTGTGAAAGCAAAAGACAACAAGTCCATTTCTCTGAAAAGCGAGATTTTCATTGTAATACCATTAAAATCTCGCTTTTCACAAAAGTGAACTTCTTGCCTTTTTGCCTATGAAGACAAAAAGGCCGTCAGTTCAGTTTTGTGAAAAGCAAGGTTTTCATTGTAGAACAATGAAAATTTCGCTTTTCACAAAATTGAAGTTACTGCCTGTTGCCTTTTATATAGTAGCGTTTGTCTGGCTCCCAAACGGATACCCAGTGAGAAAAAGCTGCGCGGGCCGTATCGAGGCGTTACTCATAGACCCAAAAGTCCTCGGGCCCATGACGGCCGCAGTGGGCCCGCGCACGGCTGTGCGCGGACCCACTGCGGCCGTCGTAGGCCCGGCCGGAGACGTTTTGCCGCTGGGGTACAGACCAGCTCACATACGTGCGAAAAGAGAGAAAGAAAAGTGTGGCTGCTCAATCCAACGATTGCTGTGGGTCCTCTGGGAGTTTGCAATCAGCCTGAACACGTCACTCCAACAGCTAACAAGCTAGTTAGGCCGGCTAGTTACCGCTACAAACTGCCGATCAAATCCCCACCCTGGTGGATAGATCCGCCCCGGGGGTTACACCGGGAGACGCTTGTGATGGCAACGAAAGGGGTAGAGCCGGCGACGTAACGCTAAAAGGGGGAGGGGATTGGGGTGGGGGCGGGGAGACGTGGGTCAGTTGTTAGGAGGTGGGATTAGAAGGACGAGAAAAATGAGATTCGGATATTAATATCAGCAAAAAAAAAAAAAAAAAGCTATTCGTTCGCGAGGGCATAGATCCTCATTAACCTTCTCAAAGTGCACTAATTCTAGTACGTTTAAATCAGATCGACTCTTTCAGCGAATCATCATCGCACTTTAGCTGAGGCCGTTTCAGCTACGACAACGATATGGACCGACCATGACAGTTCAAGGATGTTGCCAGATTAGTTTAAGTGACGACTCAAGGCGCCGATCTATTTTTGTATTTTTAAAAAAAATGCTGTACATTTTATCTTGGTCGATCTGTCTCCTCAGCTCTTATGAAGACTCATCAATGAAGAAATCACAACTGTGGCAATTTTGACACTAGTTCTCAATGTGGGACCAGTTGCATGAGTGAGCTTAAATCCTGTGCAAGCCATTAAGCCAGGTGCTCCGATTATAGCGGAGCACTGACCTTGCTTAGTGGCTTGCGCAGAACTACGCTCACTCATGCAACGGAGGCCTGGTTTCTTTGTCACTGGCGTACAATAAGGTGACCTCCAGACTCCCGCCTGGCTGGAATGTCCGCCATTCGGACATCCGGTGAACACTCTAATGTTAGACTCCGAGTCAAAAACTGTGCAGAATGTTTTATACCCTTCGCCTTTCAAATCACCTTTGTAGCGATGGGGGAAAAAAACCCACACTAACACTTCTATCAACGTTCCCCATCGCAGATCCATTGCACACCAGACAACCGACCCGTCCGCTTGAGAACAAGAAAAAAAAATCAAACGTGAATTTTACAAGCAAGAGACATAGATCCTCATGAACCCCCGCGAATGCGGGGGTTCATGAGGATCTATGTCTCTTGCAGATGCCGGTAGGGGGAAGGGGGGTGGGGGTACCTTTCGCCAGAGCTGTTTGAAAGCTTATCTACTGACAGTATCACCTGTTTGTGACACGGCCCGTGCAGAATAAAACAGCTGCCTGTCTGACAGGAAGTCCCAGTTTTTAAAACAAATCAATTCCAGCCTCATCGTCTGAAGATCTGAATGGAAAGAGAAAGAAAAACGACCGCGAACTCAGTTGTCCGGTTTTTTTTTTCTTCCAATACGCAACGACAAGTACGAAAAAATGACAGATGTGCCAATGTTTCATCCGTTCGGAAACAAACTTCATTGATCATAGTTTCCAGAAATAAAATCATAAAAAAGAATATAGACCACCTCCGCGCGAACAGCTCAGACGTGCACAAGTAAAGGAAGCAAAAGGTATACATTGGTACCGGTTTCACACTTTATACATTTCAAATACAAGCGATCAAAATTGGCGAAACCTCAGTAGCTGAGCTGATCCTTCGCACCACATGAATGTCCCGTGTCATTTGTCTTGTACTGTGTTTGTTTCTTTAGAGTGAATGCGTGTGTGTCACGTGAGCGAGCGTGTTGGGTTCAGTTCGTGGCGCTTTGACTAAAGCATGTTCTTAATTAAACGAACTTTTGATCGGCAAACCTAGATCGGAGAAGATCGGCGATCTTTTGGTTTGTTTCTTAATTGAGGTTGAACGAACCTAGGCGAACTTCAGCAAACCACGTTTGCCATGGTTCTCTTTCTTAACTGAAGTGCTTCATTCGGCGTACTTACTGTCTGCGAAGGTGTTCAAAATGGCTGTCCCTATGCCGCTTCGCGATTTGGACGATTTTTGTTTTTGTACTCCTTGCAGTAGCGATCCCACAAACAGCGTTCCGCCTCGCACAAATCAATAAAAATAGGTCTTGTTCTTCGCACGAGTGAAATATCGCCGTCTGCCATAGTTGTTTTGAATCGGTGACTATCTTTTTATCTCCAACGCAGAAGAGGGTAAAAGTTTTGACCAATCAGAGAAAAGGTTCGCCTTGGTTTGCTCAACACGTTCAGCGAACCTTTTCCGACAGCGAACTATGGTTTGCCGAGGTTTGTGAACTATTTCGAACTAGGTTCGCCGTATCTTTAAATCGTCCAATTAAGAACCAACCTGGTTCGTCCGAGATCGTGAACTCTAGTTCGTCAGAGTTCGCGAACTAAAGTTCGTTTAATTAAGAACATGCTTAACCGATTCGCAGAATTGGATAAAGCGTCTATATAATAACCGGTATTATTATTACTTTCTCATGTCTTTAGCACATGAGGACCTACTGTTTTTGTAGATGACTGGTACATGAAGTAGATTATGTTGTGCAGGTCTGCGATTTTGAGCGTCACGTCCTTTAGCTGTAAGGTCCGAAATCATGGAACAACATACTACATCTTGTCGTCATGTCCAGAAATGAAGGAATTTCCTGTGCAATTCTATTGGTGATGGAGTGTCTGCGCTATGTGTTACCTGTGTAAGGGACATCGCCGTTTTTTTCATCCTATCTCTCAAAAGCCTCGCCTGTCCGTCCATCTCCATACTCTTCATCCTGTGTGGATCTGCTTGATGGTACAGCAGAACTTGTTTGGGGCAGCTACCCTTATGAGAGATCGCCTGTCATGAAAGACCATCATGTCTGTGGCTGTAGCTGTGTCTGTGGCTGTAGCTGTGTCTGTGGCTGTAGCTGTGTCTGTAGCTGTGTCTGTGTCTGTGGCTGTAGCTGTGTCTGTGGCTGTGGCTGTAGCTGTGACTGTGGCTGTAGCTGTGTCTGTGGCTGTAGCTGTAGCTGTAGCTGTAGCTGTGTCTGTGGCTGTAGCTGTGTCTGTGGCTGTAGCTGTGACTGTGGCTGTAGCTGCTGTAGCTGTACTGTCTGTGCTGTAGGTGTCTGTGTGGGGCTGTAGCGCGTGCCTAGCTGGCTGTAGCTGTGTACTGTGGCATGTAGCTGTGTCTGTGGCTGTAGCTGTGTCTGTGGCTGTAGCTGTGTCTCTGTGGCTGTAGCGTGTCTGTGCTGTAGCTGGTCTCTGTGCTGAGCAGTGTCGTGGCTGTACTGTTCAGAGGCTGTGTCTGTGCTGTGGCTGTAGCGTGACTGTGCTGTGCTGTACTGTCTGTACTGTACTGGCTGTGCTGTGCTGTAGCTGTGCTGTGGCTGTAGCCACCTAAATGGTCTTAGACAGGTGCACTTCAGACTCTCGGTGGTCACCTCCTTCACCCTCTGTCCGTAGCAGCTCTCGTCGACAAAAACTGCTACCTACAGCCAATGGGGTAAGACCGGGATTTTTTCCTTGAAACAAAGATGGTTGTTCGACACAGGTTCTACTGTGGACAACCCACCTTTAAAAAAAAATGTGTCGCCTGTTCCCACAGTTATATATGTGTCATTTTGTGATGCAGGGCTCTTTTACGCAAGGTCCAAACTCACAGGCAAGCACACACAAGACCTTTATACACTCGCTCAGACAGCACCATCTACGATGGACTGCAGATTCTTTTTTTTCAAAGACTACTTTCTTCTCTGAGAAAAAAAAACACTTTTGATGGGAGATTGGCAAAAAGCGCTTTCGGTCGATTGGCACAGATCAAGAAAAATCGAAAAGCTGTATTCGATTTCTCTTGGCTCTGCCCTGGAAGCTGAATAATCTACGGGCCATCGATCAGAGATCGGCCCAAAAAAGTTTTCGAGTGATTGACGTAGACCAAGAGAAATCGAACAACGCTGGCCCTGGAAGCAGAATGATCTACGGCCCTTGAAAGGCTAATGAGACCCGGCGGCGGCCCGGGCTAAGCACCCCCCTGTCATTAATGTGACAGCTCTAGTGTTTGGTCGCTGTCAATCAGGACCGCCAAGAGGTCCTTTCAGCGCATCGATAAACGGTGCAACGCCCGGCGAGCACGGGTCCTCGGGCGGACAGTCGGCCGCAGTTGGCCCGCGCACAAATGCGCGCGGGCCAGCTGCGGCCGACTGTCCGCCCGAGGACGTTTCGCGTACTGAGTGGCTGTCGGTTTTACTGTAGCGTACATATCAAATCAACCAAGAGTCGAGACACGTTATATCGCAAATGAAAGAATCACTGTAAGCTCAAGTGTACGACTGCGTGAGCGCGTGACAGGGAGGGCCGATTGTCAGCCCGAGTACCTTTTGTTAATTTGGCGTCTGAGGTCTTTGCATATCAACGACGACAGGAGGTAAACAGCAAGTCGGGTAGGATCTGCGACCTCGATCCCACGACGCACAGCGGGGACGTGAAAAAAAACAAAAAAAAAAAATAAAACAAAACAAGACAGCGTTCTGCTCCACGGAAGGCTTTGATTGCTGAAACTCGCTGATCACAGCGGGTTCTCAATGCTGTCCCCAACGGGTTCTCAATGCTGTCCCGCCTCAACTAAGACTCTTCTACCCTTCTTATTACAAACCATGTGAGTAGGCACACGCAGAGTCCGAAATAGCTCAGGCGGTTAAGCGTCGGAGCAGGAGAGCGAAGGGAATCGCCGGGTCGTGGGTTCGAATCCCGTCCCGGCCCCGGTAGCTGGACTCGCAATCCAGGGGGAAAAGACGGGCTTGTTCAATAGCATGTCCGTTGAAAGGTCCTGGTAAATCCGAAGTGGCACAGTTGGAGTGCGCCTGAGTTGATCAGTGTTCAGGTCGTACTCCATAGGCAATAGATTTCCCTGTCCCCCATAACCCGCCCGTCAGGGCCGTCCATTATCACTTCGGTGCCGTGGACGTTAAACCCCGAACTAACTAACTAATTAGGCACACGTACAGATGCTTTCCCCTGCCTATTGAGCGTAACGGAAGGAATTCTCCTGCGTACAAAGGAGAAAAAGAGGAAGGAAACAGTCGACATTCAGACTTCATAAGTTAACCCCGTCACTGCTGAGGAAATTGTAAGATCAACAATACGCAAGAGGCATAGATCCTCATGAGCCCCCGCGGGGGCTCATGAGGATCTATGCCTCTTGCTGATACCAATTGGAATCACAGCGCTGGACAGACAACAGTTAGATCCCCTGCCCCCGCCTATCAGGCACCCAATCGCCAGCCCACAGAGATCTAACTGTTGTCTGTCCAGCGCTGTGATTCCCCTTGGTTTGAGTACTGACAATTCTGCCAGCGCTAGCCTCACCTATCTGGTTTGTGATACCAATTGGCAACGATGTTCTTTCGACGGCTGTCGCTTTCTAGTCGGTGAATGAACTACGAGGATTTCAGAAACTAAATAAATAATGCGCCCAGTGGCAGGGAAGGAGTTCAGTTAACCCTTTTGTCCAACATTATTGTCGGACATACTAAGGGCAGTATGAGAGATGTACTGCGCACTATTAACCCTTTGCTGCCTAGAGTAGGTCGCTTTCACCAACTAACTAATTTAGATGTTTGGTTAGCGTCAGTCAAATCGCTTTTTAAAAAAAAGGTCTATTTTCAACGTATCGATGTGAAACGACCAGGATTTTGCGTAATGTGTGCTGGGCTGTGATTTTGGAGCTTACGGCTGAAATCCGTAAGGTCCTAAATCACAGACCAGCACACGCACTGACACTCTGTCGAAAGTTTTATCTTATGCGGCCCCGCCTTCAACTTCGGCGTGTGACTAGTTCAGTTTCTGCAGGCGTCGACCAGATTGCACCACACAAAAAACATTCTTCAAGGTAGCGATGGTGCGGCAAGATGGATAGGCCATGACAGTTCCACACTGGTTGTCTCTCTCGGTTCGCTATAGCGAAGGGAGACATCCAGTGTGGGGTAGTTCCATTTTAACCCCTTCCCTGCCACTGCCGCACATGACTTTCTGTCTCTGGTTCGTTGAACCACCAAACGCCGACCAAGCAATGTGGACGCAAATCGGTCTCAGCAAGAGGCATAGATCCTCATGAGCCCCCGCGAATGCGGGGGCTCATGAGGATCTATACCTCTTGCATTTGGGTGGTGCATTTTTCTCGGCAGCGTGAAAGGGTTAACTCTGCGCCTGCTGGGAAGGTGTAATATCGCACACAAACCCCATCGGACAAGATGGCGTACTTTTTTTTCATGCAAACGTAAAATTACGTGTCGCGCACCAGACGTGCCAAGAGCTATGCAGGCTTATAGCGTTTTTCAGTGCAGCCACCTTGAAATAGCTGTACGCAGCGAGCAGGTTCAGAAAAAAAAAAGAAAAAAAAAAGAAGATCTGAGGCCCGCTTTGTCTCTTTTTATTTTACAGAGATTTTTGGAGGCGATTGTAATGGAGAGATTGCCTGCCCAAGTCTGATTTTTGCGTGTTGTATCAACACGGGACGCCCTCCTTTTTATTATTATTATTATTTTTTAATGTATTATGTCGTTTTGTGTGTTTTTGGAGCTATTTTTGTGCAGTGACTGGTTTTAAATCACCAGAGCTGACGATACTTAAAGTTTTGCTCACGCTTGCCTTTTTTGTTTCGTGAGTTCATGAACCCATTATCATCCTGATACACTAAAATAAATTTGACTATGATAGTTCAAGGGGGATGCCAGGATAGCTTCCAAGCTATTCTGGCACTACCTCCCCCCCCCCCACCCCACCCCTTACTTACTTACGCCTATAACCCCTACCAGGGTATAGGCCGTCGACGAGAGACCTCCAGCGACTCCTGTCCTGTGCTTTTCCTTTGATTTTACTCCAGGTGGTTCCCCCCCCCCCCCTCCCCTTGCACAAAAATTAATGGTTGATTTATCTCCAAACCTTTAATGTAGCCTTCATCGGACAATAAGCAACAACAACAACAAAAATTAATCAGCCTCGGGATGTAATGGGTTGTCATCCAGATGCACGGCATAAACCCGGGTATCCGGATGCGGCATGTTTCGAATGTGTTAATCCACGGCGTCCTGACAGACTGTGAACAACAAGATACAGATTTTAGGGCTTTTAAAGTTAAAGTTTAAAGTTTACGAGTTTCTCGGGTTTAAACTCTTTTGCTCCTACGAACGTGATTTCAAAGACGGGGTACCGAAAATTGGCCTGTACAAATGTTGACCCACCTGGGTTCGAATCTGCAACCATCCGGACGAGTGTCCAACGCTCTACCAACCCTCCGTTTACCCTACTATTACTTTGATTATTTTCTCTGCGTGTTTTCGTTTCGTTACAAGCACTTTTTAACCCGTTCTGGACCTGCTGCACTCAAAGGAAGCCGCGTGTCCGGATGCAGCACGTCTAAAATGCGTGAACCCTGTCGGAAGTGGTTTTTTTCGCGTTGATTCCCGCAGGAATCATCGCGACAAAAACCGCTACCGACAGCAAAAAGGGTTGAACAAGGTCCACGAAATGGGCAATTTTTCCCCCCGGAAAGTCGATAGAAGTAAAATTACCAGGTGCGCGTCGACGCTTGTTGCGATATCCTTCTGGCCAGACAGACCCAGTTCCCCGTAACTAGTGACATATATTTTTCAACAGGTAAAGCTCTCTATCCCTTTAGTTCTCACTGAACCGATGGCTGCAAGCATTCAGGATCAATACAAGCTTCATTAATGCACGCCTTTAACCAACGATTCCCCTCTGCAAGAAACATAGATCTTCATAACGTGCGTGCAGGCTGCGGGGACTCACGAGGATTTATGCTTTTCTTTTCGGGCGCGCAGCTGCTTGACAAAACTGTAATCTTCGGCTACAGGACGGCAGTCAGGTGCCAACACAATCCATCTGCAAGAGGCATAGATCTACATGAACCCCCGCAATTTGCGGGGGATCATGTGGATCTACGCCTGTTGCCGTCCATAACTGATTTACAACTATTTCTTGGCTAGACTAGGGCATAGGACGTCAATTCTGAAGTGAGTATTCCAATATAGTACTTTGATATTCTAAAATTTCTAATATGTACCAGAGAGTTTGCAAAGACCTGTGTGGATCTACGCTTCTTATTTGCCGGTCTAATTTACATCTGTGTTTCACGGCTTGAGGACGGCTTAGGTGTTACTCTTAAGAAGGGCCAGAGAGTTCGCGGTTCCAAATTAATCCTCTCAGACATGCTAGTTTCGTGTATCGCGTTCGGGGCCTAGAGACCTGAAGGTGTACGTCTGATGTAAAATAATTATATGTATCGATTATTCTGCATTTTCAAACACGCACATATTTGTCGACGTTCTGTAGCAGTCTTTGATGCGCCGAAGCGGAAGACGTTGTTACAAGCACTCAATAATTAGCTAGGGGAGTATATAATTAAGGAATTGCCAACGGACTTGTATTTGAATTTCGACGGCAAATCTATAGCATTACTGAAGTAATACAGATTTTTTGAAGATGAAAGTGTAGGAAGAAAGCAAGATAACTGCGGAAAGACGACTTGAAGCAACTGTCTAGCCCTCGACCCCTCCCCCCCCCCCTCTACACACACACCTTGTTAGGGCTCCTTCCCACCCACCACCCACCCCACACACCCTCCACACACACACACACACACACACACCTGCGTCTACTCCCACTCACACCACCCTGAAGTCTCATCAACCACAAATAAAACACCTACTCCTCTCGCCTTCCACCTACACGAAACAAATATCTGTCATTGATACCCTTATCCACGTAAAGAACACAAGCGCAAATGATGCTGGCATTAGGCATAGATCCTCATGAGGCCCCGCAATTGCGGGCGCTCATGAGGATCTATGTCTCTTTCGGAAAGCAGATTTCGCTGGAGGTGTGAAAAACAAAGCAAAGCAACGTCACCTATTTACGTAAAGAACACATACCCAAATGTGGGCCAGCATGAGGCATAGATCCTCATGAGCCCCCGCAACTGTAGGGGCTCATGAGGATCTATGCCTCTTGCAGACGAGTCATTTGTTTTTACTGCAGGTGTCCAAAGTGAAACAAAACTGTCACTGATACCCCGAAGTCGCATGAAACTTTGCGTGTGGGCACCCCATGATGAAAGGTTTCGTTGGGGTTTTTTGTTTCGTTTGAAACCCGGTTCTGGTGTTTTAAGCACACACACACGGAGATCGTTTGCTGGTCCAGGAATCGCGAAGAATCTGGCAACAACCGAACGGCGAGGGAAAATAAGTGTGGGCTCCATCACAAGTTAATGATTGGAGAGCGAGCCTCTTGAAGCTGTTATTGTTTTCACGCTGTGGATGGTGGTCGTGGTGTGCATGGGAGCTGGAAGAACGGCGTAGCATTTTGGGATGGAGTTGGGATGGCTGAAATACTATGTCCCATTTCATCATCCTCGTTTAACTCCTTCTACCCCAACACCGAAATCCCCAAATTTTGCCGTTGTCCTCTGAAGACTGCTCTCTAGTGCAGGACACAGATCGACCATGATAGTTCAAGGGTGATGCCAGAATAGCTTGGCGCCCATAGGCGCCAAGCTATTCTGGCATCACCCTTGAACTATCTTGGCCGATTCATATCTTGCTGTGGTGTGTCTGGGGTAGAATGAGTTAACCCATTCGAGACGTGCCGCATCGGATACGCGGCACATCGGCGCGTATCCGAACGCAGCACGTCTCGAATGGGTTAAGTCAGTGGACCTTAACTCAAACCGCATGCAGCAAACAAAACCCACCTGCAAACTGTTCATAGATCCTATTGCTGATAATTTTATGTTCTATTTTCAGGAGATCGAGGATCAAAAGGTGTTCAACACGAGTTTAGAAAGGGGGGGGGGGGTGGAGGGTGGAGGGTGGGGGGGGGGTTGTCATGATGAAGATATTTTTGGACGCTGTGTATCATTTGTGCACACAAAGCCATGGCAACATTTCTAACTAGTGGTTTGTGTTCCATTGCACGCTACCATTACTGCATTCACAACGTTATGACTTGCGAACTGCATAACCCCTTCACTGCTACTGGCCATCCCGTAAAAGACGCGTACTGACGCGTCTTTCCAAGCGAACGGCATCGTCAATTGCATTCAAGGGGTTAACCCGACAAAGCTTCAACATCGGGATCGGTGCCCGTCACATGCAGTTAGTTATATTCTGTGGCTTTCTTTGGCTGAACCACTGCGCGCCCGGTACAAGCTCACTGCAGTGAGCTTGTACCGGGCGCGCAATGGTTCACTCGGCTGAAGAAAAAAAAAAAGAAGTAATTTTGTAACCACATACGACGGGCACCTAGGTAGACAAGGCTAGAGCAGAGTGAAACGTGACCAGGGGGACATCAGGAATGTGACGGTCAAACGCTAGCTCCCCTGCTATGCGAACTGAGACATTTACCGAGCACACTAGGTTCGCACTCCTATCGTACAGCATCGGAACGGGACCATCAACCTCACACTCACTCGGACGAAACTCCAGCTTCAGTTAACCCTTTTCATTCTGATACACTCATTGCTTGAAATAAATTTGTCTATGACAGTTCAAGGGTGGTGCCAGAATAGCTTGGCGCCAAGTTATTCTGGCACCACCCTTGAACTGACACGGTTAATCTATCAGTCCTCATCTGTAATGTAGTCTTCACAGGACAATAACCAATTTTTCTTTAAAAAAATCAGCCTCAGAATGTAATGGGTCAACATGCGAAGTCTTACTTCGTCTGAATACAAATGGCAGCCGACAAGTCACACGATAACTGCTTTAAACAGTGTTTAGTGTCTGCGGCAAACACAATTCTAGAAGAATAAAACAATGCTCCTCCGCGCGCTCATTTTCCACACGCGTGTCTTAATCTTTATCTGTGAGACATTAAAAACACGTAGATTCTCGGCCACTCATGGCTAAGTAACACAATGTCCTGAGCGTTCATCCCTCCGATACTCGATGCGGCGAAACAGAAGCAACGTTAATCCCTCTGCTCCTAAATTAAACGCGCGATGCCCGTCTCTCTCTCTTGGCTTGACTTCGCGAACGAAGATTTTATAGGAGTTGCCCACGACGTCTGCAGGCTTGTTCGTGGCTGCGGAGGCCAATCCGAGACAGGCAGGTTCGACCGCAGTGGCTGCAGGGGAAGGTATGGCCAGGGTTCTGAGCTGCGGCATCTCTGTTTTTTCTCCTGAGCCGCTTGTCCTTAAGGCTAGCTCTGTGAGAGTCCTCAAAGGAGACAGCTGCCTTGTAAATGGTGGAGCGCCAGGTGTCACGGTCCGCAGCAAGCGAAGACCACTGGTGGACCACTGGCGATGCCCGTAACCGCAAGTGAAACACAGACATAACAGTTTCCAGGAAGATACATAGACTGAGTCCCAGCAGTTTGCGGGGGGTGATTGAGGATCTATGCCTCGTGCGACATGGGAGGAGGTGGAGACATTTACACTCTGGAACACGACGCGCTAAACACGAGACAATCTTAATCCCCATCTCTCGTAGATTATACGCCTGATAACCACAGTCGAAAAGAGGAACGTGGATAAACATGAGGTTGGCAAGAGTCATAGATCCTCATGAGCCCACGCAATTGCGGGGGCTCATGAGGATCAATGTCCCTTGCAGGGCGGGAATGCGGACTTCCAAAACGTCGACATACGATGCGCTGCAAATGAAACAATGTTAATCCTTTTGTGTGAATCTCACACCTGCCAAAGTCTTTTTCATGCCGGCAGATTATTTCGCGCAATTTACAACATTACAAGACATAAATCCCACGAGGACCACGATCTAGTTTTCAGCCGATTCAGCTCAGAACAAAGCCTTGAAACACACACCGAACATAAGTTTTCTTAACATGTTCGCCGCAAATCCGACTAAAGCGAAGCATTAAAAGAAGGACTGAAACCAGTTGTGCGTTGCGGTTTCAGTCCATTTTTTCGCCATAAACATCATTCTCGACGCGTACTACGTCACCCGTTTTAGGTGTTGTTACTAGAATAAACGTGGTTGGTTTCACGAATACAGTCATCTTCAAAGTAACGAAAAATTCCTTTTTATTGTTGCCCTTGTCAACTAAAATATGTTAGTCTCTGATCACTTCGGTGCTATAGGGACAAAAAAGGGATAAGAAGAAGAAGAATACATCTTCGTTCCCCGATCACTCTGTCCCAGTGGGACATTAAACTGGATTTAACGTAACGTAACGAATACATCTTGCTTCCCGAAGTGTTGTGAACGTACGATAAACGATAAACAACAATGACATCATTTAACAATCCAATTAGAACTAAAATATCTTCAATCCAGACCAAAAAGGTGACCGCCAAGGGTGTAAAATGCAAAGAAGTACCCAACGGAGAAAGAAACACGCTTAGAAAAGACAGTTACAACACAAGTTATTTTGTTGAAACTGTCTAAATTGATCCTATCTCTACCAGCAAAAACGTATATTTTCATGAACCCCTGCGAACGCAGGGGTTAATGAAAACATATGCCGCTTGCAGATGAAAAAAGGACTGAGGAGCTGTGCCCTGGAACTGTACTTGAAATAAATTGTGTTGCAACTGTCATTTCTAAGCGTGTTTCTTTCTCCGTTGGGTACTTCTTAAAATATCTTCGTCTGTGTTACACTACAGCTGAAGCTAAAGACAAGCCGGCAAAACCAGTTTAGGAGAAAGTCTCTGTTGGCAGTAAAACCCTGTTTTGAACACTGAACCCCTTTTGGTACCGGTTTCACTGAGGCCACTTTATAAAATTTCAAATACAAGCGATCAAAATTTCCCGCGAAACCTCAGTAGCTGAGCTGACCCTTCGCACCGCGTGAATGTCCGTTTGTCTTCAATGCGCATGTGTGTGTGTCACGTGAGCGTTGCATGCTGGGTTCAGTTCGCGGCGCTTTGAGCCGATTCGCAGAATTGGGAAAAGGGCCTATATAATAACCAGTATTATTATTAACCCGCCTGTTTTGCAAGAAAAGACGACAGCTACACAGTTTGCAAGAGACATAAATCCTCATGAGCCCCCGCGAATGCGGGGGCTCATGAGGATTTATGTCTCTTGTCATCTCTATGTTCTTCTTGCCTTATTTTTTAGTCC
Organism: Semisulcospira habei; assembly: GCA_036245525.1. Taxonomy (NCBI): domain Eukaryota; kingdom Metazoa; phylum Mollusca; class Gastropoda; family Semisulcospiridae; genus Semisulcospira; species Semisulcospira habei. The sequence continues at coordinate 204,666,442 of BTPG01000005.1, forward strand.
TATTTACATCTGCGTTCTTCCGCGCAAATTTCGGTCAGTGAGCAGTTGCTTCAGACGCGAAAATCGCGATCACTGTCAGCGAAGGTCTTAAAAGACGTGCTCGCTTTAAAAAAAACAAAACAAAAAAAAAAACATGAAGGGCAAACCTATATGGTAAGCACTGACAGACGATGGTTTCGATGTATCACACAAAATACAATATAATGCAGAAAATAAAAAAAACGAAATAGAGATTTTTAAAAAGTGACTTTCATCATTTTTTGCTTGGAACTCCCACCCCCCCCCCCCCACCCCCTACCGCTTGAAAGCGAGATAGCAAAGTATATCTCACAATACATAAAAAAGTGAAAGAAACCATTAAAATGCCAAAGCATTACACAACAAATTCACAAAGAAACGCAAACAGTGCCTTAGAAAAAAGAAAACAGGAAATAATTATACCGCCCCATGTTCACGCCAAATCACGTAAAAATTCCGCCGTGAGAACGGTGTTCTTAACCACGACAAATCACGGTGAAAAGACACAAATTCTTGACTTCACAAAGCGGCTATCCACTCAAACCCCCCGCCCCCTCATCCCCTGCTGTATCGGGATCTAAATTGATCCTATCTCTACCAGCAAGAGGCATATATTTTCATGAGCCCCTGCGTTAGCAGGGGTTCAGGAAAATATATGCCGCTTGCAGATGAAAAAGGAATGAGGAGCTGTGCCTAACTGAGGGACTGTGAGCCCACAAAGAAAAACTAACAAGTCAGGAAGGAAGGATGGCAAACACCTCGCCAAATCCCCTACAAACACAAAAAGTTAAACATTTCGCACCTCGGCCGCAATTTAATCCTTGTACTTCAGGTAAAACGCTCTTTAAAAAGCAAACGCGGGGGCTCATGAGGATCTGTGCCTCTTGGTGGGTGAGTGTCAGGTTTATGTTCAACGTGAAGAAGTAAGTTGAAGTTGAAGTTCAAGAGGAGAGTTTAAGCGGTGTCAAACCAGATTCAAGCGATTAGACCCCACCGCGGAGCCGTCTCGGCCGAAAGGTTTATAGCAAGACGGAGTCCCAGCCAACCAACCAACCAACCAACCAACCAACCACGCATGCGCGGAACAATGCTTGATTTTCACGTCATTACCACCGCTGACATGATCTCAAGGATTAGGAGCAAAAAAAACAGGCACAAATAAGGTACAAGAATTGGTGTCCCTCAAAAATCCCTCAAATGTATTTGAAAAATGCCAGTTTAATAGGTGTGTTTCTGGTGCAATACCCCAAGAGCTATCTCATGTCCTGACTCATTAACCCTTTGCGTGTCGGTCGCGGTTTTTCTCACGATGATTCCTGTAGTAATCATCGCGACAAAAAAAAAAAAAAAAAAAAACCGCTACCGACACGCAGAGGGTTAAGGGGAGGGAGGGATATAGTTACACACGTCGATTTGCCATTGGGTTTCAATGCTTACATGTGTATACAAGGCCGTCCAGTGGAAAATTATAGGGTACTCACATTTTTGTCGGTCTCTGCCCTGAGTTAACGAAAAGCCACTACGTCCGTTTTGGATAAAGCGATGTTTTCAGCGAATGCAAGGCAAATCTCGCTTTTCTCAAAAAATGACTTGCTGTCTTTTGCAAAATCACGGCAGGCCTACTGGTGGGTGTATGATGCACACAGCTGGAGGACTCAAAGGTGTGAACGCGATAAAGCACGAATTGTTCTTGAGCTGTCATGCGAATCCATTCCGCGCGACCTACACGTACTCTCAAGGCGATTCTAAACCCTGCACGTTTGCAGATGAATAATTGTATGCCTCTTTTCTTAAAAAAAAAAAAAAAAAAAAAAGCTTTACATTTATCGACTGGAAAAACAAGAAAATGTATATAAATTATTAACCCCTTCGCTGCGAGCGGGCGCCGATTGCGTTTTTGAAATCTTTGTAAATTCAGCGCCAAAGATCCCCAGGATACAAAGCAGTTTCAGCAAGAGGCATAGATCCTCATGAGCCCCCGCAACTGCGGGGGCTCATGAGGATCTATACCTCTTGCATTTGGGTGGTGTTCAATGTTTCCTCGCGGCAGTGCCGGGATAAAAACTGAATAATATATACATACAGTGCGTTCCAAAAATGAAGAACATTCCATGGGAAATGACAATTCACCCTAAATAATTCACTTGGCTGTGTAAGCAGTAGGGACAAGAGTTCCTCGGTGCTCGTTGAAACCCTACCTAGTCTATGTTGACATAAACGCCAAAGACTCACACCTGAGAGAGAGAGAGAGAGAGAGAGAGAGAGAGAGAGAGAGAGAGAGAGAGAGAGAGAGAGAGAGAGAGAGAGAGAGAGAGAGAGAGAGAGAGAGAGAGAGAGAGTGGAATGGGGTGGGGTGGGACTTAGGACTGTGGGCTGTTGAAGGGGGGGGGGGGCGGGGGAGAGGGGGGGGAGTTAAAGAGACACGTTCACGCTAGTGGACCGTTACTATGAGTGTAAGGGTAAAGCTACGTTTCCATAAGCGCGAATCCGATTCGAACGCGATCCGAACCCGAAGCATTGATGCAGTTTTCCTTCAAAAATCGCGTCATTTTCGATCGAAGCCGGATGCGAATTTTTGCGTGCCGCATCGGGCATAATTATGGGAACGCACAAAATATGGAAAGGACCCGCACGAACCTTTCTCTTTCGGGCCCGCTTCGAATTCCCCCATGAGGGATTAATAAAGTATTATTGTATTGTATTGTATTGTATTGTATTGTATTGTATTGTATTGTATTCGTATCGGATGCGTGTTTATGTATCGGTGCCATTGGGGGCGGGGGGGGGGGGAGGGGGAGGGGGGGGAGGGGTTACGACTCAATACATACTGAGAATGAAATTATCAATTTTTCTTTTTCGATGTCCTTTGAGGTCAGCAACACAGCTTTGCAGAACAGATCGACCATGACAGTGCAAGGGTGAAACAGTTTTGCAGACAGATCGACCATGACAGTTCAAGGGTGGCGTCAAAATAGCTTGGCGCCTACAGGCGCCAAGCTATTCTGACGCCACCCTTGAACTATCATGGTCGATCTACATCCTGTCGTAGCATATCGAGGCGTAGGGTTAAATAACTCACTCAGTGTTAGTATCTGTGTCGTATAATAGTCTGTGACGTTGGATCCTATGTCTCCAATCCGTAAGGTCCAAAGTCACAGTCCAGCACTACCCGTAAGACCCCAAAGCACAGACCCAATCACATAACACTGTCAATGTACACGCTATCACCCGCCGACGCGCCAGACAATGTAACTTTATACGCGCTAAATACCTGCTCTGGAATGTGGCTTTTTTCCCCCCCTACCTATTTCTTTCCTGAGGCGAATTGTCTCTCATTTGGATAACGTGCTAGTCATTGAAAACGGATCGACCATGACAAGTCAAGGGTAGTGCTTGAACAGCTTGGCGCACATTTAGGCGCCGAGCTAATCAGGCGCTACCCTTGAGAAAGTCATGCGGCAAAACTGCGTTATCACAGGACAGTGAGAAATGGTGGCAACTTTCAGGAAAGGCTCTTCAAATTGTCGTAGCCGTAAGCGCTGTATATTAACTGACTGACTGACTGACTGACTGACTGACTGCCTGACTGACTGACTGACTGATTGATTGATTGATTGATTCACTGAATTACCTTTTCGACTGAATGGCAAAGCAAGTAGCGTGAGCGTATGTATGTGTGTGTGTCATGTGTGTGTGTGTGTGTGTGTGTGTGTGTGTGTGTGTGTGTGTGTGTGTGTGTGTGTGTGTGTGTGTGCGTGCGTGCGTGTGTGCGTGCGTGCGTGTGTTCATGCATTCCTGCATTGCGTGCGTCGAGTTCACCTTAATCCACCACGAAATGTAGAGCATCTTCTCCCTGAGCAAACAGACTAACTAAAAACTGCACGGGGAGAAATTAAAGGCACGAAAAGTTCATCTCAACAGTGTCATTACACTTGTCAAGGGGAGAGAGAGTTACACCTAGTCTATTCCGGTCTGCCGATAAACCAGCCCACCCTGAACACCCAATAATCTCCGCACGTAGAGGAACATGTATACAACAAGCCAGGAGTGGCACATGTATTAACCATTTGGCTGTCGGTAGCGCCTTTTTGTCGCGATGATTCCCGCAGGAATCATCGCGACAACAAACGCTATCGACAGCCAAATGGTTAAAGATTGATCTGTCTGCAGGACTTCATGAAGACCTATGCCTCGACTGACTCATTCGAGACGTGCCGCCTCCGGATACGCGGCTTATGCCGCGTATCCGGAGGCGGCACGTCTCGAATGAGTTAACAGTCGGGGCGTCCTTGCAGGTAGGTCTGGAATGAGTTAAATCGATGGCTGTCTCAAGTTGCAATGGAGCGATCTGCAGAAGAAGAGCTGGGTAGTTCAGGTGGCAGAGCGTTCGACTCTCCTCTAAAAGGTCGCGGGTTCGGATCCTGCTAGGGTCACAATTTGTTCAGACCCTATTCGGTACCCCGTTTTTGAAATCACCTTCGTGGTGGACGAAAGACGTTAAAGCCCGTCCAATTCCACCAGAGCATAAGTCTATTACTAACCTGTGACGATAGCCAAACTGTCGCTTAATTATATGTCCACCCCTACGACACCACGACATGCCTGCATGAAGGATCGGCCAAGACAGTTCAATGGTAGTGAATGATTAACCTGGCGCTCGGGAAGGCGCCAAGCTTGAACAGTAAAGTCTAAAAATACATACCAGTCTCGTTTCTATAAATATCTGTATTATTATTATTATTATTATTATTATTATTATTATTATTATTATTATTATTACTTCATTATTATTATTATTATATTATTATTTTCATTATTATTATCATTTTCATTATTATTATGAGTATTATTCTTTATTATCATTATTATTATCATTATTACTGTGCGCCCAATTGGCGCTGGAAGCGGAAAGGCGCGCAGCGGTAACGCACGTAACGTAAAGTAACGCAGGTAACACGAAGAACGTGACGTAAAGAGCATCATGAAGCCGCAGTGGGACGGTTTATGATTGGGTCTTCGTCCGTTACATCCGCGTATCTCAGAAGAATAGAATGTCCTGAGCACCTGCGGCATCAGGGGCCCATGAGGTTCCGTATACCTCTTTTGACCAAGCGAGATCGGCTCCAGCTGTCCCGTCAGACTGAGAACGTCATCAGTAGACAGTTTACGATCCGTTCCACACCCACATCCTGCCATCTTCAAGAGGCATGGAATATAAAAATAGTCACACGCCCCTGCAAATGCACGAGAGTGAGCTTAGTCCTGCGCCAGCCACTAAGCAAGGTGTTCCGCTACAGGAACCAGTTGCGTGAGTGAGCTTAGTCCTGCGCCAGCCACTAAGCAAGGTGCTCCGCTACAGGAACCAGTTGCGTAAGTGAGCTTAGTCCTGCGCCAGCCACTAAGCAAGGTGCGCCGCTATTGCGGCGCACCTTGCTTAGTGGCTGGTGCAGGACTAAGGCATGGTATAGCGGCGCACCTTGCTTAGTGGCTGGTGCAGGACTAAGGCATGGTATAGCGGCGCACCTTGCTTAGTGGCTGGTGCAGGACTGAGCATGGTATAGCGGTGCACCTTGCTTAGTGGCTGGTGCAGGACTAAGGCATGGTATAGCGGCGCACCTTGCTTAGTGGCTGGTGCAGGACTAAGGCATGGTATAGCGGCGCACCTTGCTTAGTGGCTGGTGCAGGACTAAGGCATGGTATAGCGGCGCACCTTGCTTAGTGGCTGGTGCAGGACTAAGGCATGGTATAGCGGCGCACCTTGCTTAGTGGCTGGTGCAGGACTGAGCATGGTATAGCGGCGCACCTTGCTTAGTGGCTGGTGCAGGACTAAGGCATGGTATAGCGGCGCACCTTGCTTAGTGGCTGGTGCAGGACTAAGGCATGGTATAGCGGCGCACCTTGCTTAGTGGCTGGTGCAGGACTAAGGCATGGTATAGCGGCGCATCTTGCTTAGTGGCTGGTGCAGGACTGAGCATGGTATAGCGGCGCACCTTGCTTAGTGGCTGGTGCAGGACTGAGCATGGTATAGCGGCGCACCTTGCTTAGTGGCTGGTGCAGGACTGAGCATGGTATAGCGGCGCACCTTACTTAGCGGCTGGTGCAGGACTAAGGCATGGTATAGCGGCGCACCTTGCTTAGTGGCTGGTGCAGGACTAAGGCATGGTATAGCGGCGCACCTTGCTTAGTGGCTGGTGCAGGACTGAGCATGGTATAGCGGCGCACCTTGCTTAGTGGCTGGTGCAGGACTAAGGCATGGTATAGCGGCGCACCTTGCTTAGTGGCTGGTGCAGGACTAAGGCATGGTATAGTGGCGCACCTTGCTTAGTGGCTGGTGCAGGACTGAGCATGGTATAGCGGCGCACCTTGCTTAGTGGCTGGTGCAGGACTAAGGCATGGTATAGCGGCGCACCTTGCTTAGTGGCTGGTGCAGGACTGAGCATGGTATAGCGGCGCACCTTGCTTAGTGGCTGGTGCAGGACTAAGGCATGGTATTGCGGCGCACCTTGCTTAGTGGCTGGTGCAGGACTAAGGCATGGTATAGCGGCGCACCTTGCTTAGTGGCTGGTGCAGGACTGAGCATGGTATAGCGGCGCACCTTGCTTAGTGGCTGGTGCAGGACTGAGCATGGTATAGCGGCGCACCTTGCTTAGTGGCTGGTGCAGGACTAAGGCATGGTATAGCGGCGCACCTTGCTTAGTGGCTGGTGCAGGACTAAGGCATGGTATAGCGGCGCATCTTGCTTAGTGGCTGGTGCAGGACTAGGCTCACTCACGCACGTGATCCCAGCCGCTTAGTGGCTGGCGCAGGACTAAGGCATGGTATAGCGGCGCACCTTGCTTAGTGGCTGGTGCAGGACTAAGGCATGGTATAGCGGCGCATCTTGCTTAGTGGCTGGTGCAGGACTAGGCTCACTCACGCACGTGATCCCAGCCGCTTAGTGGCTGGCGCAGGACTAAGCTCGCTCGTGCGACTGGCACGAGGACCCGGCTTTGCGCATTGGGGACCAAGACGTTAGCTCCATCAGATCGTTATAAATCAGTGAGGGCTTGAGGAGAAACTTACTAGGCCGGAACTCCGCTCCACATCAAACCGTTGTAGATGTATCAGCGATTGTACACGCCCTGTTGTCGAGATTAAGCACGGTGTCGGTCCGTGACAAATTGCCGCCATATGACGCGAGTCAATCTGTTCACATCTTGGAAGTCAGTGTGGATTCTGCGTTCTCAGTCATCAGCGGATGTGGTTGTAAAATGGGTGGGTGGGTGGGTGGGGATGGGGGGTGGGGGGGGGGGTTGGTAGGTTGGTGTGGTTGGTTCAGCTTGCCCTCCTCTGATTTGGGGATTCATGGGCAACCAGTGTATATGTCGGATACGGCAGAGGGTGGGGGTATGCCTTTGTTTAGGGTCAGAATTGAATTGGATGCTGGTACAGAAAACTGCAATTTTAATTGAACACACTTTATGCTTTAATTAATGCATTACATCCCGAGGTTTCATTTTTCAAATTGCTTATTTTCCTATGACAGCTACATTAAAGTTTAGGAGACAGACCACCAGTTCAAGGGTGGTGTCAGAATAGCTTGGCGCCGCAGGCCGGCGCCAAGCTATTCTGGTACCACCCTTGAACTATCAGTCAAATTTATTTCAAGCAAGAGAGTACTCAATGTCTTGACCCCGCCACCACCACCACCCCCACCCCCCACCCAGATCCGCACATCATGCTAGGGATCTTTCTAAAAATCGCGCAAATGAAGCCAAGGACAAAACAACAAATGACGCTCTCAACTGTGTTCAACTTTACGCCGCGCATCCGGACGCAGAGCGTCTCAAACGAGTCAAACCTGTGGGCCGGGCCCTTCTAGCAGGTGTAAACAGGGGGAGATGACTGCGATAAGGCGTGTGCCCCTGTCAATCTCTCTTTTCAACATGCACAGCATTTGACGGGAAACATGCTGATGGAGCATCCATCATACTCCACCATGCGGATTTAGCCTGGCTTCACTGAGTGTAAAAGCCACTATCCACAGGCCGGGGGAGAGAGCGAGAGAGAGAGAGAGAGAGAGAGAGAGAGAGAGAGAGAGAGAGAGAGAGAGAGAGAGAGAGAGAGAGAGAGAGAGAGAGAGAGAGAGAGAGAGAGAGAGAGAGAGAGAGTGGGCAGTGGGGGGGGGGGAGGGGAGGATGACTGACAGTGATTTGAAATGAAGTTTACCTGAAGTCTTCGTCTGCCCTCCATGGAGTCAAATGCGAAACCTTATGTAAACACAATTCTGAATCACTCTTAAGGCGGACAAGACCTAAGGTAAACTCAATTTTAGATGACTCGTAACCCCTTCACTGCTGAGACAACGCATTACCCAAATGCAAGAGGCATAAATCCTCATGAGTCCCCGCAGGCGCGGGGGCTCATGAGGATCTATGCCTCTTGCTGACACAACTTTAACTGTCAAAATCCAGACACTGAAAAATGAGCCCGCCAAGACTCGGAGTTTTAAATGCAAAGAAATTCCGAGGCCGAACACAAGTTTGTATCCACGTTTTATAGACAGGCTGGGGCTCTTTGGCGCACACTGGCAGTGAAGAGTTAACACAGGCAAAACCTAAGGAACACTCAATTCCAGAATCACTCTTGTGTCAACCTCGGCTGCGAACCTATCTGATACAGGCTTTCATTGCATCTTGTTCTGACTCATAAAGCATAAAACTAACTGCTTTCACCTACTGTTTTATTATTCTAGCGAAAGAGACCAACAAAAAAAATCGACTGGAGAGGTGGGCTTCAGAAATGCCGACCAAACTTTCGCGGAATAAGTCAAGTTACTCCGCTTATGACAAACTTTGGCCATAACGACACAAAAACCGCGTGTCTCCTGTAATCTTCTTATCCTCGGAGAAGAGCCCAACGGAGAAAGAAACACGCTTAGAAAAGACAGTTACAACAGTGTATTAATATTTCGGGTATATATACCCTTTTCCAAAACAGACAAACAAACAAATATAGAGTTGCCACATTCCTTCTGCGACAATGAAGATACGTAGCGACTGATCTCTGTATTTGTTTGTTTGTCTATTTTCAAAACGGGTATTTACCCGAAATATTAATCAATTGTGTTGTAACTGTCTTTTCTAAGCGCGTTTCTTTCTCCGTTGGGTTCTTCTCTGCATTTCACCCGCTTGGCAGGCAACCTTTTTGTGTCTGGATTGTGTATTGTTATTATACTAGAAATTCTACAGCAAAGTTGCTATCATAGCAAATACATTCACTCATTCAGCCCGACGGCCGCATTTCCCAGATTCTGGAGGCGCCATCTAATGACTATGCACCAGTTGCAGGAGATGGATCGACCATGATAATTCAAAGGCAGTGCCAGATTAGCTAATCTGGCACTACCTTTGAATTGTCGTGGGTCGACCTATCTCCATGCTGTACTGCGTCAGGGCTGAATGGCGTAATCCTGACACTGGCAGTGCACGCAGATTGCGTGTTAACTCATTCAGCCCCGACACACCACAGCAAGACATGGCTCAAGCATGACAGTTCAAGGACGGTGGGCGCCAAGCTATTCTGGCACCACCCTGAACTATCATGTTTCGATCTGTCTCTACAACTGTAATACAGTCCTTCAGAGGGCACAACTTCAAAATTTGGGGATGTCGGTCCTAGGGTAGAAAGTGTTTAATACTAGTTTAAACTTCAACGTCCCCAATCTGCAAAGGAACATGAATACAAAGTGGTGTCAGCAAGAGGCATAGATCCTCATGAGCCCCCGCGACTGCGGGGGCTCATGAGGATCTATACCTCTTGCAGTTGGGGGGTGATTAGGTTTTCTCGGGATTGAAGAGATTGAACCCCTGCAGTCTGGTGCCGGCGATGCCGCGGTAGTATCACAGTAACAGCCGCGCAGCACAAATGAGGTCAAAGCGATCGTCTGCAATAACAGGCACAGACACTGCGAGTGGTGAGCGCTGACTAGCTTAACGTGCAGACGACAAGGCCGCGTATAATTTCACAGCTAATCCAGTTTCATTTAATCCGAGTAGATGGTCTTACAAGTTCAACAGATCTCCCCCCCCCCCCATCCCCACCCCACCAGCCCCTCTCTCTCTCTCTCTCTCTCTCTCTCTCTCTCTGACGCTATTCTTTTATCCCGGGTTGGAAAATAAAGTTTCATTCATTCATTCATTCATCTCTCTCTCTCTCTCTCTCTCTCTCTCTCTCTCTCTCTCTCTCTCTCTCTCTCTCTCTCTCTCTCTCTCTCTCTCTCTCTCTCTCTCTCTCTCTCTCTCTCGTGCGTGATTGTAACGCATCACTCGAGTAACAAGCATCATGCGTTACCCTTGTGCTGCCTTAAAGCTGACTGAATGTGTGTGTGTGTGTGCGGTGTGTCTTTAATTTATTATTTTATTCTTATTATTATATCTTTTTTAATTTTAATTTTGTCTTGTTTTCTTTCTGATGTTATATCCAAAATAATATTAAGGACAGACATGTAAAAAGGCCTGCGTGCCTGCTGTCTTCATCCAGTAAACACCTGCTTGCTTACCTAGAAAACCGTAAGCTCTTCCACCCTTTCCAATCCGGATTTCGTCCGCAGCATTCATGCCACACAGCACTTACACGCCTTGTTGACACATGGCTCAAGGGTATGAATAAGTCACAGTTAACAGGAGTAGTCTATCTGGATTTTAAGAATGCTTTTGATCTGATTAACCATACTATTCTGACTGCTAAGCTTCACACATACCTCAATAACGGAGACGCAGTTGCTTTTTTCACATCTTACCTTACTAAAAGAAAACAAAAGGTTCTTGTTCATGGCTCATACTCCTCTCTCAAAGATGTAAGCTTCGGTGTGCCCCAAGGGTCTGTACTGGGCCCTCTACTGTTTTGCTTATTTATCAATGATTTGCCTCTACATATTACTTGCCAAGATGTACAATGCGACCTTTTTGCTGACGACACCTCAGTTCATACTACTAGTAAAGATATACAGGTAATTTCCGACAACCTACAACAAAGTCTTCATGAAGTATCAGCTTGGTGTATAAACAATTCTATGGTTGTTCATCCAGCCAAAACGAAATCGATGGTAGTCGCCACGCGCCAAAAACAGCAGATAATGCCTCTATTACTTAACCTTTCACTTAAAGGTAGTCAGGTAGAACAGGTAAATGAACATAGAGTACTGGGGATTAAAATCGACAGTCAGCTAAAATGGCAAGCTCATACAGACGCCTTATGCAAAATAGTAGCCAAAAATCTCTTTATGTTATCAAAACTGAAATATTATACTGATTCAGATACCCGTAAACTATTTTATAACGCTCACATACGTTCTTATATCGATTACGCGTCATCGGTATGGGATGGGTGTAGTGAGGTCCATTTAAAGAGACTCAATTCCCTACACAGACGAGCGGCCAAAATAATCTGCCCTGATCAACACCTTAGCACTGAAGAAAAGCTCTCAAAAGCAGGTCTCCTGCCACTTCAAGATCATTTTAAATATAACAAAGCAATCTTTATGTTCAAAGTGTGGAAACGCAAAACACCTGAGTACATCTCCACTTTGTTCCGTAAGTCTGAGTCCAAGCTTGGAAACATCAGAAAGCTTTTCATAGTCCCAAAACCAAGGATCGATCTATATAAAACTAGCTTATCCTTCTCAGGGGCACTTATCTGGAATGCCCTTCCAGACCATGTAAAATCCGCCTCCTCGCTAGCCTGTTTTAAAAAGGGTCTCTTCAAATATTTTGTGGATCACTCGTAGGGATGACTCAACCACTTGTATTATATGTTTCTTTTTATGCTGGGTCCAATTTATTCCCAATTAAGTCTGTTATCCTTTTCAATTATCATTTGGACTACTTAGCTCTGTCTATGTGTGAAGGGGGGTGGGTGGGGTGGGGGGTGTCTGTGAGTCTATGAGTATGTCTGTCTATGTGAATAGTGTTGTCATCGCTTTGCAAGTATTATGTTTACTTATATGTATGTATATTTGTAGTTAGTCTTGTAGTTGTTAGCAACGGCAGTTTGTAAAAGCTGTGTCGATGACGATGTCATGCCTAAACGTTGTAAATAAGTTTCATGATTCATGATTCATTCATTCTCTCTCTCTCTCTCTCTCTCTCTCTCTCTCTCTCTCTCTCTCTCTCTCTCTCTCTCTCTCTCTCTCTCTCTCTCTCTCTCTCTCTCTCTCTCTCTCCCCCTCTCCCTTCTTTGACTCCACCTACGCACCCACGGCTTACCCACCTTACTCCGAGTCAAAAGACCTTCGGCCTAAACAATAAACACGACAGCCGCGGGATGTATCCCCCGCGAATACATCGTCTGCCGGGGAGCTTTAAAAAGTTTTAATGACTGCATACAAGCTGTATCAGCTGACAGAATAGCGTCGTGCCGTGTAAGTAATCTCAAATTCGGCCTCATAAAAACCAACCTGCTTCATACTTATGTGACTCCTTTCTATTCAAGTGTTTGTCCCAAGTGACGCGAACGTAAGATTTCTGTGACGTGCGTTACTCATCTGCAAGAGGCATAGATCCTCATAAGCCCCCGCAGTTGCGGGGGCTCATGAGGATCTATGCCTCTTGCGAACCACATTTATGTACCCAATTCTCGTTTATCTCATTCAGCATTGTGGGCGTTCGGTCTACGGTAGATATCGCTTTAAGCTAAAACCCAAATCGTAAGTCTAAAAAATGACAACACTGACGTTCATAGAACTGAGCCGTTCCATCCGAAAAGAACAGTGGCAAGAGCTTTAGATGTATGCTTATCAGGTGGGGAGGTTTTGCTATATATTTTTTTTTAAAATGTCACAGTGTAAGCCTACCTTCGACACGGAGTGGATATTTTGAGAAGTTCGTTTACAAGTCGTGTCACCATTCTTTCAGTCTGAAAATGCCTAACATTTTTCATCCTCTCCAGACAAGCTGAAGTCTACGAGAAGCGCCACTGGCATACACTAAAGAGACGTAGTAAAACTGTGTGCTCTAGTGGGGCTCGGCCCTACTTTCTTTTGTAGAGGGAACAGCCTGAGTACGATTCTACCCTGCCTTTTCTTGTTAGGAGAAGACATTTTGGAGGCAATAAGTGCGCAGTAATGATTGCATGTGGGCTTAATAATACTATTAATGAGATGCACAAGTGTGCTGCAAAGAACAACTACACAGAAGTGTAACATCTTTTGTTTATGCGAGCGGCGTTCATTAACTGTGCACTGACACAAAGTTGACGTAACCCCTTCAGTGTTAGTGGGCGCAGCTTGTCAATGTTTTTGAAATCTTTGTAGACCCAACGTCAAAGATCCGCGGCCATCGAAGGAACATGAAAGCAAAACGGTTTCAGCAAGAGGCATAGATCCTCATGAGCCCCCGCAATTGCGGGGGCTCATGAGGATCTATGCCTCTTGCAGATGGACGGTGTTCGTATTTTCCGGCAGCGCAAAGATTAAAAAGTTGATATCATTACAGAGATGTGCAATTGCACAGCAATGAAATAATTACGTAGAAGTCACAGAACATCTTTTTATGAAGCTGGCGTCATTGCATACAAGCCTAGCGAGCGGGATGTATGCACGTTCATGGGTACACAGAAAAGAACAACTAAATGATACAGTCTTAAAGGCCCACTACCGCCGTAACTGTTCAAAGATACACTTCTGTAACAGATGGTTACGAAACGCTACACACAGGTCTAGCTATGGTTCATTTAGACACAGGAGAATCCAGTTCAGCACACGTCGTCTTTATATCAAGTAATCTGACAATGACTCCACTCCGTTCTAGAAATACAACGCTTTCCGGCACTACGATAAACAGCTAAAAATAGATTGACACACTTACGGCAGCGCAGAATAAACAAGTGCGATTACGCGTAAGCTTTTGCTACTTGTCCAAACTGCTGTTAAAGTTTATTAGGTGTGTCGACAAGGCATAACAAACACAAATGGTGTTGAAATGTGTCTTCCGATTTACGCGCAATGGTACTTTAAGTACTGACGTTGAACATCTTATGCAACTAACGTTTACCTGCAGACTTGATACCACTAGCCTGTCTATTTTTTTTTTAAAAACTCATTCGAGTCGCACTGCATTTGGATATGCCGCTTTATGCCGCATATCCGGATGCGGCACGTCACGATTGATGTAATACGGTTAGTGACGGCTGATTCCTGGCGTGCGTGGATGCTGCGTGTTTTGTTCCTCGACTTGCTATTTTTTCCAATTCCGGCTCTCACGCACGCCTAATAATGACTGGCACAACTTTGGGAAGCATCTGGAAAGAGTGTGTGCCTCAGCTGTGAGCGATTATGGATCGGCTAATATAGTTCAAGGGTAGTGCCAGATTAGCTTGGCGCCTTAGGCGCCAAGCTAATTTGGCACTACCCTTGAACTATCATGGTCGATCAGCCCATCTCCCCATGAGGCTTCTCAACGGCGTTTGTGTACACACAGTTTTTGTGCTGCAGCAGAACCCGTCTCGAACAACTAACTGCCTCTTTGGTAAGAAAAACAGATGCTCTCTCAAGGGAAATCTTGAAGGGGAAAAAAGTGCCACCTCTCATTAAAGACCATCATTTACTTTGGCGACAGCTAAGTAACTGATGGTCTTTCGTGACAGGTGATCCCTCTTAAGGGTGCTCGCTCAAAACAGGTTCAGGTTTTGCTGTACATTGAGGCTAAGTATATTCTAAAGACAGCCGATTTTCGTAGTAGCCTTCAGACAAATACTCGCCGATACGTCTTCTGGTGAACAGGAGATGCAAATACCTTACCTTTGACAGGTACACGGGTAATTATTTGGACGAGTAGACAAACACAGATGTAAGCTACACCCAACAAAAGGCACACTCTCCTGAGTCAAGGGGTACTGATCAATCGTCAGAAACATAGATCCTCAAGGACAAAAATCGCATGGATCCACTGGCGGTAAGAGGTGCAGAATTTTGCGACCAAAGAGGAATAGATCTTCAAGAACACAATGGTCTACATCCATCGGTAAGGGCCGTATAGATATTCGTGAGAAAGTGGCACAGAGCTAAATCAGTCAAGGAAACAGGTAAGCCAGCAAGAGGCATAGATCCTCATGAGCAAAGGTTTCACAGGTTCATAGCACCAAGGCGCAGATTTTCAGAAGCAAAACGCATAGATCTCAGTCCACAGCGGACATAAAGCCTAAATAATCGTGAGCAAAGGTGCCATACATCCGCAGGTAAGCAACACATTTTCGAAACTAATTTTCGACAGTGAGCAAGAGGCATAGATCCTCATGGGCCCCCGCGTGAAGCGGGGGCTCATGAGGATCTGTGCCTCTTGCAGACGGAGGGGCGCGCAAAGCATCAACACAAACAGTGATTAGTTTTGCGTTTCTGGATGCTGAAACAGCAATTCTCACCCGTGTGGATGAGTTTAGTTTTCTCCCGATACCCAAGGAAACCGTGCTTAACCCGTTCACGGTCGGAGCACTGACAACGAGCAACACCCAAATGCAAGAGGCATAGATCCTCATGAGCCCCCGCAATTGCGGGGGCTCATGAGGATCCATGCCTCTTGTCGGCGTATGTTAAACCCACGTGTATCAGACCCACACATTTTGCACCGCCGACGGGTTCTGTGTGAGACGTCGTTTTCAAGATGCCGGCAGTCGAGGCCGGAGCGTAAAAGGGCCGTGCTAAATGGTCTGGAATGGAGGAACCAGGTAGAGAAAAGCAGAGCAACGAGGAATGGCTGGTCTGACTTTTGCGGAAATGCAAGGAATTGAAAGCTCGGCGTGAAACCTCAGGTGCGGAGGGCATAAGGTGCCGTGAGCTGTAAACCACAACACGTTATTTTGTATTCTTACGTTCTCAAGTTGTTATCCAGAGTACAAAAGTAAAAATTGTGCAATAAAATGGTTAACTCATTCTGCCCGCGACACGACTGACACCACAGCAAGATATGGCTCGACCATGACAGTTCAAGGGTGGTGTCAAAATACTAGCTTGACGCCTATGATATTCAAGGGTGGTGGCAGAATAGCTTGGCGCCTTTAGGCGCCAAGCTATTCTGACACCACCCTTGAACTAGCATGGTCGATCTGTCTCCTGAATTGTAATGCAGTCTTCAGAGGATAACTCCAAAATGTGGGTATTTGGTACCTCGGGCACAATGAGTTAATACAACCAAGAAAAGAGCGGGCAGAGCCAAAAATCATTTTGTTGCCAACGTTCGTTCTCATGGACACATTATCTGGGAATTGTTTTCTTCCCAATGTTTACTTTCCAAGTTTAACACTTTATGTACAAATGCAAGCTACTTCGCTTATAACTGACACGGTCGGATATAACAGCACTTCTTCAGGGGCCACGACAGCACTCTTTCTGTGTAAAATATATTGTAACAAACTTCCGGGATATAAATAACAAGAAATAGTGCCCCCCCCCCCCCCGCCCCTGCAATTTGTTATATACTAAGTTTACTTAACATAAAAATAACAGAACCTACAGTATTTAATAAGGAGTATAGATCCGGTCAGCTAACCGTTCAAGACATACTATAGTCGGCGGTGAGACTGAGAACAAAACTACGTCTCTCCATGAAGTGCTCAGCCGCGACTTGAAACAGAAGGCGTCCCGTGTTTTTGCACTGCAATGTTTTGCAACAGCGGACGCGAGACAAGACTGGCGGATCTCCTTGTGAAATATGAATATTATGTTACTCCAGCATGCGGATCAGTCATCCAGCTCGCCGGCAAACCGATAGACAACAGGTATTCGGCCCGGCAACCCTTCAGTTTCACTCACGTCGACACAGTAAATTTAAGTCCCTAAGCACTGAGGACAAAATTATCCAACTTCGGAGATATTTTCTGAGATGTGTTACAGTTCTGGAGACAGATCGACCATGATAGTTCAAGGGTGGTGTCAGAATAGCTTGGCGCCTATAGGCGCCAAGTTATTCTGACACCACCCATGAACTATCATGGTCGGCACACATCCCGTAAGGGCTTTCAGTATGGGCTATTGAAAACTCCAAAACTATGGCAATTCTCGCAGAAGTATGATAAATTAAGCATAAGAAGGCAGTCAAAACAAACTCACAACAAAACAGAGCAAAGGCTAGTCAAAACAAAAACACAATAAAACAAAACAACAACACTCAGTCAAAACAACAACAAAGCGCAACACAAAAAACTTAGTCACAACGTCAACACCTCACAACACAGCTACAAGTTACACTCGTTTGCAGTTTACTCTTCTGAGAGGATATCGCTCGTTTAGATTACTGACGAACACACAGCAATAACAATAAACATACCCTAATATGACAAACAGACAATGTAAACAAACACCGATATCCAAGGAATGGATAAAGAGTTGTAACACTCACCTGTAGAAAATATGTACTCAAGTGCTGACGGCGAGGCAGAGAACTGTATCCATGTTACGGTAAAATCCCTGGCTGGCTGGTGCCATAGCACATTGACACAGACAGAAAAAGCGGCCGCCAACTTTCACATGTAAACACTTTCTTTGCCGCACACCTATTACAGCGCGGATGGACAACCTGGGTTCAAACAAATTATAACTCATTCGAGACGTGCCGCGTACGGATACGCGGCAATTTGCCGCGTATCCGTGCGCGTCACGTCCCGAATGAGTCAAGCAGAAAATTGTTGCTCGGCTGGCATTTTGGGGGTCTTAAGGCTTTCAGTTCAGCTTTCACAAATAAACACTCCTAAGCAGCACAAGTTTACGACTGAGGCGATTCAAAACGATAAGCCCTGGTTCAATTAAACAAAATTTGTCGCTGGTCTGAGCGTTGCACTTTTACAACAACAACAACAAAAAACAACAACAGACTGAAAAACACGAATTAAACAGCCCGAATCAAACTAAATGTGTGTAGCGTAAGGTCCAAAATCACAGACCAGCACGCCGAGAAATCGGCTTTAAAAACAACAACAACAACAGCACTTACAATATCCAAGCAGTTTACGCGACACACCCTACTTGATGATTACGCCAAAAAAATACCCTCTTTTGCCACAGCGACATGAAATCCACATTTAATCGGAATAAATTCCAGGGCCGTCGATCCGCTGCCGAGGGCAGGTTGCGTCTGTCTGGAGTACTCCCAATGGATTTACGGGTATAAGCGGGTGGCCTCCTGCCCTACCCGCCCAAACAACACAGGTTTCCAATCCCTCTCGATCACATGTTGCGTACAAACTTTTTCAAATCAAGAGCTTTCTGTTCCAAACGCCGTTACACACACTTCGTCTTCATGGCTGGAGTTGCGTACAGCAGTTTCAAGTCTTTCGTTCTTTTCTTGCTTTTGCTCTCTCTCCCTCTCTCTCTCTTTCTATTTCTTTCTTTATTTTTACCTGGCTAGTGAAAGAGAGAACGTAATGGAAGCAATCAGCAACTCAACGCAAAAACAAGACGCAAGTTAACGAAAGGATGAGGCGTTTGGCAATCAGCGTCAGAATGCACCGTACTCCGAGCTAGGGAAAAGCAAGAGGGGGAAAAAGTATTCCACTGGCGAACCGGTACAAATTGGCGTAAGACAGCGTGGAACCCTCTCACACACGTACACACACGCACGCGGTCTGTCTGTCTGTCTATCCTCTGGTCGGCCCAAGCTCAGCCAAAGTTGACAGTGAAAACTCGGGCCGCGAGAAAATCGCTTCCGTACCATGAAGGTAAAACTCTCTCAGCGAAACACCAAACATCTGCAAGAGGCATATATTTTCATGAGTCCCTGCGCAGAGACTTATGAAAATCTATGCCTCTTGCAAAATAGACTATTCCCTCAACACATCCCCTCGACTTACGTCTATGCTCCTTTGACAGAGGAAGAGGCGGGGTTTACGCGTGCGAGTCAAAAAGGGGCCGGTTTCCTTTCCCTCACACCTGTCCGCCGTAGTGCTATGCGGTGTCTGCGTGTTGTGGCGTCGAGTGTCGCGGGTCGCGCGACGATCATAGTGCGGTCCGTCGCTTCTCTAGCAGTGAAAGCTTTGCGTCTCCTTTTCCACCACTGGTTCCCGATTCGCTGTGCGGCGTCTGCTGCAGTCAGCGCAGACTGAGACGAGTGCTGGTTCTTGCTGCTACGCTGCGCCGGTTTCGAAGTTTGGTACGTCTTCCGCTGACTGAGGTGCTTTGGATAAATGTGTGCACGTCAGTTATTGACCCTTTCACGGACAAGGCACAGCGAACACCACAAAACTGCAGGAGACATAAACCCTAACGTGATCCTGCAGATGCGGGGGCACATAAGGACCTCTGATTCATGGTGATTTCATCGATATCCACTTTCCCGATGCAGAATTTGTTTACAGCGCCCAGCCCACTATGGTATCCCCCTTACCCCCCCCCCCTCTCCCCCTCCCCCCGCAAAAAACCAAAAAAAAAAAACCCAACACACACACACACACACACACACACACACACACACACACACACACACACACACACAAAAACCCAAGAAAGGCAAAGCCATTATGGCTCACGTGTATGACCGATTTACATATGTGTGACCTTTCTGACAAGGGCTGGCTTCCAGCAGCAGCTAAATCCATGCTTTCTGAAAATGTAAGCATTTTCATCAAACATCTGTCAACCCCCCCCCCCCCCCCCCACCACCAGTGACCCTTGTGATGAGTCGACTAAATTAGTATGTACAGGAAGGTCTTACCATCAGCTATCTTTGTACCAAATTTGGCTGAAACATTTGCGAAAATGTTGGTAATACCTACAATTTTATGAAAAATCGGCATTTTACACACATTTGCCAGCCTCTTGTGACCCTTGACCTTTCCAAGGGGTCATCAAATTAGTATGCATAGATAGGTTTTACCATCATGTATCTCTGTACTAAATTTGGGTTTGAAGTTGTGAATAGTATTTGAGAAAAAACATCTTTTGTCAAAATATGGCTATTTTTTTACCTATTTCCTGAGCTCTCGTGACCCTTGACCTTTCTGAAGGATTAACAAAATTAGTGTGCGCAGAAAGGCCTTCCCATCAGGTATCTCTGTAGCAAGTTTAGGTTTGAAGTTGTGAATAGTATTTGAGAAGAAATAAATTGTGTCAAAATATAGCAATTTCTGACATATTTCCTGATCCCCGGTGACCTTGACCTTTGTGAGAGGTCACTCAAACTGTTGTGTTTAAAAAGGTCTTGCCACAAAGTATCCTTGGGCCAATTTTTGAAGAATCTGGCTTAAATAGTCTCCGAGAAAATGCGAACGTTAAAGTTTACCACGGACGACGGACGGACGACCACTGGCCCAAAACATAGACCCACTTTTGCTTCGCACGTGAGCCCAAAATAAATAAATAAATAAATAAATAAATAAAAAATAATAAAATAAAATAAAATAAAATAAAAACTAATAATAATAAAATAAATAAATAAATAAATAACAACCAGAACCTGATCTGAGCCATAATCCATATAAGAGATCATCTGTTAGTATAGACTATCATTTACCTCATTCAGCCCGACGGCCGTATTTCCCTAATTTTAGAGGCGTCATCTAATGACTATGCACCAGTTGCAGGAGATGGATCGACCATGATAATTCAAGGGCAGTGCCAGATTAGATTGGCGCCGACAGGCGCCAAGCTAATCTGGCACTACCCTTGAATTATCATGGTCGACCCATCTCCTCCTGTAGTGCGTCAAGGGTAAATGGGTTAAGTTGGCTGTAGACACCTCAATGATTGTCTATAATGACAGGTGACACTTTTTTCCCCGACAAAACGTTTCTTGAGAGAGTGCCTGGCTTTAAAGACCACTGGTCCATCAAAACGTCTCTTGAGTTAGTGCCTGGCTTTAAAGACCACTTTTTTTTTTTATATCAAAACGTCTTTTGAGAGAGTGCCCGGCTTTAAAGACCATTTTTCCATCAAAACGTCTCTTGGGTTAGTGCCTGGCTTTAAAGACCACTTTTCCATCAAAACGCCTCTTGAGAGTGTGCCTGACTTTAAAGACCACTTTTCCATCAAAACGTCTCTTGAGAGTGTGCCTGGCTTTAAAGACCACTTTTCCATCAAAACGTCTCTTGAGAGAGTGCCTGGCTTTAAAGACCACTTTTCCATCAAAACGTCTCTTGAGTTAATGCCTGGCTTTAAAGACCACTTTTCCATCAAAACGCCACTGGAGAGAGTGCCTGGCTTTAAAGACCACTTTTCCACCAAAACGTCTCTTGAGAGAGTGCCTGGCTTTAAAGACCACTTTTCCATCAAAACTTCTCTTGAGTTAGTGTCTGGCTTTAAAGACCACATTTCCATCAAAACGTCTCTTGGGAGAGTGTCCGGCTTTAAAGACCATTTTTCCATCAAAACGTCTCTTGGGTTAGTGCCTGGCTTTAAAGACCACTTTTCCATCAAAACGCCTCTTGAGAGAGTGCCTGGCTTTAAAGACTACTTTTCCATCAAAACGCCTCTTGAGAGAGTGCCTGGCTTTAAAGACCACTTTTCCATCAAAACGTCTCTTGAGTTAGTGCCCGGCTTTAAAGACCACTTTTCCATCAAAACGCCTCGTGAGAGAGTGCCTGGCTTTAAAGACCACTTTTCCATCAAAACGTCTTTTGAGTTAGTGCCCGGCTTTAAAGACCACTTTTCCATCAAAACGTCTCTTGGGTTAGTGCCCGGCTTTAAAGACCATTTTTCCATCAAAACGTCTCTTGGGTTAGTGCCTGGCTTTAAAGACCACTTTTCCATCAAAACGTCTCTTGGGTTCGTGCCTGGCTTTAAAGACCACTTTTTCCATCAAAACGTCTCTTGAGAGAGTGCCTGGCTTCAAAGGCCACTTTTCCATAAAACGTCTCTTGGGTTAGTGCCTGGCTTTAAAGACCACTTTTCCATCAAAACGTCTCTTGAGAGAGTGCCCGGCTTTAAAGACCACTTTTTCATCAAAACGTCTCTTGGGTTAGTGTCTGGCTTTAAAGACCACTTTTCCATCAAAACGTCTCTTGGGTTAGTGCCTGGCTTTAAAGACCACTTTTTCCATCAAAACGTCTCTTGAGAGAGTGCCTGGCTTCAAAGGCCACTTTTCCATAAAACGTCTCTTGGGTTAGTGCCTGGCTTTAAAGACCACTTTTCCATCAAAACGTCTCTTGGGTTAGTGCCTGGCTTTAAAGACCACTTTTCCATCAAAACATCTCTTGGGTTAGTGCCTGGCTTTAAAGACCACTTTTCCATCAAAACGTCTCTTGGGTTAGTGCCTGGCTTTAAAGACCACTTTTCCATCAAAACGACTCTTGGGTTAGTGTCTGGCTTTAAAGACCACTTTTCCATCAAAACGTCTCTTGGGTTAGTGCCTGGCTTTAAAGACCACTTTTCCATCAAAACGTCTCTTGGGTTAGTGTCTGGCTTTAAAGACCACTTTTCCATCAAAACGTCTCTTGGGTTAGTGCCTGGCTTTAAAGACCACTTTTCCATCAAATCGTCTCTTGAGAGAGTGCCTGGCTTCAAATGCCACTTTTCCATCAAAACGTCTCTTAGGTTAGTGCCTGGCTTTAAAGACCACTTTTCCATCAAAACGTCTCTTGGGTTAGTGCCTGGCTTTAAAGACCACTTTTCCATCAAAACGTCTCTTGGGTTAGTGCCTGGCTTTAAAGACCACTTTTCTATCAAAACGTCTCTTGGGTTAGTGCCTGGCTTTAAAGACCATTTTTCCATCAAAACGTCTCTTGGGTTAGTGCCTGGCTTTAAAGACCACTTTTCCATCAAATCGTCTCTTGAGAGAGTGCCTGGCTTCAAATGCCACTTTTCCATCAAAACGTCTCTTAGGTTAGTGCCTGGCTTTAAAGACCACTTTTCCATCAAAACGTCTCTTGGGTTAGTGCCTGGCTTTAAAGACCACTTTTCCATCAAAACGTCTCTTGGGTTAGTGCCTGGCTTTAAAGACCACTTTTCTATCAAAACGTCTCTTGGGTTAGTGCCTGGCTTTAAAGACCATTTTTCCATCAAAACGTCTCTTGGGTTAGTGCCTGGCTTTAAAGACCACTTTTCCATCAAAACGTCTCTTGAGAGAGTGCCCGGCTTTAAAGACCACTTTTCCATCAAAACGTCTCTTGAGTTAGTACCTGGCTTTAAAGACCACTTTTCCATCAAATCGTCTCTTGAGAGAGTGCCTGGCTTCAAAGGCCACTTTTCCATCAAAACGTCTCTTAGGTTAGTGCCTGGCTTTAAAGACCACTTTTCCATCAAAACGTCTCTTGGGTTAGTGCCTGGCTTTAAAGACCACTTTTCCATCAAAACGTCTCTTGGGTTAGTGCCTGGCTTTAAAGACCACTTTTCTATCAAAACGTCTCTTGGGTTAGTGCCTGGCTTTAAAGACCATTTTTCCATCAAAACGTCTCTTGGGTTAGTGCCTGGCTTTAAAGACCACTTTTCCATCAAAACGTCTCTTGAGAGAGTGCCCGGCTTTAAAGACCACTTTTCCATCAAAACGTCTCTTGAGTTAGTACCTGGCTTTAAAGACCACTTTTCCATCAAAACGTCTCTTGGGTTAGTGCCTGGCTTTAAAGACCACTTTTCCATCAAAACGTGGCTGCTCAAAACAGGTTCTACTGTATATCAGATAATGCAATGAGTTCACACACATTCAATGGATTCAGCCTGCTGCCTATGCAAAAGGTCTATTATTTTCCTGCTCCCCTGCATGCACACGGGGTCCTCGACAATTCCTGCCTTTTGATGGCGAGAAGTTGCCTCATTTATGCCTACTGCCCGCGTTCGATGTAGTACTCGACCCCTGTTTAGGGCACTACCTACTTTCTTTAACCTCATTCTGACGTAGCCGTAGTTTTATATTCTTTCAAATCCTATGTCTAAAATGATATTGAGGAAAGAGGCATAGATCCTCATGAGCCCCCCGCAATTGCGTGTTTTGGGTGTTTCTTGTCAAATGTTACGCCAGTCAGAGGGTTAAGATGAAAAAGATTTCACCTGTCCAGAACAAAAAAGGAATTGATTCCCCTAAGCCTCATCAACATGCCACGGCCCATTCCGAATTCTTTAGACAGCCTATGTAAAAAAAAAAAGACAGTTTGTCTTCATCAGACTTTTTGTTTCTTGTTCCTGAGCGACATTTATGGGTGCTTAATTTATGGGCGTTTTGGTTAGGAATTTATTGTGCCGCCTCGTTAAGTACTGCGCCGTGAGAAACAGACCATAATACACCCCAGTAAACTTTAACCCTTTCAGCCCTGGGTCACTACAGCAGGAGATGGGTCGACCATGATAATTCAAGGGCAGTGCCAGATTAGCTTGGCGCCGTCGGCGCCAAGCTAATCTGGCACTGCCCTTGAATTATCATGGTCGACCCATCTCCTGTAACTGGTGCATGGTCATTAGATGACGCCTCCCAAATTTGGGAAATATGGCCGTCGGGCTGAGTGGGTGAACCGCAAAAATACAGCTGAACCTGTGTTATCGGCCATCCTTCTATCTCCTTCCCTCTCCTCCATCTACGTCCCGCCACGCCCTTACATTTCCCTGAACAAATATGCCAGCTAGCTACATAAACATATATTTAGGTGGTGGTGGTGGTGGTGGGGGTGGGGGGGGGGGGAAATATCTAGGGCTGCGAATATCTCTCCCACCCCCTGCCCCTATTAAAAAAAAAAAAAAAAAAAAAAAAACAAATCTTCAATCTGAATCTGATGTGAATCAAAGAACACGCCACCTGTCGTCAAAGGCCCACTACCGCCGTAACTGTTCAAAGTTACACTTCTGTAACAGATGGTTACGAAACGCTGCACACAGGTCTAGATATGGTTCATTTAGACACAGGACACTCCAGTTCAGCACACGTCGTTTTGATATCAAGTAACTTTACAATGACTCTACTGCGTTCTATAAATACAACGCTTTCAGTACGACAAACAGCTAAAAATAGATTGACACGCTAACGGCTGGTCAGAATAATAAGTGCGATTACGCGCCGAGTGCTTTTGCTGCGTGTCTCAACTGCTGTTAAAGTTCATTAGGTGTGTCGACAAGGCATAACAAAACACAAAATAATGGTGCAGAAATGTGTCTTCAAATTTATGCGTAATGGTACTATAAAGACCATCATTTAGGTGGTTGTGGCCACCAGAACGGTGGTCTTTAACGACAGGTATCTCTTTTTGCCCTTTAAAATTTTTTCTTATATAACCATTTTTCTATTGCACGGAAAAGTGGTGTTTCAAAACAGGTTCGATTGTTTCCTCTTTCGGTGACTCGGTAAATCACACTTTCCGGCCTACAAACAAGAGGCACAGATTCTCATGAGCCCCTGCGGCTGCAGGGGCTCATGAGGATCTGTGCCTCTTACAGATGTAACATCTTGAAAGCTCTCCTTGCACGCAGACAGACAGCAAAAATGAAAAACTATCGGTGTTTTGGGGGCGAGACACAGGCAAGCGGTTTGCCGTGCCATGCAATTCCGCTGGTGCAATTTCCTTTCAGCTTTTCGATAAGGCAGGCAGTTAACCCCTTTATTGTCGATAAAAAATGAACGTCATTCAACGGCAAGAGACATAGATCCTCATAAGCCCCCGCAGTTGCGGGGGCTTATGAGGATCTATGTCTCGTGCCAGCCCTACTTTGCATCCACACTCTTTTGACTGATAGTGCTTTTTTTTTTTTGGGGGGGGGGGGGGTGGGGTGGGGTGGGGAGGGGCGGGGGGGGGGGGGGGAGGGGGGGTTGATTCTAGAAACATGATCTGCGAACAATAGCAAGGAAGAGGTTAATGTGTCTGACTTTTGCCATCACGCACTGAACGCCCAAACCCTCCTCCGTGTGAGGACATGTGCTTCACATTCACTGCCGCATACCAGAGACACCAAACGCCATTTGCCAGACAAAAAGTCACCAAACTTTTCACACAACTGCGGGCTTTATACCCAATAAATCTTCAAGCGTGAAATCTCAAACCTCGACTTTTTTTTTTTTTTTTTTTAATAAACTGGTTGAACTCGAACGTTTGTCGTCCCTTATTACGTCACACTGTTGCTCTGCGAGCCTGGTGGAGCCGCAACGTTCCAAATCAGAGACCAGGCCGCGTTTATTTTATGATTATGAGGTGTGACCGGGCCAGTGTATGTGTGGGGGTAAGTTTGCAGTGAAACTTAGACCCGTGTCATTCAGTTCCTAGCCCTGTAATTGTAGAAAAAGCCCTTCAATGTCTCCCAAATATGAAGAGAACAGATGTAAATGGAAAATGAGTAGTGGTAGGCAAGAGACATGATTGTGTGCTGGTCTGTGATTTTGGACCTTACGGCCGAAGGCCGTAAGGTCTAAATTAACAGACCAGCACAAGGCGATTGACCCATTCCTATGGGGGCCTAGTGGTTTCTGTAGTCTACCAGACAGAGGCGCACATCCTCAAAAGCTCTTGCAATCTGCACGTGTGTATAAGCATCTATGTCTTCTGTGAGCCCCTGCAATATGCAAAGGGGCCATGAGGATCTGTGCCTCTTGCAGGCGGAGCGAGGTTGACTCGTTCATTGCCTTTCGGCTTCAATGTCTGTGCAGTCGCGACAGGCTTTTTGCAAGTGTCTGCGAACCTGTTAGCGACAAAGGACAAACCACACTCGCTATCTTGTACACTTTTTGTATGTATCGGTGGCCCGAGGACATATCCAATTTTTAACTTGAGGTTTGGTACACTTCCTTTTTTTTTTCTTTTTTTTTTACATACCATAGTCAGGTGTGGATGTTGTTAACCCCTTGAATGCTACTGACGATACCGTTATCACGCGTCTTTTCTGCCGAACGGTATCGTCAGTAGCAGTCAAGGCAGGGCCGGATCCAGGGGGGTGCATTGTATTACAGCACCCCCCCCCCTCCCCTTCGGCTGGCATCAAACTATAAATAAGTGTGTATAAACTGAATTGAGTTGTAACGCTTGTGTTTCAGTGCCGTACGTAACACCAGTGCAGTTAGAAACTTTCAAAAACGTCAGAAGAACAGTTTCGGTTGTGGTGTTTTGATACATACTAGACCCTGGAAATAGAAAAATAAAAGTTGAGCACCACCCCCCACCCCCCTTGAAAACTGATTGATCCGGGGCTGCAAAGGGTTAGTTTGTACTCTGTCCAACCGACTCTTTCTATTAAAACAGAATAAAAGTAAATCGCACACAAATAGGCAGTGCAGGAAACGTAAGAACGAGCAGAAAAAAAATAGTCCGACAAGCCGAGTCAGTGGATCGGACGCAAATCGCACCAATCAACCGAACGACCCATCAACCAAACAACGCAGTGGCCAACCAAGCAGCAAGCAAACCAGCTAGGCAGAAATCCCGCTAACTAATCGCCCAATCAATTAATGTAGATACAAGAGAACAAACAGGAACGAAGGCAACGAACAAAAGAGCGTAAGACGGACCAACCGACCGACTGTGACTGAGACAGAAAGATTAAACGACAAGCTGACGTGACAACCAACCAATCAAACAAGCAAGCAATCTAGCACTTTATTGTAATCGACAGATGACCATAGCCAAGTGCACATTAACAGAAGGGCAGTTTTTTTTGTTGTTGTTGTTGTTGTTTTTTTGTCCAGTTCATTTTGAATGACAATTGGCCGCACGCGGTCAGCCTCTCCGCCTTCTTCAGAACTAGGACCCAAAAAAACCTGACCACCAACATAACTTGAACCCATCCATCTGCACTTAGGTACAGATCCTCATGAGAATACCAGTGAACAAAACAGGATCCATATGCAAGAGGAATACATCCTCACGAGCCCCTGCAGTTGCCTGTTGCTGGACACACGCCGGCTCAACTCCGTGTCGTCCTTTTGATTGTCTGTGTGGCCACGTAAAGTCGACTCCTTCTGCCCGCGACACTGACACCACTGAGATATGGCTCGACCATGATAGTTCAAGGGTGGTGGCAAAATAGCTTGGCGCCTGTAGGCGCCAAGCTATTCTGCCACCACCCTTGAACTATCATGGTCGATCTGTCTCCTGAATTTTAACGAAGTCCTCATGGGATAACTAAAAAATGTGGGTATTTCGTACCTCGGACACACTGAGTTGAGAGGATAACTAAAACGTTTTGCTGCTTCGCCGTTTCCGTGATAGCTCATTTTTGATCCTACAAGCTTCTGGAGAGAGGGGGGTTAAGTGTGTGTGTGTGTGTGTGGGGGAGGGGGGGGTGGTGGTCCAGACGGATCCAGGTGTGTGCTCGTCTGTGAGTTTGAACCATTCGAAATCACAGACTGACAGAGCGACAACGCGTCATCTGAAATCATCCGGCAGGATCCAGGACTGCACACAACTAATCACAAAACTGGTCACACGCGTGCAATGATGTTCCTCAGACGAGCCTACGCCTGTCCGGGTCCGTGATTTTGAACCTTGCGGCGACAGCCGTATGGTGCAAAATCACAGACCAGCACACACATTCATGCTTACATCTGCGTTTCTCACACCGAGTACGACGACGATGTTTCCGTTAACCAGTTTAAAAGCCTCTCGAGTGAAAAACTGCTTTAGAAAAGACGAAGTGAATGGGAGGCCGAGCAAGGAGTGGACTTGTGGTTTGCTCGCTATAATGGTCAGTGCGCAAAAGGTCCACGGGCCGACGTCGGTCGCAGCGGGCCCGCGCACGTCCGTGCGCGGCCCAGCGGCCCGCGCACGTCCGTGCGCGGGCCCCGCCGCGGCCGACGACGCCCGTGGACCTTTTGCCGGCTAATGGCCATCGAGGAGAGCTTTATTGAGAGAATGGACAATGGTCTGGTCCTCAAAAAGCGATGGCGGAAGGGACGCACAGTTTGAACGGAGGGAGAGAGAGAGGGGTGGGGGTGGGGGTGGGGGTGGGGGTTGGGAGAAGGGGTGGCGGGTGAGAGGAGATGGAGTGCGATCAAGGTGGGGGTTAGGAATGAAGGGGGTTAGGAAATTTTGTTGAGGCGGTGGTAGTCATCAGCTGGACTGTTGGAGGGGCATGGGGATGTCTGGGGTTAAGACGGCGACAAATGTGTGCGTGCGTGCGTGCGTGTGTGTGTGTGTGTGTGTGTGTGTGTGTGTGTGTGTGTGTGTGTGTGTGTGTGTGTGTGTGTGTGTATGTGCGTGCGTGCGTGCGTGCATGTGCATGCCCATTCAAAAATGGATTGCTGAAATTCGCCGATAAAACGTGTTTTCAATGTCGTCTTGCCTCAAATAAGAACTGTGTACCCTTCTTTTCACAATCTATGAATAGAGATGCATGTACTAGAGGTTTTCCACTGCCTTTTGAGCGTAACGGAAGGAACTCTCCTGCGTACAAAGGAGAAGAAGTGCAGAAAAGCCTTCCATTTTACATTCAAATTTCATGATTTATCCAGCACAACAGTAAGTCATATTAACCCTTTTAGCCCCAAGGTCCCATTTCTCAAATTTTGGAGGAGCTGCCTAAGGACTATGTACCAGTTGTCGGCCTAAGAGATAATTCAAGTGTAGTGCCAGATGAGCTTGGCGCCTTGAGGCGCCAAGCTCATCTGGCACTACCCTTGGATTCTCATGATCACTCCATCTCCTGCTGCAGGGTCCCGAGGCCAAAAGGGTTAAGAATATTGTATAAAGGAGACATTGCCAGCTATTCACCCTTCAATGCCTGGAGTATGTCGCTTTAAAACATTGCTCACAGCACTGAAATCTATTCACTACTCTTTGCTCCTGTCTGCTCATCATTCCAGAATTGGAAAGTTCTTAACTCAATTACGTCTGCGACTAAGCAAGAGAGTTCCGAAAATTGCCAGTTTTATTGACGAAATTTTGATGACAAGCTTTTTAAGCTTTTTTTTTTTCCCCACCAGTTTTTGAATACATCGGCGCACATCAGAAGCAGTGATGACGTCACGTGTTTGCAAACCGCACACTCTTCCTTGGCACAACAGACCAATCAGCAAGGCCCATACAATTCAAGTGAATTGCTTGCAAATTAAACATTCGAGTTAGTTAGCGAGTCTGTTTTCGCTTCTCTGTTCACGAAGTTCTTCTGAACCCGCACTTTGACGTGACTCACATTCGTGTACGCATGGTCTATGATTAAGGACCGTATGGTGTAGGGGCCAGTTGCATTGAGTGAGCTTAGTCCTGCGCTAGCCACTAAGCAAGATGCTCCGCTGAAGAAGAGCAACTTGTTTAGAAGCTGGCGCAGGACTAAGATCATTGATGCAAATATAGCGGACACCTTGCCTAGTGGCTGGTGCAGGACTAAGCTCACTCATGCAGCTAACCGCAGAGCCGTACAGTCAGTCAAAAACATAGGCCAACACATTTCACGACCTAAGAGCTCGAGGTTCAAAATCACAGACTAGCACATATTTTAGAATCGTCTGCTGAACACAAAGAATAAATGTCATAGTTGACCAATTTCTCACAGTTAGTGATTGAAGAAAAAGGGTACACGCGCCTCCTGAAGGCCACACTTGAAGAAGGTTTTTTCCCCCCTAAACGTCCTTGCACTTTGTCAGAGTCACTCTGTAGAGAAGACATACCTCTTAGGAAATCCCACCAGCAGCATGGGACATGCATTTTTGTATTATCTCCCTTTTATTTGTCATGCAACAAGAACTTGACGACTTGCTGACATGAAAACTTTAGCTACAACATTTGTGAAAATATTTACTAAAAAGGTAGGCCAATAAAAACGTCCAACACAATTTTGATTGGCGTAATGAATAATGCAGACATGTAAATTGAGTCTGTGCCTATATCAGAAGTAGGCACAAACATGCCGCGAATTCATGCAGCCCGCTCCATCTGCAAGAGGCGAATATTCTCATGAGCACATACAGTCGTTTAATTCAGTTAGTTCAGGGTTAAAACCCATATCATACTGAGGCTAACAGTTTCAAATTTGTACACTGCCATATGCATATAATACTTACAGATAAGGATATAGTCCAATGGCTTTAGTTCAAGGGTGGTGTTCTGGCACTACGCTTGAACTATTTTAGTCAAACTTATTTCACACACTGGTGTATTCCGAATGATAAGGGCTAGCGTCCACGGCCCCGGACTGATAACGGACGGGCGGGCGGGATATGGGGGAACAGGGACTGCCTATGGAGTACGGCCTGAACCCTGATCAATTCGGCCGCACTGCAACTGTGCCACCTTTTGATTTGACACCTTTTGATTTGAACCCCACCCGGGTCTGCCCTGGGGGACTTGGGTGGGGTTAGGTATTTTTTAGTTCCCAGGGTCACCCTGGTCAGCCCCACAGGGTGGGTTTTTCTCTCTATTCTGGGGCATGTGTTTCTGTCTACCCGAGGTCCATTCACCTGTATTTGCCTTTTTTAAACTCTCCCTACTGTCTGCACTGCCTGTAGCTCTTGATATTGGATGTGTGTTGCTAAATGGTCTTAGCTTTATTTAGGCCCCATGTGTTAGGTTTATTTAATGTGTTTGACCGGCTGGCGACATACATTCAATGTTCTGTTTAGTTGGTTGTTTTTTTTCACAAGCAGTGCAGGCACGTCCTGAGAAAGCCTTGTTGCTGTCGGGACGTTAAGCAATGTACAATCAACCTTTTGATTTGACCTTATAAAGGACATGCTATCTGAACAAGCCTGCCGTTTTGCATGGACACACATGCATGCAGTCGCAGGGGCTCGTGAGAATATAATTATGTTGCATCACTGACACCCACAGTTTCAGGTACCGTTATCTATCCAGTGTTAACAGTACAACTGCTACAAGGACGCATGCCACAATGGTCGGGGCGATCCAGCTAAACGGTTCTTTAGTCCTTGCTATAAAGGGGCGCAACCTATTGCCTTCCCTTACTATAAAGGGACGCAATCTACTGTATTTGACCCGATTCTGATTGTAGGCATATCAGTTCTTGTTCTCGGTCTTCAGAGAGATATTCGCGACTTCTGTCCGCCTCCCGTGCATTCCGACCATTCAGCGATGATTTCCCACTCAATCAACATGTTTCTTGTTGGACATTTTGAACAAGTGCATTTTTCCCTCCGCCTTGTAAAGCTTCCAGCGAAAGAT
Organism: Semisulcospira habei; assembly: GCA_036245525.1. Classification (NCBI taxonomy): domain Eukaryota; kingdom Metazoa; phylum Mollusca; class Gastropoda; family Semisulcospiridae; genus Semisulcospira; species Semisulcospira habei. The sequence continues at coordinate 204,698,437 of BTPG01000005.1, forward strand.
TGCCGAATGGAGCATACAAAATCCAATCGATCGAACGTCGCAACAGCTCCGTTATTCATTTCATCTCCAGTCGCGGAAAGTGCATCCAACGAGACGGTTCAAGGGTACCGACTAATTAGCTTGGCGCCGCTTGAAGGCTCCAAGCTAATCAGGCACTACCCTTGAGCCATCGTGGTCGATCCCTTATTCCGCTCTAGCGCGGAGCCAGTAGTGTTCAGCAGACGATTCTGCGGGTGTGGGCCATCTTATTTTTGGCTCTGAACGTAAAAAAAGCAGAAACGTGAAAAAGTGGCGCAATTTGAAAAAGCGAAAGAAAGAGTGGTTTCAATCGTTTGGTGAACATTTTCTCGCAAATGTTTGTACAGTCAGGCCTGTCGAGGCGACCACCTGTACGTGGCGATCGCCTCTCTGAGCAAACTGAACATGTTGTGTCCCACGGTCGTCGGTTGCTCAAATGATGACCTTGTGTCACAGGTGACCACATCAGTTTTGAGTATGGTGGGTGGCTACTCTCCACACGTTTAACTGTGTATGCATGTGTGTCAATGCTGCTTTCAGGGCCACAATGTGCGTTCGTCAACCCATTTAACCTCAAGTCCGCATTGTTCAAATGTTACAGGTGTCGCGCAACGACTATGTGCCAGTTCCAGGAGACGGATCGACCTTGATAATTCAAGGGTAGTGCCAGATTAGCTTGGCGCTTGAATTATCATGGTCGATCCATGACCTGCTGTAGGGCGTCGGGGCTGAATGGGTTAAAGCACTTATAAGGACTTTGACATTTCTTTGCCCTGTGATGGCAGACGACACTATGTCAATTTTGCGAAAAGTGAAATTTTCATTACAATGGATATCTTATTTTTCACTGACAAAAAATGAACCCACTGGGTTGTTGTTTCCCCCCCCCCAGCCCCCCCCCCACCCCCACCCCCCAGCCCCATTACAGGGTAGTTCAAAGTTTGTCCTCTGCCTAATACAAGTTCTCATCCTCTGTGCACGCAAATACTGGTATTCCTTGCAATTTATTTGGAAATACTGAAACTCACGCATCCAGGCTTAGTTTCAGTACAATTTGCACCATACTTGTTCGACACGTAGGCCTACAAAGTGTCAACATAACCGAAGACGCGTGAAAAAGATAGAGACCTTCTCTCTTAACCCATTTAGCCCCGGGACCCTGCAGCAGAAGATTGTTCATGATAATTTAAGGGTAGTGCCAGATGAGCTTGGCACCTTCAGTCGCCAAGCTCATCTGGCACTACCCTTGAATTATCAGGATCAATTCATGTCCTGCAACTGATACGCATTCGTTCAGTAACACTTCCAAAATTTGGGAAAAGCACCCGTGGGGTTAAAAGGGTTAATTTGCTACGGCCAGAGAAGTGCTCGGTTTCCGATTGTGCCATAAACAAATTGAGTAGATAGGTCGCCTTTTTTAAAAAATGGCATAACAGACGGCGATGAGAGTCAATGGCAAATACGTCGAAACAAATAATGTCCCTTACGCCGTCTGCTAGTTTGACATGAGTGATGTCCCTGGCGTCGTCCGCGGGTCGGGTCCTCTCCCCCTCCCCCTCCCCCCCTCCCCCAGTTGACTCTGGGAATCAAACATGATAATAATGTCCATTTTAAATTCCTCGAGTGTACAACAGTTTATGTTACACCTGCAAGTTTAAAGAAAGTTCAAAAGGCAGTAATTCCACAGAGATTTATCTGTATCGGATGTTTTGCCCATTCAAAAACTCGCTTTGTGGACTAAGCATCTGTTTCGATTCTAATACACCCTCTCAGCCGTCTCCAAGAGGCATAGATTCGCATGAGCCACTGCGGATGCAGGGGCTCATGAGAATCTATGCCTCTTGCTGGAGAAATCTACACCAATTGCATCCTCACACAGAGGGTAGTCCCCAGGGTTTAAGAACACGACTGATAGCAGATGTTTTGCATTCAAAGGGTATAATCTGTCCGTGTTTTACATGCAAAGACATTTATCTTCAAGCTTGTTAGCGGATTCAAAAAGATTTATCTAGTATCTGCGCGTTTTATGCGCAACTTGATTTATTTGCCGGCGGCTTACGTTCACAAGGCGGCGAATCACATGCAGAAACCTAGAAGCTACTGGTATCACCTACAGTTCAAAGCACGCCTCAGTCGACATTTTTGGGCGCCTCTTTTGTTCCTAGTATTCAAAGCAATGGTTTTGTTTGTTTGTTTGTTTGTGTGTGTGTGTGTGTGCGTGTGTGTGTGTGTGTGTCTTTGCTTTGGTTAGGAATTATATTTTTGTTTTGTGTTCATTGGTTGCCATTTTGTTTTATATGTGTATATGTTATTTATGTTCTTTACGTCATGTTATGTTATTTACTGTATGTTATTTTATTTCATTGTTCGTAACAAAGCTGACGCAGTTTAACTCCTTCGCTTCCAGTGGGCATGAATTATCTCTGGAAATAACCGCAGGCTGAATTTCTGACCACCGCCTTGTGAGGAACGTAGACCCCCCCCCCCCCCCCCCCCCACACACACACACACTTCCAAAAACAAAAAAACAAAAAAACACAAGAGGCTAATATCCTCATCAGTCCTGCTGATGCGGTGGCTCATGAAAATCTACGCCTCTTGGACGTGTGTGGTATTCACAGTAGCCCCGGAAGTCACGGGGTTAACCCATCTACAAATCAACAGCAACGCAAGCCATTGTAGGCGGAGTTAGGAGCTGGGTGACAGATTACCGATCTTGAATGACAGCGACGTTGAAAGCCAGTGCACACTGTCTCTCACATTCCATGGCCCCAAACTGTTCATACATTAACCCGTTCACCGCCGAAAAACTTGAAAACAACCCAACTGCAAGAGGCATAGATCCTCATGAGCCCCCGCAGTTGCGGGGGCTCATGAGGGTCTATGCTTCTTGCTGAAACCACTTTGAGTCCACGTTCCTTAGATGGCTGGGGCTACGTGGCGGTGATGTAAAAAAAAAAAAAAAAAAGTTGTAAAAAGAAAATTTGCGTCCAGTGGTAGGGATGGGGTTAAAGCGATCTGCTACAGGGTGGGCTTTGACAGCAAAAAAAAAAAAAAAAAAAAAAAAAAGGGCCGCTACAGCGGGCTCTCAATGTTGTCTTGCCTGGACCAAGGTTTTCTTTACCCTTCCTTTTACAATCCATGGGAGCAGGCACACGTAACAAGAGGTTTTCTACTGCCCTTTGTGCACATTGATGGAACTCTCCTACGTACAAATAAGAATAAGAGCAGAAAAGTCTTCCATCTTACGACATTTCCACACCTTAACCCATTCACGCCCTGACGCACTACAACAGGAGATGGGTCGACCATCATAATTCAAGGGTAGTGCCAGATTACATTAAATCAGCGCCAAGGCCTGGCACTATCCTTAAATTATGATGGTCGACCCGTCTCCTGTTGTAGTGCGTCAGGATTGAATGGGTTAAGTGAACTTTGTACATGGGACAATGTGGGCGGATTCCGCAATTCAGTTGGCAGAGAGTTCCACACACTTGGGGCTAAAAAGGTGAAAGAACGCTCCCCTACCAGCGGTCTTCATGTTAAGCTTCGGGATATATAAAAGTTTTTCAATGGGTACGTGATGGCTGATAAACAAACGGCTTGGCCGAAAGGTACGCCGGGCGGGAGAGATCCGTGCCGGATAGGCGAAAATTGCAGTTTTGTACTATGACAATCAGTGGTAGTGTATGACCATGCTTGAAGCAATTGCAGTTGGCGCTGTAAGTTAAAAGGGTTATTGACGACACTTGTCTGGATATGCTGAGGGTGTAAACGTGCTCTCGCTATCAGAAAGATGATGATATTGTTACACGTTTCACTCTTGTACATTTGCACAGCCACCCACATCGACAACGCCAATCCGTCATCAGCCCCCCAGCTTCCATCAGCGCAAGACAGGGATTCTCAAGTTGGATGAGTAATGGATGAGTAATGGGCCCTCGGCCGCAACCCGGGGGGGGGGGGGGGGGGGGAGCTGGGTGGCTCGGTGGTAGAGTGTTCGACTCTCATCCGAAAGGTCCACGGTTCCAATCCAGCAAGGGTCAAAATTTGTTCAGACCCTAGTTCGGTGCCCCGTCTTTGAAATCACCCCCGTGGTGGACAAAAGACGTTAAGCACTAAACGTTTAACGGTCCCCCCCCCCCCCCCCGCAACCCCGGCAGGTCGAGGAAAACATTAAAATTGTGGATTTAACCCTTTCAATGCCAGTGGTCGCAGACTGTGTTCATGAAACGCTAAAGAACCGTCCGTCCAAGGATTAGCGATACGAAGTGAAGACAGGAATAGCGATACGAAGTGAAGATTGATTGATTGCACATTGCTTAACGTCCCGACAGCAACAAGGCTTTCTCAGGACGTGCCTGCACTGCTTGTGAGAGAAAAAAAACTAAACAGAATATGGAATGTATGTCGCCAGCCGGTCCAATACGTTAAATAAACCTACGACATGGGGCCTAAATAAAGCTAAGACCATTTAGCAACACGCATCCAATAATATATCAAGAGCTACAGGCAGCGCAGACAGAAGGGAGAGTTTAAAAAAGGCAATACAGTGAATGGACCAAGGTAGACAGAACACACGCCCCAGAATCGGAAAGAAACCCATCCTGTGGGCTGACCAGGGTGACCCTGAGAACTAAAAAGTAGTTAACCCCACCCAAGTCCCCCAGGGCAGACCCGGGTTGGGGACGAAGTGAAGACAGGAATAGTGATACGAAGTGAAGATAGCAAGAGGTAAAGATCCTCATGAGCCCCCGCAACTGCCTATACCTCTTGCAGTTGGGTGGTGAACGGGTTAGTATTGGTTATAATTCATTGCCGTTCAGTCACTCCATTTTCGGACACTGTGATTGGTCAGCATCTAAAAATTGCAGGGGGTTCAATGGCCCAATGCCTACCTCCTAGAACCATTGCGGTACCTGTAATTTTTAATCAGCTGGCCAATCCGCATGTCTTGTATAGCGCACGAATCTGTCCTAGGTCTTTCGTCTGAACGCTTAGATCAGGGCTGTCTGGCACCTTACATCATAAATAACCGGAAAACACAAAGATTAAATGGTGGTAAACGATAGGGAAATAAAAGAAATTTACCTTATTTCGGCATGACTAAAACGGTGGGTACACTACACAAGTGTTACACAAAATAATGTGCCGCAATTCAAACTCTGAACTGAGACAGCTCGATGCTTTCTATTGTGCTCCTTGTCAACACGTATGCTGTTTTGAAAGCAAAGACTGTTGCCACTTGTGCAGTAAGAGAGAAAGAGAAATACGAAATTTAAAAAAACGTGACAGACCTATGACATTTCAGGTTTTGTTTAAAAGGTCGAGTCGTTCTTGAATGCTTGTATGAGCTCAGTACTAGATGGCGAAAGATGCCAACAACTATACATGTTTCATGTACGAAATCAGACCTGCCGTATAATTATTCAGTCGCTTGCCACACAGTCCTGCGCTCAAAATTTAGAAGTTCTATCACTTGAACCCAGTGAGAAAAGTCCTCACTTGATTGCTACAGATTCTGATATTGTCACTGGCTGCTTAGACGCAGCACCGCTGGTAAACGTTTGAACTTCCAGCGGCAAAAATCACGCACGCTTGCGCGACCGAGCTTGGTAGCCTATTCACAAAGAGTCGCGTCCCCTGTGTATTTCTCAGAAAATACAGTCTGACGTCAGAAATATTTGACGTTTTACTCCTGACGTCAGACACACATTGGAAGCTTCAAATAAAGCGCAATTTAGATTGAACGACAATAGCATTGAACCGTATGTGTTGAGTTACTTCTCGGGTTATATCGTGGTTTGTAGTCCTCTGAAGCTGATTATCAGACCTCCATGCCTTCGGCGTGTCGGTCCGATAATCATCTTCATCGGACTACAATACCACGATGTAACCCTCGAAATAACCCAACACAGACGATTCAATGCCTAATTGTTGGCTACTTTACCTCTTTTGACTCCACTTCGTGTGATTTCAAAACGGGGCTCTAAAAAAACGCTGCAGAATGTTTCTTTCTCTTTTTTTATATTATTATTTTTTACTCCACAGCGTAAACCACACTGAACCCTTCGCAGACGGAGGAAGTCCGCGGAGTTTAATCCATTCAGCCCTGAGGCAGCACAACGAGATTTGAGACCATGATGGTTCCAGAATAGTTTGGCTCCTGTAAGCGTTATTCTGGCACCACCCATAAAGCAAACTGCTTCATAGCGGGCCTCGATTGCTAAAATTCTCCGATTCAACGGGTTATCAATGTTGTCTTGCCTCAACTCAGACTTTGCCACCCTTCTTTTCACAATCCATCTGAACAGGCGCAGGTGCCAGAGGTACTCTCCTGCGTGCATAGGACAAGAAGAGCAGAAAAAGTCTTTCATTTTACGACACACAATTTCACAAATGTAAGTACGCTCTTTTGCCAAAGACCAGCGCCAGAGAGCGGCGCTCATCTCTGCTTCAGGAACTGACTTTCAGTGCCCGGTCTGCTCGCGACTCTGCAAGTCCAGACCGGGACTCCAGAGCCACCCCCGCACTCACATAATTATACGTCCTCCTCGAAACTCGAGGGGTCCACCACCATGTCCAGCAATATTATAAGACATACTAAGAAAATGCGTACAGGAGATATTGCGATCCATTACCCCTTTACTGTTACTTTCACCCTTTTCATCCTGCGACACTATTGCTTGAAAAAAAAATGACTATGATAGTTCAAGGGTGCTGCCAGACTAGCTTGGCGCCTGAGGCGCCAAGCTATTCTGGCACCACCCTTGACTAAAGTGGTTGATCTATCACATAATAATTTCAAGGACTGTTCTTTATTTTGTTTTACTGAAACTTGGCTCGATTCGACGGTCCCCGACTCTGCTGTGCAACCACCTGGCTTTTCCATCTTCCGTGACGACCGTTCTCAAGACGCTACTGGTAAATCTCGTGGAGGGGGTGTGTGTTTTCTGGTCAACGATCGCTGGGCTACAGACGTGCAGGTATTGTCAAAAACATGTAGTGTTGCCATAGAAACACTGACAATTGCCTGTCGCCCTTTCTATCTGCCGAGGGAGTTTTCACGTGTCATTTTGACTGCCGTGTCTAGCATTTCCCACCGCAAGCGAACACGGAAGCCGCGATAGCGAAGCTGTGTGATGTTGTTACACAGGCAGAGAACTCAAACCCTGATTCCTTTGTTGTTGTCGCTGGCGATTTCAATAAATTGATTGATTGATTGTACATTGCTTAACGTCCCGACAGCAACAAGGCTTTCTCAGGACGTGCCTGCACTGCTTGTGAAAAAAAAAACAAAACAGAATATTGAATGTATGTCGCCAGCCGGTCCACTACGTTAAATAAACCTACAACATGGGGCCTAAATAAAGCCAAAACCATTGGCAACACACATCCAACATCAAGAGCTACAGCAGTGCAGACAGTAGAAGAGTTTTAAAAAGTCAAATACAGATGAATGGACCTCGGGTAGACAGAAACACATGCCCCAGAATAGAAAGGAAAACCCACCCTGTGGGGCTGACCAGGGTGACCCTGGGAACTAAAAGGTACCTAACCCCACCCAAGTCCCCCAGGGCAGACCCGGGTGGGGTAATTTCAATAAAGCTAATCCTAGCAAAGAGATGCCTAAGTTTGTACAGCAAGTATCTTGTGCCACTAGAGACGGTAACATTTTAGATCATTGTTATCCAACCATGAAAGGCGCTTACCGTTCCATCGCCCGTGCTCCACTTGGACAGTCAGACCATGCCATGATTTATCGTGTGCCAGCATACAAGCAACAACTCAAAAGTGCAAAAGCAAAAGTAAAACAATCAAACAATGGTCACCTGAGGCAGCTGAAACACTCCGTGGCTGTCTAGAGTGCAGTGACTGGGATGTGTTTAAGGAGGTATCATCAGACATTCACGAGTACACAGAGGCTGTCACTGACTACATTGCCTTCTGTGAGAGCATCTGTATTCCCACCAAGACCTGCAAGAGTGTTCCTAATGACAAGCCATGGTTTACAGTAGACATTAAACACAAACTCCAAGGAAAACATGACGCGTACAAAGACAATGACAGAGAAAGGTGCAAACAAGCCAGGTATGCAGTACAAAAAGCAATTAAGACTGCCAAGCGCAACTTCAGAGACAGACTAGAACAGAAAATCGCATCTAGTAACCCTACAGACATCTGGCAAGGCATCTCAGACATTACAAACTATAAACCAGCTTCCAAATATGCTGATGTTACAGATGCGTCTCTCCCAGACACTCTGAATGATTTTTATAGTCGTTTTGATAAAAAGAATAAGACCCCACCTCCTTCTGTGGTGAGGCATCCTGTCTCGGAAGACAATGGAGTATATGCGCTTGCTGGGTCAGTGACTGGAGTGACCTCTCCAGTGCGCAAGCCTGGGCGAAGTGTATGGAGATCCTGGGGTGCCCAGTCGTCAAGATCCCCCTCTCGGCCTCGCTGATGTATCCAAAGGAATGCAAAGCAGTACGTTTGGCACCAGTTTGTCTGCAGGAGCTGCCAGAACAGTGCGTGAATACAGGCAGCTGTCTGCCTTCGGGGCTCCACTCCTGATTTGAAGGGTTTACTCCCCCACATTTGGCCGTTGGATCCAACCTGATCTCCTCCGTCCTCTAGCCGTTGGCTATCAGAAACAGCTCATCCGCCTAGTGGTGCAATGTGAACACCACCCCACGTGGTTTGGCCCACCAGCTGAGGTGGTTTGCCAGGGTGTGGCGCTTGGAGCCAGCACGTGAGAGATTAAGGAGATGGATGAGGACCAGTGATGCCCGTCCGTCCTATGTAGGACGCAGCTGCTGAACAGCAAAGGTGCTACCTCTATCCAGAGCCCCCTACACCCCACTGGTGAGGAGTCATACTGAAAACCCACCTTTCATTGTTCTAGACGCCGATGTCAGGTGCATGTTTCAGCGTCTAGACAGTAGGAAAGCTGCCGGTCCAGATAACATTTCTCCACGCTTACTAAGAAACTGTGCGGACCAGCTCTAGGCGTCTTTACTGACATTTTCAACATGTCTCTCTCTCTCTCTCCTCTCTCTCTCTCTCTCTCTCTCTCTCTCTCTCAGTGCATTGTTCCTCAGTGTTTCAAAAGGTCCACCATCATTCCTGTTCCGAAAAATCCAAAGTGTCCTCCCTAAACGACTATAGACCGGTCGCTCTCACCTCAGTTGTCATGAAGACGCTTGAGCGCCTGGTCCTCCGGTTTCTGAGAACACTTATCGATCCTCTGCTGGATTGTTTTCAATTCGCGTATCGCGAAAAACGTTCCGTGAAGGATGCAGCGTCACTTGGTTTGTTTTATGTTTTACAACACCTTGAAATCCCAAACACCTATGCCAGAATTTTATTTGTTGATTACAGTTCTACTTTTAACACCATTATTCCATCCAAACTGTACCAGAAGATCCAGCAAATCGGAGTTCCAGAGGCATTGTGCCTCTGGACCCTAGATTTCCTGTTAAAATTGGTGAAAATGTGTCATCCACCTCATTTTATCCACGGGCACGCCTCAGGGGTGAGTGCTCTCCCCCATGCTCTACTCCTTGTTTATTTATTACTGTGCTTCATGCCATGCCAGTACTAAGTTCTGAAAATTGCAGATGACACCACAGTGGAGGGGTGCATTACAAACTCAGACGAATCAGCCTACTGTACTCAGGCTGAGACTCTAATTAGCTGGTGTAATAACAACAACCTTGAACTGCACACTGGCAAAACAAAAGAAATGATTGTGGACTTTAGAAAGAAATAGTCCCCTTCCCCTCTCCCTCTTGTGATCAATAGTGAAATCATTGAAAAAGTCCAGAACTTTAAGTTTCTTGGCACTACCCTGTCATGTGACCTTAAGTGGGAGGAAAACACTCGCCTCATTGTCCAAAAAGCACAGCCTGTTCTTCCTGTGTCGTCTGAAATGTTTCGGTCTAGGTGCCCACATGTTGATGCAATTTTACCGAGCTGTGATTGAGAGCGTGCTCACCTTTTCAATCACGGTTTGGTATGGTTCCATCACGACCAAAGCGAAAATCAGACTGAGCAGGGTGGTCAAGACCGCTTCAAAAATCATAGGCAGAAATCTTCCTAGCCTGGACTCACTGTACCAGCAGCGTCTCTTACGTAGAGCAAGTCTCATCTCATCTCTCATTTGTAATGTACCCTTAACGGGACAATCAGGATTTTTTTTTAAATCAGCCTCAGGATTTAATAGTCAAACTACCGTGTCCAGTCTGTCACCTAAACTGTAAAGGAGTCTTCAGTAAATTGGGGAATTTCGATCAAAGGTTATTTAGCAAGAATGTAGTTGTGCAACCAGACACGGGAACAGGGAACACAATCAGATGCGGCCCCCCAGTGCAGACAAGAACACACACGTACAACCTATACAAGTGTTGCATTGTACTGCTTGCAACTGTGACAGCCGACAAAAGGACGCCGGGGGCACGCGAAACTGACACCTTCCCGCCGCAATTGTCTCCCCTGCGATGGTACTAGATTACCTCCCCTGACCTCGGAATCCTCTCCCCTTGTGGCAGTCATAAACTCCTGACGAGGACACCGAAGTGTCGGGGCGATCTCCTCTTTGTCATCGCCTGCGCGCGTCGTGAAGAGGAGAAATGCACGTATCTATCTTAAAATCTGCAAGAGGCATCGATTCTCATGATCCCCTGCGGTCCCAGGGGCTCATGAGAATTTATACCTCTTGCTCGTACGGATGCGGCTGTGTTCTGTTTTTCTTTGCGTTCGGTTCCGACTACGTTGAGTCTGTTGGATTTGCGGTTAGTAGATGTATACGAGACCTGGGTGCGATAGGGAAACAGGGTGGTGGTGTATGTGTGTGCGAGAGTGGCGGGGATTGGGGGAAGGGGTGTGAGGGAGGAGAAGAAGGTGGGGGGGGGGGGGAGGGCTGCTGGTCTATATACTTTTTGTGATGTATGAAGAACAAGTATTTTTTTGTGTCAGGATTCCTTCCCAATACTAAGGGGCATGCAAATTCTCCATTTCGGGTGGGCTGGGGAGGGGGGGGGGGGGAAAGAAAAAAAAAACCTGTACGGTTCCCCTGCCAGAGATATGGATTCTCATGACCACTTGTAGCAGCACTGGCTCATGAGAACCTAAACATATTACTGAAATGCGTTCCCATTTTCATCCTCAGACGGACGCAGCTACCGGCGCTTCAGTATTTCGCTGCTCAGAACTTTTGACTTTTGTAAACACCACAATAAAAGAGGAATTGACATTGCATCTTGAGGAAATACTACCTTTTCATCTCTGACCTGGTTTTCCGTCTAAGAAGCCGAGAGGTTTCATATGTGGGTCGTGAAATTGAAGTGGTATCTTTTTATGAAAGGTTTCCTTTTCCCCCCATTTCTCGGTGAATCAGCCTTCACACTGCCGAGAGAACAGTCAGGTCCAGCTGGAACCTGATCGTCAATCTTCGTCAGTTCAAGACCAGAAAACCCTAGCTGTCCCACTGAGGGACATGGATTTAAAGTGGTGTCGGCAAGAGGCATACATCCTCATGAGCCCCCGCAACTGCGGGGGCTCATGAGGATGTATACCTCTTGCAGTTGGGTGGAGTTCAAATTTTCTGGACACTCTACTAGTTTAATACATTTATCACAATGTTCAGCGTTTTGCATTTGTACAATTTGCCGCACACCGATCTAAGTTCTTTCTATATGAGAGATGTCTTCGCTGTCAAGTGTCTCTACCTTTTGTCTTTGACTTGATTCTGATGTTGAAATATCTCCTTTTGAATAAGCCTCGCAGATGTGCCAATCCGCGTCATAGTGAACTCTGTAAGGGGCGCGCGCAGTCCATACGCGTCATTGGTTTGTCAAACGTCATTGGTATGACGGGTTTTTTTGTTTGTTTGTTTTTTACGTAATTTTATATTTATAACGTGATATGAGTTTCGCTTTCGCTTCAAGACTTGCGAAAATGGTGACCATCCTGATTTCACACAAATTATAGCAAGACTAAAATTGTACCGTAAAATTCTAGTTTTATTTTACCTGCATGTTCTTCTGAAAGCGCGTCGATGTGTGTGCATGCGTGTGCGCGAGTGCATGCGCGCGCTCCAAACATCAAGAGGCATAGATGTTCATGCGCCCTCCGGGCACAGAGGATCTATGCCTCTTGGAGATGCGCGCATGTGTGTGAGAGAGAGAGAATGACGTCATATTTAGAGTGTGTCTGCGAGCTGTTTCTTTTACGTCTACGGCACTGTCCGACTTTCTCCAATGTCAAGGTTTTTTACTGTTTTATTTTTTTTTTCTGAAATAAATTAATTTTTGCTGAAGAAGTTGAAAGGGTACAAAGCTGGCTAACGAACTCATCCAATGTCTTTCTCCAATGATAGCTATATCGCGTCACCTGTATGCTCTTCTGAAAGTGTGTGTGTGTGTGTGTGTGTGTGCGTACACCAAATGACTAAATGGTTAGTAGTAGTAGTTCAGGTTAACGTCCAGCACCGAGTGATCATGACGCCCTGACGGCGGTTTGGGGACAGGAATCTATGCTAGGAGTACGACCTGAACACTGATCAACCAGGCACTCCAACTGTGCCACTTGATTACCAGACCTTTCACGGACATGCTATGAACAATCCGTTTCCCCCTGGATTGTGAGTCAGCTACCGGGCGGACGGATCGAACCCGACCGGCGATCCTCGCTCCCGCTCGACGTTTAACCGCCTGAGCTATTTCCGACTCACATTAAAATGGGTTACTTTCTTTACCATCCTTATGCAATCTGGGTCTGTGTAAAATTCTGGGTGGCCAGATCAGACACCCATTTTTTCTGAGGGTTGTTTCTGTATTATCTTTCATTCAAAATTCAGAAAAAAATATCAAAATACGATGTGCCCATTTTAACAGATTTACTTCATCGTTGTGTTTCAGGGATGCCCTGGGCCTGTGTGTGGACACGGAAGCGGCCGGAGTGTTTTCAGACCAATTTGATTGGTCCAACACCGATGAACGGAGTTGCTTCCCTTGCTTAAACGTCTTTCGTCTCCAACGGACGCACCGGTCATTCTCTCGCATTTGCAGAGGTACTTTATGCAATATTTCTTAGTTAAGAGCACGCCCAAATGTACTTGTTCAGTGCAGTTATTTAACTGAGAGATGCCTCCAATCCCCGTACCCGTTTGGCCCAGAAAAATAAGGCGTCTGCTTTCAAACGTGTCTTCGGCCTCTCGGCCGCTCCGGGCCTGACCGTTGAGTCTTGTAGTAAATGATAATAGAACCCCACGATTTTAACAAAAGCTTTCTTCTTCAATGAAAGGAATTCGTTCAATAACCCCATTACAAGGTCAATCTGCCACGCGATTTTGTTTCTTCTTTTTTTTTTTTTTTCTGACGTGTTAACTTGCCACATGCATGCACAGTATCAGTTGACTTTTTTTTTTAAAAACAAAAATGGCGCCAGATTTCAATCCTCGTTCGCAAAACTGCCTCGCGATTCGAAGAACGAACGTCCACAAACAGGTCTTTAGGAATGTGCAACTGAAGTATCGCTTTTTACTGTATTGCCAGTTTTTAGTTCTCAGGGTCACCCTGGTCAGCCCCACAGGGTGGGGTTTTCTCTCAATTCTGGGGCATGCATGTGTTTCTGTCTACCCTTTGTCCATTCACCTGTATAAATTTGCCTTTTTAAAACTCTCCCTACTGTCTGCACTGCCTGTAGCTCTTGATATTGGATGTGTGTTGCTAAATGGTCATAGCTTTATGTCTTGGCCCCATGTGTTAGGTTTATTTAACTCATTCTACCCCAGACACACCACGGCAGGATAAGGATCCACCATGATAGTTCAAGGGTGATGCCAGAATAGCTTGGCGCCTACGGGCGCCAAGCTATTCTGGCATCTCCCTTGAACTATCATGGTCGATCTGTGCCCTGCACTGCAATGCAGTCTTGAGAGGACAGGGGCAAAATTTAAGGATTTTGGTGTTGGGGTAGAATGAGTTAACGTATTTGACCGGCAGGCGACATACATGGCAATGTTCTGTTTAGGTGGGTTTTTTTCACAAGCAGTGCAGGCACGTCCTGAGAAAGCCTAGTGGCTGTCGGGACGTTAAGCAATGTACAATCAATCTGATTCAAAATGTCAGTTGGTTTACATGGTTGTATTGGACATGTTCTCAGCAACACCATTTTGGTCACACTGGCTCAGGACTTTCTGGCACACACCCAGCGCCGGATGGCAGCAGGATGTCCAAACCCATCGGGATCTATGCTGCAGAATCATGGCCCCCCAGCCTCTGCCACAGAGGGTGCGTCTGGTAGGAGGGTGCATGGACGGCAGCGGAATGCTCCCAATTACCAACTGGTAAGTAAAGTGATTCTATGATCATCTTCATTTTATTGGCTGGCGTGCGTGCGAAGCAAAAGTGAGTTTATGTTCTGGGCCACTGGTCGTCCGTCCGTCGTCCATGGTAAACTTTAACTCATTCTACCCCAACACCAAAATCCTTAAATTTTGCCCCTGTCCTCTCAAGACCGCATTGCAGCGCAGGACACAGATCGACCATGATAGTTCAAGGGTGATGCCAGAATAGCTTGGCGCCCGTAGGCGCCAAGCTGTTCTGGCATCACCTTTGAACTATCATGGTCGATCCTTATCCCAGGGTGGGATTCTTCCGCGTTTCCGCGGATTTCCGTGGAAATTCTTTCACAATTCCGTTGAAGCATATTTATTTTCCGCGTCTAATAACAACGAAAAAGACGAGAGAAAAAAAAATCTTCTTAAATGGCAAAAAAATCTCAAATGGGTTGGATTTGTATGTAGTTTGGTTCACTATCGCCCGACACTTCCGGTAGCTTTAGGTCGCAGTGGAAAATGGCGGTGAAAAAGGATATTGTCCAAACCCCCCCCCCCCCCCCCCCACCAATGTCGTTTGATTTTCCGCGTTTTCTTTCTTACTACAATCCCACCCCTGTTATCCTGCTGTGGTGTGTCTGGGGGTAGAATGAGTTAACGGTGGCATTTTCTCGGAGACTATTCAAGCCACATTCTTCAAGCTTGGCCCAAGGATACTTTGTGGCAAGACCTTTTTAAACATGCCAATTTGAGTGACCTCTCTCAAAGGGTCACGCGGGGTTGACAAATGTGTGAAAACTGCTTGCATTTTCAGAAAACGTGGATTTTGACTGCTGCAGAAGCCAGCCCTCGTCACCGAGGTCACACATATGTAAATCGGTCATACACGGGATTACTCTTTTTATTTTTGTGCAAGGCCCCTTTAAACCAAAATTGGGCTGTTTCTGTTTCTAATGCAGCTTTGGTTTTAATCTTTCTTTCTTTCTTTCTCCAGTTGGCAAATGGCGCCTGGGATGGACCCGAGACTGAGAGCAGTGCCAGAGCATCGCAATACGAGGGCAGTGATGACGAGGAGTTTGTTCCTGGCTCGAGCTCACCGGATTCAGAGGGTGTGTCGGCATCAATTGCTGGGATCTCGGACATAGACAGTATTGTATCGACTATGTTAGATTTCATCAAAGTGGCAGGTTTGGGGTGGCCAGGTGTTGGTGACGCTAGTACCAGCAAGGTGCAGTGTGCGTTAGGGGGTGGCAATGAGAATGTGGATAGGCAGGAGGAACATGATGCTGGAAAGAGTGGGGAAAGAGCACTTACAGAAGAAACAGGTGTGCACGTGTCGCAGAGAGGGAAAGGAAAGTGCAAATGGGACAAGAAACATGCATGCTTACAAGATGTCCATGCAGATGAGGCAGACGTTGCTAAAATTTTGTCGATGAAAAAAGGGACCAAGCAGAGACGTCGAGCATGGATCAGACTACAAGATGAGGGTGATTACATGCATAACGTTGCTGTTCTTGAAAACAAATCCGGATGTTTGATTCCTAAGTATCGCACCAAAACTAGTAAGGTAGACGACCTTCTCGCCTGTAGCCATTGCAAAGGGCTCTATCAAAAAAAGCTGATCTCTGTACACTCAAAACGTTGCTGTCAGAAGCCAGGAGGGTTTCAGATCACTCGGCGAGGGGACGCCGCTCGCCGTGGTCGGCTCATGCTTCCAATACCCTTAGACGTTGAATTTTCCTTCTACCACAAGGTCTTGGCTACCCAGAGAGATGATGAGATAAGCCGTCTCATCAGAACTGACCCCTTGCTTCTTGAGTATGGAAAGAGATTATTTGACCGCAGGGACATTGAAGAACACACGGCTGGACAAATCAGCTCCAGGATGCGGGAGTTAGGGAGACTGTTAAAGATTATCAGTGAGGTCAGAAATGAAAATCGCAAGTTTAAATGCTGTGATCAATTCAGCTAGCTTTGATCATGTTGTCCTGGCTGTAAAAGAGCTAGCAGATTTTGATGAGGACACACATCAGTTCAAAAAAGGCAATCTCGCAATGCGCATAGGCCATGCTTTGAAAAAGTGTTCACAGATCAAACAGTCACAGGCATCCAAACAGCTTGGACAGGGTTCAGACGACAGGTGGCGACAGGAGCTCTCTGAGGCGCAGCGGTTTGACTCTGTCTTCAACGGGGACTGGTATGATTGTGTGTCCGCTACAGCAGCCCAGTCGGTCGGGAAAATGACCATGAACAAACCCAAGCTGATCCCATCATGTGAAGATGTGAGGAAGGTCCAACAGCTTCTTGAGACAAGGATGGTTTCGGAAGATTATCCGACAGTGGTTAAAGCAACTCTTTGTGCTGTATCACTTTTCAACCGAAAACGAGGGGGAGAAGTTCAGAGAATGAAGGTGTCAGACTTCCAGAATGCTAAGATTGGATCGATCACCAATCAAGATATCTTGAAAGGTCTCACAGAGGTTGAGAAGAAAATGGTGAATCATTTTCAGCGAGTGGAAATCAGAGGCAAGTTTAATAGGAGTGTTCCCGTTTTGCTGACGAAGAAGATGATGACAACTGTGGACAGAATCCTTCAAATGAGGCAATCGGTGCCAGCTCTCGCTGATTCCCAGTACATCTTTGCCACACCTTCTGGTCAGAGGCCTTACAGAGGCCATGATGTTCTGAAGGCCCATGCCCTAGAAGCAGGGGTGTCATACCCAGCCATGTTCACATTTACTCAAAAAAAGCAGACCGAAAGGTTTGACTGCCAGTGCCTGTAATTTTAGAAAAAAACTACCAAGTGAGTAGGGAAAAGGCACTGTCAAGGGAGAGAAGTGTGCATGATCGACCAGTGATCATAGATCTACTGTGGCCAAAGCACACACAAAAAAAAAAAGAGATAGGAAAGAGAGGGGGCGCTAAGAAAGTGACTGAAAGCAATGCATATGGAAGCCCCCCCGAAGGGGGGCGTATTACATATCCACCGTTCCAGCCACTCAGTGCATGGAAATTTAAATCTAGGTCCCCCCAAGGGGGGTCCAGATATTTAGCCGGTGTGGACAGCTGTTTCAGTCTTGGCGACCTCTTCAGCACACCATCGGCAATACTGGAGGAAGAAGGAACTTCTGCTTACCTGCAAAGAAGACCACATTTTACTGTGGTTTCTGCAGGGGCATACATTCCATGCCTCCACCTAGAGCCAAATTTCCATGCACCCTAAGAGAGAACCTACTAAAAAAGGGGGAAGGATTTGCAGTCGAAATTGTGTTAAAAAAGCAGACCGAAAGGGTTGACTGCCAGTGCCTGTAATTTTAGAAAAAACTACCAAGTGAGTAGGGAAAAGGCACTGTCAAGGGAGAGAAGTGTGCATGATCGACCAGTGATCATAGATCTACTGTGGCCAAAGCACACACAAAAAAAAAAAGAGATAGGAAAGAGAGGGGGCGCTAAGAAAGTGACTGAAAGCAATGCATATGGAAGCCCCCCCCGAAGGGGGGCGTATCACATATCCACCGTTCCAGCCACTCAGTGCATGGAAATTTAAATCTAGGTCCCCCCAAGGGAGGTCCAGATATTTAGCCGGTGTGGACAGCTGTTTCAGTCTTGGCGACCTCTTCAGCACACCATCGGCAATACTGGAGGAAGAAGGAACTTCTGCTTACCTGCAAAAAAGACCATTGATTGATTGTACATTGCTTAACGTCCCGACAGCAACAAGGCTTTCTCAGGACGTGCCTGCACTGCTTGTGAAAAAAAACAACCAACTAACCAGAACATTGAATGTATGTCGCCAGCCGGTCAAACACATTAAATAAACCTAACACATGGGGCCTAAATAAAGCTAAGACCATTTAGCAACACACATCCAATATCAAGAGCTACAGGCAGTGCAGACAGTAGGGAGAGTTTAAAAAAGGCAAATACAGGTGAATGGACCTCGGGTAGACAGAAACACATGCCCCAGAATAGAGAGAAAACCCCACCCTGTGGGGCTGACCAGGGTGACCCTGGGAACTAAAAAATACCTAACCCCACCCAAGTCCCCCAGGGCAGACCCGGGTGGGGTGCAAAGAAGACCACATTTTACTGTGGTTTCTGCAGGGGCATACATTCCATGCCTCCACCTAGAGCCAAATTTCCATGCACCCTAAGAGAGAACCTACTAAAAAGGGGGAAGGATTTGCAGTCGAAATTGTGTTAAAAAAGCAGACCGAAAGGGTTGACTGCCAGTGCCTGTAATTTTAGAAAAAACTACCAAGTGAGTAGGGAAAAGGCACTGTCAAGGGAGAGAAGTGTGCATGATCGACCAGTGATCATAGATCTACTGTGGCCAAAGCACACAAAAAAAAAAGAGATAGGAAAGAGAGGGGGCGCTAAGAAAGTGACTGAAAGCAATGCATATGGAAGCCCCCCCGAAGGGGGGGCGTATCACATATCCACCGTTCCAGCCACTCAGTGCATGGAAATTTAAATCTAGGTCCCCCCAAGGGGGGTCCAGATATTTAGCCGGTGTGGACAGCTGTTTCAGTCTTGGCGACCTCTTCAGCACACCATCGGCAATACTGGAGGAAGAAGGAACTTCTGCTTACCTGCAAAGAAGACCACATTTTACTGTGGTTTCTGCAGGGGCATACATTCCATGCCTCAACCTAGAGCCAAATTTCCATGCACCCTAAGAGAGAACCTACTAAAAAGGGGGAAGGATTTGCAGTCGAAATTGTGTTAAAAAAGCAGACCGAAAGGGTTGACTGCCAGTGCCTGTAATTTTAGAAAAAAACTACCAAGTGAGTAGGGAAAAGGCACTGTCAAGGGAGAGAAGTGTGTATGATCGACCAGTGATCATAGATCTACTGTGGCCAAAGCACACACAAAAAAAAAAAAGAGATAGGAAAGAGAGGGGGCGCTAAGAAAGTGATTGAAAGCAATGCATATGGAAGCCCCCCCGAAGGGGGGGCGTATCACATATCCACCGTTCCAGCCACTCAGTGCATGGAAATTTAAATCTAGGTCCCCCCAAGGGGGGTCCAGATATTTAGCCGGTGTGGACAGCTGTTTCAGTCTTGGCGACCTCTTCAGCACACCATCGGCAATACTGGAGGAAGAAGGAACTTCTGCTTACCTGCAAAGAAGACCACATTTTACTGTGGTTTCTGCAGGGGCATACATTCCATGCCTCCACCTAGAGCCAAATTTCCATGCACCCTAAGAGAGAACCTACTAAAAAGGGGGAAGGATTTGCAGTCGAAATTGTGTTAAAAAAGCAGACCGAAAGGGTTGACTGCCAGTGCCTGTAATTTTAGAAAAAACTACCAAGTGAGTAGGGAAAAGGCACTGTCAAGGGAGAGAAGTGTGCATGATCGACCAGTGATCATAGATCTACTGTGGCCAAAGCACACACACACAAAAAAAAAGAGATAGGAAAGAGAGGGGGCGCTAAGAAAGTGACTGAAAGCAATGCATATGGAAGCCCCCCCCGAAGGGGGGCGTATCACATATCCACCGTTCCAGCCACTCAGTGCATGGAAATTTAAATCTAGGTCCCCCCAAGGGGGGTCCAGATATTTAGCCGGTGTGGACAGCTGTTTCAGTCTTGGCGACCTCTTCAGCACACCATCGGCAATACTGGAGGAAGAAGGAACTTCTGCTTACCTGCAAAGAAGACCACATTTTACTGTGGTTTCTGCAGGGGCATACATTCCATGCCTCACATTTACTCAGTTGCGGAAGCAGGTTGCAACTTTGGCTCAGTCAATGGCCATCTCGGAGTTAGACCAGGATCAGCTGGCAGATTTCCTTGGCCATGATATTCGGATACATCGCCATATCTACCGCCAACCTCAAGACGTCCTTCAAAAGGCAAAAGTGGCAAAGATTCTTCTGTCAGTTAACAATGGGATGACAGATTTTGAGAGTTGCATTAGAGCTGAGCTGGGCGATGATGAAGAGATTGACTTTGACAATGAAGACGCATCAGAAACTGGCAGAGAGGTCTCGGGGGGAACAACACCTGTGAATGAAGCAAGTAGCAAGTCAGCAACACAGGAATCGATGAGCATGACGGAGAAAAGACGTCCAGAGCCTGATGACAATCTAGATAGTTTTGATGATGACAGTACTGCGTCAGCTCCTGTTCGAAAGAAAGCTAGATTTACGAGGAAACCATGGGGGGAAGCTGAAGAGAAAGCTGTTCAAACTCGTTTCAAGACACACCTCGTCATGAACAAACTTCCTGGAAAGGCCGAGATACAGTATGCAATGGCGCTGGAACCTGCACTTAGACATAGGCGCTGGACAAACATTAAGGATTACGTCCGCAACAGACTGAAAAAGTTACAAAAGAAATGAATTGAGCCGCCACTCGCGGCATTTTCGATTTCATACAGATTTATTACATCAGTGTTATTATTGGGGTGGTTTCAGCATGTATAGCCTGCTTTTTTTTTCTTTTTTTTTTATCTGATGGACGCCTGGATCATTTGTGACCCTCTCTCTCACAAAATCAGTCTTAAGAACTCGCAGTTTGGATGTTTTGACATATATACATTTATGAAAACTACAGTGTTTGCTGATTACTGTGGTATATGACTATGCTGTAGTGCAAAAATTGTAAAAGCTGTTCTTAAGTGTTTAAAGTTGTTAAAGCCTCCGGCGGCCATTTTGAGAAAACAGCCTGTGAAGTTTCTGTGTGCAGCATAATTGGGGCCAAGGGCAGACTTTTAAAATCATTTTTTACCTATTTAATGGCATTTTTCATGATAAAGATTTTAACCATACGATACTTTGGTGTATGTAGAATACATTTCTCCCAAAAAGTGAAAATGCCCCAGATTGACCCCCCACCACATATTATTGCGTGTAGTGCTGATTGGCTCGCTGCGAGTTAAGACTGGTTTCGTGAGAAAGGGTCACATTTTGTATACTGTATAACCTTTGGATTTGCAAAACGAAACAGCCGGCTGGGGACAAAAGACAATATAATAAGATAAGAAAACCATTGACAATGTAAAAATTGATTACAAGAGTGTTATTGGGGGGGGGGGGCGGATCATTTTGTAATATACTGCATGCCATTTTAAAAACTCTGCAAATGAAAGAATGGTTGGTTGTACTGCCATACCATTTTGCAAATGAAAGAATGGCTGGTTGTTTGTTGGAGACGAAAGACGTTAAATAAAGGCTGAAGTTTCAAGTGATTTCTTATGTTGTCAGTTAGTTAATTAATGTCAGTGTTCTGTTCTGTCATTTTAACTCGTTCTACCCCAAGATCGGAATCCCCAAATGTTGACGTCGTCTTCAGAAGACTGCGTTGCAGTGCAGGACACAGATCCACCATGATAGTTCAAGGGTGATGTCAGAATAGCTTGGCGCCCATAGGCGCCAAGCTATTCTGGCATCACCCTTGAACTATCATGGTGGATCTTTATTTTGCTGTGGTGTGTCTGGGGTAGAATAAGTTGAGCCCAATGTTGAAGTCGTCTTCAGAAGACTGCGTTGCAGTGCAGGACACGGATCCACCATGATGGTTCAAGGGTGATGCCAGAATAGCTTGGCGCCCATAGGCACCAAGCTATTCTGGCATCACCCTTGAACTATCATGGTGGATCTTTATTTTGCTGTGGTGTGTCTGGGGTAGAATAAGTTAAGCCCAAATGTTGAAGTCGTCTTCAGAAGACTGCGTTGCAGGCAGGACACAGATCCACCACGATAGTTCAAGGGTGATGCCAGAATAGCTTGGTGCCCATAGGCGCCAAGCTATTCTGGCATCACCCTTGAACTATCGTGGTGGATCTTAAATTTTGCTGGGGTAGAATAAGTTAAGTGTTCGTTTCTTCGTCTGGGTCTTTTTCTATCTTTGATATTTTTCCACACTTTTTGACCCGAATCATAGTCATACTGAGGCTAATAGCTTCAAATCTGTTCACTGCCATAATTCTATGCAAGCTACATTACAGTACTTACAGATGAGGACATAGACCAATGGCTTTAGTTCAAGGGTGGTGCCACAATAGCTTGGCGCCTAGAGGCACCAAGCTGTTCTGGCACTAACCCTTGGACTATTTCAGTTACACTAGGTGCACACACTGGTGTATTCCGAATGATAAGGGTTAATATTCAAAATGCTCTGTTGCTGTTTGTCTGAAACTCCAGAGTACCCAAAAACACACAAAAAAAGTCCTTTAATTTCCAGAATACATTATGTTGATTCTCACATCAATGCCATGATAAACTGTTTTGCTTCAAAAGGACAAAACGCAGCAATGTTTAAACGATTTCCTCTGTAAAAATCATAATCGAAAGGTTTCGGGCCAGTGTTTATTGAATTTTGCACCATACTATGTAAAGAATGTTAAAGCACACATACACATTTAAGTTGGGAAAAAAAATTAATGTGAAAAAGAAGTATTCCATGAACTTGACCTTATTACAGACGCCTACTGTTGTGAAGACACCCATTTTGACTGTAATGCCAGTTTCATTTGTGTGAGAGAGACCCACTTTATTGGCAGAAACCCATTTTTTCGGCATCTAGTGGCTCTGTTTCTAGAAAATGTCTATTTTATTTTAAGTTATAGAGCTTAGTTATAATGTGAGTTCTAAACATTGGCATCAATTCCAGAGCCCTAGAATAAATAGAAATATGGGAACCCATTTTCACATGAAATGCTAGGTAACCCACTCTGATGGTTGCGTCTCCCTGTGTGTGTGTGTGTGTGTGTGTGTGTGTGTGTGTGTGTGTGTGTGTGTGTGTGTGTGTGTGTGTGTGTGTGTGTCTGCATGCGCGCGCTCCAAACATCTCCAAGAGGCATAGATCCTCATGCGCTCTCCGGGCGAATGATGATCTATGCCTCTTTGAGATGCGCGCCGCATGTCTGTGAGAGAGAGAGAGAGACTTCGGCGCGCGCTAGAGAGAATGACGTCATATTTAGAGTATTATGTCGATGTCTGCGTGGTGACGGAGTTGCCTCTTTTATGTCACCGCCACTGTCTGACTTCCTTAGAAGTTAAGTTTTTTTTACTGTTTTAATTCTTTTCTGAAAAGAATTAATTTTTACTAAAGAAATTGAAAGGACACAAAGATGGCTAACAAACTCATGCAATGTCTTTATCCACACTACCTATATCCAAAATTTCAAGTAAATATTAAAACAATTACCGACTCGACTTCCTATAAACGGTTGTTTATGTCTTAAATGAGACATTCAATTGCAATATGCTCCGATAGCCACCCACTTAAGAAAGTATTTCGCCAAGTTTCAATCTTGTGTGTACAGAAATATCGGAGATTCTCTTGTTTACATACATACGCGCACGCACGCGCACGCGCACACGCACACGCACGCACACACACACACGCACGCACACACACACACACACACACACACACACACACACACACACACACACACACGCGCGCGCGCGCGCGCATACAGCGCTTCGCGCCAAATGTACGTTCAGCAGCGAGGTTAGCGAAACTAGACATGACGTAATTTTTATCTTGTTACTTCAAATGTGAGAGGTTTAGGCGCAAAGTCCCGCCCGCCTCCTGTAACTCATTCGTGACGTGCCGCATTCGGATACGCGGTTGATGAAGCCGCGTCTACGGATGCAGCGCGTCTCAGATGTGTTGATTCCTGTGACAGTTTGAACGTATCATGTACTGATCGTTTTTCAATGTGTTTTCAAGTGAAAAAGTGTCCGTTAACACGCTATCTCTTCCTTTTCCCGCAGTGAATCGCAGCGGACACGGGTAATTAAAACACTCAAGTCCCAAGATAGCACCGCCACACAGGGGGGCTTCCGGACTTTTTTTCTTTCTTTTCAGATGATGGGATCTGATTATAATTTTAACTCACTCAGCCCGACGGCCGTATTTCCCAAATTTTGGAGGCGTCATCTAATGACTATGCACCAGATGCAGGAGATGGATCGACCATGATAATTCAAGGGCAGTGCCAAAGCTAATCTGGCACTGCCCTTGAATTATCATGGTCGACCCATCTCCTGCTGTAGTGACCTGAGGGCTGAATGGGTTAACTAAATTACAACGACTGAAACATCTGAAATGTATAAATATAAAGTACACATGAAATGCAAGTATTTAAGTAAGAATTCTCTCATTAAACATTTCACTGCCGAGAAAAAGTGAATACAATCCAACTGCAAGAGACATAGATCCTCATTAGCCTCCCTCAGCTTCTGGAGGCTCATAAGGCCGTATATTTTCCAAATCTTACTACTCTGTCTTACCAAAAATTCCTGTCTCTTTTCTGTCTCACATTAACATCATGATCACCCTGTGCCAGTTCCTGTTGCGATGGTTGTTTGTGCTTTGGGTGCGTTTATGTTCTGTTAATTTTTGAATTTGTATTGTCATATTTGTATTTTTGTTGCCGCTGCCTATTGATTTGTGTTTAGTTTGTCATTTTGATTTGCATTGTACAGCGCTTAAGAGCCTGCACTGCTGAGAGTTTGCGCTCTGTAAATAAAATATTAAGTGATACTAATACTAATATTAATATTATTATGCCTCCTGTTGACGCGGTTATACCCATGGTCCCGGGCTGAGGCTATTTGGCGTTGAATTACCTAAGATTTCAGAAACGCATTGTGCGTCCACTGGGAGTGCATGGCCGCTTAAATGAGCGCATCATTTGTCTTCGCCACTAGATGGTTAAAATCGATTCATCGTATAGCTGGCTTATTGGGTGTTGGTATTTTAATCGTTTATCATTGGTAACTAAGTCTTTATAGTAACGAAAAAAATCGATATATCCAGACCAAAAGGGTGACTGCCAAGAGCGTAAAATGCGGAGTAGAACCCAACGGAGAAAGAAACCCGCTTAGAAAGGACAGTTACAAGACAACATAATTATCTGGCTACAAATTGTGTTGTAACTGACATCTCCAAGCGTGCTTCTTTCTCTGTTGGGTTCTTCTCTGAAAAATTTGCTGTTCACAGCAGATCGACACGGTCCCAAGCAGAGTTCGTATGACTCCAAAACACTCCTCCTTCGAAACACATCCAACCACAAGAGACATAGATCCTCATGAGTCCCCACGAATGCGGGGGCTCATGATATATGCCTCTTGCTGAGCGTCTATATATTTTTTCTTCCCCAGTACGGCGAAGTTCTCGGGGGTACCGCCGCTTGAGCACACGTGGCGGGCCTAAATCAGGGGACTTACAGACCGGATCCTACTTGAACAGATCAGCGGCGGCTCGCCTTAATTTCTCTGACCACTCAGCCCTGTCGGTATCAGAAATTCGAGTGTTGGTGAGACCGTCATAAGTGGTTCGAACCCCAGCAACCAAGCTTTTGTCTCGGATTTCTCGCCTCGGCGATCGAACGCGAAATCACTCCGGATTGACTGACCAACCTGAGGGGAGAAGCTGCAGTCAATTGGTACCATCTGCAAGAGGCATAGATTCCCGTGAACCCCTGCGTTCGCAGGGGCTCAGGAGACTCTATGCACCCTTGCTGAGAATCATTCTCTAGCTAGTACAAAGATCTTTTACTATTATTCATAACCTGTGCCTCTTGATTGTAAAAATTCATGCCGATGGTTGAAAGAAACGCTTTTTGTTTGTAAGAACTTATGTATAATGATGCTAAGACACAGTTTTATTGTAACTGTCTTTTCCAAGCGTGTTTCTTTCTGCGTTGGGATTTTCTTCTGTACGCAGTCACCGCAGTTTTAGTCTGGATTTCTTGGATGGTGCGACACTTTCCACTAACTTCATTTATAACTTGCGTCTGCGGTATCGGGAGATGCTGGAGTTAAAGCTAATGATTTTGTCGCCTACAGTCGATTTGTATGAACCCGAATCGGCAAGAGGTCAAGTCAGTGCGTGTTTTGGTAGTAATGGTGTGGCGGTCGCCGAGTTAAAACAAACAACGGCGCTACATGAGCCCCTGTGCCAACACATAAAGTGTCGGGGATATACAAAGCAAAACATTTATCTGACAACACAGTTAAACTCTCCCCCAATGAGTAATCACTTTCCCCCCCCCCCCCCCCTCCCTATCACTAAGCTGAAGGAGCCAGCTTTATCACATTTTAGGGGAAAACCTGTTTGAGTCTACCCAGCGTTAACTCCTTCAGCCCCGACACACTACAGCAAGACATGGATCGAGCATGATAGTTCAAGGGTGGTGCCAGAATAGCTTGGCGCCCATAGGCGCCAAGCTATTTTGGCACCACCTTTGAACCATCATGCTCGATTTGTCTCTAGAATTGTAATACAGTCCTTCAGAAGGCAACTTCAGACTTTGGGGGTGTCGGTCCTGGGGCTGAATGTGTTAAAACAGTGTGATAATTGTGCTCCCGATATTCTACACATATTTTTCTTTTTACTTTGGGTTACGTTTGTGGTTGTGTTATTCTTTGAGAGCACGTGTGTGCTAATCATAGGAAAGATCCGATATTCATTCGAGTTATTTTGGATAAGAATTACGTACCTTTTTAGTACTAGTAGGAGTCATTTTCTTTGGTACGGAGAATTGCGATCGATTTTTTTTTTTTTTTTTTTTTTTTTGTGACGCGCATTTTCGCTACAATGTTGTAAAGTTTGACCTACATTAGACTGGAAGGTTCGAGCAGGGTCGCGATCTTTCTAGTGACCTCAGATATGACGTCGAAGTTGTTGGCTACATTTCGCAACGTTTTTATCGAACGCGCCTAGACGTTAATACAAACTCGTGGGTTGATCTAGAGTGTTCTTTTTAATGAATATTAATAAGTTTTGGTTACGTTTTATTTTCTGATTGGTTGTGTTCTGGAAATCTGTAATAGTATAAAAGACGGTTGTTACGAAATATGTGTGTACATTGTCTGAGAGACGCAGTGTGTCAAAAGTGTTGATGCATTGTAGAGGAGACAGTGCATCAGTGAGTGGATGCATTTGTGGATGCATTGTGCGGAGACTGCATCGCTGCAATAAAATATTGTTGGAACTGTCGTTACTCCAGTGTGGTCTACAACCTTGTGCCACGTGTGCAGCTGAGTGAAGTTTCTTTACAAGAACCCCGTACGTGCGTGCGTCTGGTGTGATTGTATCATACTACGACTACCACGTAACACTTTGGTAGATTCAAGTCAGGGTAGATTCACACTGGGTGGATTTAACTAGACATGGCTATCTATAAAAGTGTGCGGAATCGCGGGATCCAAAATCTACGGTGGGTGGATTCAACGTGTGTGCATAATAGTGGCACAGCAAGATACATGCACTTTTCATTCAGGGGCCGGCCACGCATGTTATTTTCTAGCACACACAAAAAATCATGCAATCGGGGTGGGGGTTTTGCCAAGGCGATAGTTGTCCAGCCTCGTAAAATTCAAACATGAAAACCAAAATCTCGATTATATTTTCTTCTCTCTTTTTTTTTTCCAAACATTTTCTGTTTCAATTTTTCCCGCAAGAAAAATTAGGGAGGGGAACTACCATGGTGGTATCTCGTGGTAGTGTGTCATAGGGAGGGGAACTACCATGGTGGTATCTGGTGGTAGTGTGTCATAGGGAGGGGAACTACCATGGTGGTATCTGGTGGTAGTGTGTCATAGGGAGGGGAACTACCATGGTGGTATCTCGTGGTAGTGTGTCATAGGGAGGGGAACTACCATGGTGGTATCTCGTGGTAGTGTGTCATAGGGAGGGGAACTACCATGGTGGTATCTCGTGGTAGTGTGTCATAGGGAGGGGAACTACCATGGTGGTATCTCGTGGTAGTGTGTCATAGGGAGGGGAACTACCATGGTGGTATCTCGTGGTAGTGTGTCATAGGGAGGGGAACTACCATGGTGGTATCTCGTGGTAGTGTGTCATAGGGAGGGGAACTACCATGGTGGTATCTCGTGGTAGTGTGTCATAGGGAGGGGAACTACCATGGTGGTATCTCGTGGTAGTGTGTCATAGGGAGGGGAACTACCATGGTGGTATCTCGTGGTAGTGTGTCATAGCTATATGGCTCAACACATTCTGCCCCAGGACCGAAATCCCCCAAATTAATTGTGAAGCTGCCCTCTGACTGTATTACAATTCTAGAGGCAGATCGAGCATGATAGTTCAAGGATGGTGCCAGAATAGCTTGGCGCCTATGGCACCACCCTTGAACTATCATGCTCGATCCGTATCTCGTGGTATTAAGTCATGGCTAAAGGGTTTGCAGTCTCCGAACCCAATAAAGTCGCACGGGTATCAAACAAGTCTGATTACAGTACCACTCCTAAATGCCGAATCACTTTCTTAACCTGAAGGACACACGCTATAAATTGTGTCAGGAAATGCACAGGTCCTCACGAGCCCCCCCCCCCCCCCCCTCCCGACCACCCCCTTCCCCCCAAGAAACCTTCAGGGGCCCATGAGGATCAATGCGTCTTGCTGACAGAAGTGCCATTATGTGAAATCGTCTTGCAGGAGACCCCCACGGACTGAAAGGTGTAAGTCTGCTAATTTTGGATTCCTCTAGCAGGACTCAGGCTGAGTGGGGTAGGCGCGTCGCTTCCCACCCCCACCCCCCCTCCTTCTCCCCCCCCCCCTCCTTCTCCCCCCCCCCCCCCCCCCCCCCCCCCCGCCGAGTGTGAAAGTGTGTTAAATTCAACGGCCGAATAGGATACTTAGATTCTAAATCTGTCTGGAGTGTGAAGCGCACAAACGAATCGATCAATGAATGAATGAAGAAATGAATAAATAAATAACTTAAACGCGAAGGCGAGTAATGACATACAGAATTTCGAGGGAGTCCCGAAAGAGACATGGTGAGTGATCGTATACACTTGTGACACTACATCACAAGAAACGAGACACAGAACTTATAGGTACATAGATTATTATCAGCATCTTGCGTGCGACTCGCGTTCCTTTCGTATTCATGTTTTGTTTGAATCGTGTACGGTTCTTCTGTGTTCTTGTCCTTTTTATTTTTTTTAAGTAATTAAATTCAATTAAATAAAAAACCAAGGCAAAATCGACCTTGACAGTTCAAGGGTAGTGCCAGAATAGCTTGGCCCCTAAAGGGGACCAAGCTATTCTGGCACTACCCTTGAAATATCATGATCGATCTGTCTCCCGAACTGTTATGTAATCTCCAGAGTCTTTACCCGGCTTCGAACTATCGTTACTGATCGATCGCATGCGGTTTACAACAAGCGCATCTCGTACAATTGTCTGTGAAAAGCCAACAAATATAAAGTTAATAAATAATGGCATGCCATAACACCGCAGAAGGACAGACGAACGGATGAAGTATTACGGTTGTCTGCGGCAAATTGGCAGGCATTTCAGTCCGCTCCGCCGTATTCACGATTGTTTGCCTTTTAAGTCTTTGTTTGTGTCAGTCTGGGATTAGGCAGCCCTAACTTCTGTTTTCAAAAAGTAAGGCTGAGAAATTGCTAAATTAACCGTTCCGCTTCCACAGCCAGGAGACCGGTTCCGGTGAGCAAAACGTCCGCAGGCCGACGTCAGCATTAGCTGGCCCGCGCGGCACACGTCAATTTGGCCGGGCCAGCTATAAGACTGATGTCGGCCCCAGGACCTTTCGCTCAACGAGATCATCCACATTCTGGAGCTAGAAATTGTGTGCATGCATTATGACCGATCCATAGTAGTCGGCGCTGGGTGTCTAATAGGAATTTCTTAACCCTTTCAGCGCCAACACCCTATAGCAGGTGACTGATTGACCATGATAATTCAAGGGTAGTGCCAGATTAGCTTGGAGCCTAACGGCGCCAAGATAATCTGGCACTACCCTTGAATTATCTGCAAGTGGTACATAGTCGTTAAGTAACACTTTCCAAAATTCGGGAAATGCGCCCATGGCGCTAAAAGGGTTACATCTTTTACTGTCAATTGTTTGCAATCGTAGGGAAAAAACAGGCACGTAATTGCAAGTAATCCTGTCCGTTCTCGTGGAAAATTTATTTAATGCATTGTTCATGCTTGTTTAAGAGACAAAAAATAAAAACAATTTTGGTTCGTTTTTTGTGTGAAATGTTTTTACCGTAGTGAAATTAGTTAATAGGGTTTATCGCGAACTTTAGGGAATACGTGAACACACACATTTTATTACATGTCATCGTGCAGTTCGTTCTAGCTTGGTTTGGTATCATTTAACCCTTATTGTTCGGAATAGACCAGTGTGTGAAATAAGTGTGACTAAAATAGTTCAAGGGTAGTGCCAAAATAGCTTGGCGCCTCAGTCTAGGCGCCAAGCTATTCTGGCACCACCCTTAAACTAAAGCCATTGGTCTATATCCTTATCTGTAAGTACTATAATGTAGCTTGCATATGGCAGTGTACAATATTGAAGCTTTTAGCCTCAGTATGTTATGGGTTAAGACCGAATTCACAAATTTCCGGAGATAAATTTCTGACAAAATATTATGTTGTTTTGCAAGCGTGCTGAACGAAATTTCCAAATTGCTACGTAAATCGGTCAACACTTCACTTCAGTAAACATAGTGGAGACGAGACTTGATGTAGTCAGTAAACTCGGTAACGTGAAGGCGAACCCTCCTTTCGAAACAAACCAAGAGTCCTTTAAAGAAAACAAAAATGACCTTTTAACTCGTTCGAGACGTGCCGCCTCCGGACACGCGGCATAATCTAGCACTACCCGAAAATTATCATGGTCAATCCACCTCCTGCAAGTGGAACACAGTCGTTAAGTAACACTTCCAAAAATTCGGGGAAATGCGCCCATGGCGCTAAAAGGGTTCTATTGCATCAGCCTCACTCATCGTTTGACGTTATCCAGCTCACACCCGAGGAAAAACTGACATAATCTGTCACGGAATATCAAATTTCACAATCCTTCGTCAACACCCAGGCGACGCCGCCTTCTGAGGGACAGCGCGAAGCCAGTCTCTATGTCTGCAATAGGCGTAGATTCTCATGAGCCCCTGCAATGCAGGGGCTCATCAGAATCTATGCCTCTTTCGATGCAGGGGCTCATGAGAATCTATGGGTGAGAGATGGTGAACCAGATACTGTTACAAAAGAAAAGGTGTTTCACAAGAAGTCTGGAAGGTAATGCGATCACTGATTCTGTAGGTACCTGTTGCTTGCGTGAGGTGTCAGGTATGTAAGTACCCGAGACTAACGACTTAAGTAGCGGAGCCGGAGAGAGGTGTCAGTTTACGAAGATAGCCCCCTCTCAACTCGTAAATTTAGACCGTAAGTCAGAAGTGTTCCATGAAGGGTAGTCAACTTCCGCTAGTGTTTTGTTGTTTGGTTTTGTGTTTTTTTTGGGTTTTTTTTTTCCTTTCATTTCTTGACACTTTTTTGGCTTCTTACCTTTCTCTAAGCCGTTTTGTTGCGGTTTCTTCTGTTGTTATATTTTAGTATTAATTTCTTTGGTCATTTATTCTCTGGTATCTTTATTCATTTATTGTTTTTGGCATTATTTTAGTCAAACTTATTTCCCACACTGGTGCATTCCGAATCATAAGGGTTACAGACGGCCGCACCGAAATAGGATCTGAACAAATTTTGACCCCAGCTGGATTCGTACACGGGGCCGTTCGGTCGAGACTTGAACGTTCTACCGCCGAGCCACCCAGCGCCCCATTTAAAAGAATGGTTAGTTAGTTAGTTATTTGGGTTTAACGCCGAGCAGGCGACTAAGGCCATCTCACGGCGGGATGGGTAAAAATCTGGTCAGCCAGACTAAAAGCAAGGTCTTAAGACAAGATGTAAATATAGCTTTAAAATGGCAGGCTAAAATGTCGCACATGTCTTTAAAAGAAACGTCTACAGACTCTCAAAAAGGGCAAATAAAAAAAGATTCACATAGTCTATGAATGCTCAGATCTTGTTAAAAATATTGCATGCTCGCAAGAAATTGAAGATTTTGTCCGGGAGAACATCCCGGAAAAAAACCTTCAAGGAGTCTGCTGTGAAGTGTTTATATCTCGTGTCAATTAGGTCAGCACAATACAGCAAAAAGCGTCGAACAGAAAACTACTCATCACAGGCAAAACACCATGGGCGCTCATCCTGTTTAAGTAAGTCAGAGTGCGTAGCATACGTGTGCCCGATGTGGAGCCGAGCAAGGACAGTCTCCTCACGGCGGCTGCCGCAGCGGAAAGGTAGACTGTCGGACAACGTAGGAAGAGCTTCATGAAGCTTGTTCCCTTCCTCTTTGTCCCACTCGGACTGCCACTCGCGGCCTATGTACGCACTAATCACAGGTTTAAAATCACTAAAAACAGTCTGTGTGTCAGGGACAGGGTCACTGCGGGCACTGTTGGCAGCAGAATCTGCGATTCTGTTGACTTCGATGCCCACATGGCCTGGGACCCAAATAAAAATGATGTCATAATATTCCTTCATCAAGTCTGCGTAGAGCTCTCTAATCTGCACCTATTGGGCATCGTAAATCTCTGCAAACGACGGGTTAAAAACACAATAATAGGCAGGATTGTCTGGATGGGCCTTCAGCCTCAGAACGTAGCTGAGCATGAGGCGGATGCGGCGGAGCCTGAGAGAAGGCTCCCCTGCCTCGGCATACAGACTAGGAACTGGAGATGTCCTAAAGGCTCCCAGACATATGCGCAGACCTTGATGGTGAATTGTGTTCAGACGTTGTAGAACAGACTTGGAAGCCGATCCATATAGTTTTACATTATACCATAGAGCCGAAGGGTCCTGTACAGTCGAAGTAAGACAATGCGGTCTGCACCCCAGTCAGTACGACCAACGACACGAAGAATGTCGAGGGCCTTCTGACAAGAGGTTCTAAGGTAGTTAACATGGTTGCAGAAGGTCAATCTTTTGTCAATGATGACCCCCAGAAACTTTGCCTCCTCGGCCACCTGAATTGGCACTCCAGCAATGCTCAGGGTAGGTTTTGGGAAAAAAATTTCGTCTGGTTAGTAAAATGCACACAGACTGTCTTGAAGGGCGAGAACCTGAATCCGTTTAGAGACACCCACCCCTGGATGCGATCAACGCACAGCTGCAAGCGCCTCTCAAGGGACGCAAGTCCTCGACCTCGTGCACACAAAGCAAAGTCGTCCACAAACAAAGAGCATTCAGATGATTGTACATTGCTTAACGTCCGACAGCACAGGCTTCTCAGGACGTGCCTGCACTGCTTGTGAAAAAAAACTAAACAGAAATGAATGTATGTCGCCAGCGTCAATACGTTAATAACCTACAACAGGGGCTAATAAGCTAGACCATTTAGCAACACATCCATATCAGAGCTACAGGCAGTGCAGACAGTGGGAGAGTTTTAAAAGGCAAAAACAGGTGAATGGACAAAGGGTAGACAGAACACTGCCCCAGAATAGAGAGAAAACCCACCTGTGGGCTGACAGGTGACCCTGGGAACTAAAAATACCTAACCCCACCCAAGTCCCCCAAGGCAGACCCGGGTGGGGTAAAGAGCATTCAGAATCATCCTTGACGGCCTTTACAATGTTATTTATTTTAATGCTAAATAAAACAAGAGATAGAATGCTGCCCTGCGGGACACCCATCTCCTGTTCAAAGGAGTCGGAGAGGGTGGCGCCCACACGGACATGGAACGACCGGTTAGACAAAACATTGTGAATAAAAACAGGCAGGTGCCCTTTAAAACCCATGTCCGACAAATCAGACATTATACCATACTTCCAAGTAGTGTCATATGCCTTTTCAAGATCAAAGCGGAAAATTGCATAGACATGCTGCTTGTTGACAAAAGCATCTCGGATAAAAGACTCAAAGCGGACTAGATGGTTAGTTGTACTACGGAAGCGCCGGAAACCGCACTGGAGGTCTGTGATGAGACCACGTGACTCAAGATGCCACACCAGTCGGGCGTTGACCAAGCGTTCCATAGTCTTACATAAACATGAGTCAAAGCTATTGGCCGGTAGTTGCCCGGGTCGGTTTTAATTGATTGATTGTACATTGCTTAACGTCCCGACAGCAACAAGGCTTTCTCAGGACGTGCCTGCACTGCTTGTGAAAAAAAAAACAAAACAAAAACAGAACATTGAATGTATGTCGCCAGCCGGTCAAATACATTAAATAAACCTAACACATGGGGCCTAAATAAAGCTAAGACCATTTAGCAACACACATCCAATATCAAGATTGATTGATTGATTGTACATTGCTTAACGTCCCGACAGCAACAAGGCTTTCTCAGGACGTGCCTGCACTGCTTGTGAAAAAAAAAAACAAAACAGAACATTGAATGTATGTCCCAGCCGGTCAAATACATTAAATAAACCTAACACATGGGGCCTAAATAAAGCTAAGACCATTTAGCAACACACATCCAATATCAAGAGCTACAGGCAGTGCAGACAGTAGGGAGAGTTTTAAAAAGGCAAATACAGGTGAATGGACAAAGGGTAGACAGAAACACATGCCCCAGAATAGAGAGATAAACCCACCCTGTGGGGCTGACCAGGGTGACCCTGGGAACTAAAAAATACCTAACCCCACCCAAGTCCTCCAGGGCAGACCCGGGTGGGTTTGATTGTACATTGCTTAACGTCCCGACAGCAACAAGGCTTTCTCAGGACGTGCCTGCACTGCTTGTGAAAAAATAAAAACGAAACAGAACATTGAATGTATGTCGCCAGCCGGTCAAATACGTTAAATAAACCTAACACACGGGCCTAAATAAAGCTAAGACCATTTAGCAACACACATCCAATATCAAGAGCTACAGGCAGTGCAGACAGTAGGGAGAGTTTTAAAAAGGCAAATACAGGTGAATGGACAAAGGGTAGACAGAAACACATGCCCCAGAATAGAGAGATAAACCCACCCTGTGGGGCTGACCAGGGTGACCCTGGGAACTAAAAAATACCTAACCCCACCCAAGTCCCCCAGGGCAGACCCGGGTGGGGACAGACCCGGGTGGGGCTTTTCGGACGGAGTCCTAGAAGATAAAGATGAGACGAAGCGTTTCCAGGAAGCACGGCGTTCGCGTTTAAAAATGTAACGGGCTTTCGCCCGCTGTCTTTTAAATGTTAAAATATTTGCTTGCGACGGATTACGAAAAGCACGTCGCTGAGCAGATTTGCGTATTTTTTGGGCCTTGCGGCACTCTTCATTGAACCATGGTACTCTCGGCTTCCGAGGGACTGATGTGGAAGTTCTAGGGATGGTTTCACCTGCTGCGTCCAACAAAATCAAAGTAAAACAAGAAACATGTTCTTCAGCTGACATGACCACCTCTTCTGTAAGACGAGACTGACAGCGGGAGGCGAACAGAGGCCAGTTTAAAAGAATGGTACGATGTGGGTGGGTGATCCTGGCACTCTACAAGGTGCCAGTTTAGAATCGTCTTCTGAGCACTAAATGCATGTCGCGGGAGATCGAGCGAGCATAACTGTCTAAGGCGTCACACACATAGGATACGATTATCCCGTTCACGGCTGCCGAGAGAAACTGAAAACCACCTATCTGCAAGAGGTATAGAGCCTCATGAAACCCCGCATTTGCGGGTGCTTATGAGGATATATACCTCTTGTTGAACTACTTTGTATCTATGTTCCTTTTGGGGCGGTCGGTGGCGCAGTGGTTAAGGCGCCTGCCACCAATGCCAAAGGTGCGAGGTTCGAAAACGGGTTGCGGCGTCGGACTTTTCTCCTCTGGTAAGTGTCACCGTTAATTCGGCCGGACCGTCGGGGGTTCTTTCTCCGGGTACTCCGGTTCTTCCACCCCCCTCCCACCCACCCCCCACCCTCCGGTACCGGTTTCAGGCCACTTTACAAAAATTTCAAATACAAGCGATCAAAATTATCGCTGTAACTTCGTCATGTCTTGTACTGTGTTTGTCTTCGGCGTAAATCCGTGTCTTAGGCACTAAATACAATGATTACTAAAACACCATCTGCGCCCACTGGCAGTGAAGAGTTTAACTCATTCGAGACGTGCCGCCTCCGGATACGCGGCTTATGCCGCGTATCCGGAGGCGGCACGTCTCGAATGAGTGTATAATTACATACAATAAGTGAATAACATTTTTTTTAAAAATTAAAACGATAGGACGGCTAAGGATCACGGTTGTCTGCGGCTGATTTGAGGAGATTCAGTAGGAAGGGCGGCAAGCACCATCATTTGCCATTAAAATGATTGTTATTCTTGCCAGTCATGGCGTAGGTTAAAATCAAACTGGAAAAGCAATTGAAATTAACCCTTCCGTTTTAAGGCTAAGGGTTCATTGCGGCCGACGTAGGTTTTCGCAAGAAACGTCAAGCTATTCAGTCGGACAAGTGCTAACGCTGAGGCATCACGGTAGTTCCACCTTTTGTCCTCGGCCGGCGTTTGGAACTAAAATTAAACCTCTTTCACTGCTGGGATAACATATGATGCGAACATCACCCCATTGCCATAGGCAAAGAAGCTCATGAGCCCCTGCAATAGCGGGGGCTCATGAGGTTCTTTGATTCTTGCTGACCTCATATTTAGTCTGTTGTCTTTGTGCGGGTGTGGTCACTTCACACGGAATTTGACATCATTTCAAAAACAAAATTTATGTATGCTCACAGCAAAGTGTTCTGAACGGTCAACCCGCAGAGATCAGATCAAGGGAGGTAACCAGCGTCACCAGTGTGAATGGTCTCCCTTGGGTCGCTTTTGGAAGGTGAGATACATTCTATGAGAGGACGGACCATTACAGACTGAAGATCAGATACCTTAGTCCGGGCTCGTGTTTCAAGTGCCACACACGTTCCGCTTAGTCGTAACGTTGTCAGACAGTCCCTCCACCACAACCCCTCCCTCTGGCAATAGGCATAGATGCTCACGAACCCCTGCAATTGCAGGGGCTCGTAAGAATATGTGCCTCTCAGTTGCAGACGTCAGATCGGTTCCACGGTATGCCATTCATGACGTTGAGAATGTCATCTGGGTATTTGCGAAAGGCCTCCCGAGTCCGATAGATCTTTTCACACAAAATACTATGTTCAAGAGACATAGATTCTTATGGGCCCATGCAGATGCAGGGGCTCATGAGAATCTATGCCTCTTGCGGCTTAAGATCGACCTTATTTGTTCCTCAGACTAACAGCCGGTCTCATCAAGGTTTCACTTTTAGAGTGTCAGCGCTATAATGGCCGCCCAGCAATAGCCACACTTCCTCCGTCATTTTCTGCCGCCCGTCACGGTTGATGGGGTACTTAGTGGCAAACGGCCTTTCTTTACCTGCAAAACGGCCTGTCCTCTGCCATGACAGGAAAACTCTCACTTCTGGTTACTAAAGTCCCATGACCAAGAGGAAGCCCGCGGGACCCATGGATACAGTCCTAACTCATTGAGACGTGACATAACCAACTGGCAAATGATCGACCAAGATAATTCAAAGGTGGTGCAAGAATAGCTTGGCGCCTAGATTGTACATTGCTTAACGTCCCGACAGCAACAAGGCTTTCTCAGGACGTGCCTGCACTGCTTGTGAAAAAAAACAACTAAACAGAACATTGAATGTATGTTGCCAGCCGGTCAAATAAATTAAATAAACCTAACACATGGGGCCTAAATAAAGCTAAGACCATTTAGCAACACACATCCAATATCAAGAGCTACAGGCAGTGCAGACAGTAGGGAGAGTTTTAAAAAGGCAAATACAGGTGAATGGACAAAGGGTAGACAGAAACACGAGCCCCAGAATAGAGAGAAAAACCCACCCTGTGGGGCTGACCAGGGTGACCCTGGGAACTAAAAAATACCTAACCCCACCCAAGTCCACCAGGGCAGACCCGGGTGGGGGTTGGCGCCTAGAGGCGCCAAACTATTCAGGCACTACCCTTAAACTATTCAGGCACTACCTCTGAACTATCTGCCTCCACAATTGTCATATTGTCTTCAGAGGCTTTGACATTTCGAAATGTCTACCTTAGAGATAAAATCTATGGAAATCTTTTGTATTGACAAATATGAGAGCAGTCGTGTGCCCTGAAATTTTGGACCTATATAACTATGCTTTTACCGACCTCGCTTTTTCCAGAAAAAATACAGTGCCATAACAAGCATGGATGCGGGTAAAACCGCATAATATGTATCTGGGTCCCCCGATATTTCGTTACACCCGCAGTACACTGTAGAAAGTATTAGTGTTATTGGTGTCAAAATGACAGACACGCCAAATCATGTCATGGTGTTGGGAGATTTCAAAACAGCAGTAGTAATGACAGAACCCATGCGGTAACTTGCTGCTCTCGGCCATGTGCACTTAGTCGTCTGTAACGTGTCTTTCTGTGTGCCGGTCCGTGATTTTGGACCCTCCGGATCGCAGCCGTAATGTCCAAAATCACAGGTTAGCACATACATTAACTGTAAATGTACACGTGGAAGAGCACTTATTTTCTGATAGGTAACAGAAGGAATGACGAAGTGTGGTGGAAACCCTCGAAGTTCC
This sequence comes from Semisulcospira habei, assembly GCA_036245525.1. Lineage (NCBI taxonomy): Eukaryota > Metazoa > Mollusca > Gastropoda > Semisulcospiridae > Semisulcospira > Semisulcospira habei. The sequence goes on from BTPG01000005.1 coordinate 204,737,170, forward strand.
CTTGGTGTGATCAACACGGATGTAAATGTGACTGAGCAAGAGGTATAGATCCTCAAGAGCCCCCGCAATTGCGGTGGCCCATGAGGATCTATACGTCTTGCAGATGGAAATTGTCGACTCGAGGACAGTTACAAAGAAGTCAGCGGAAGGTTTGACCTTCCCCTAACGATGTCATGGAATCTTAGTGTCCATTTACGTTTTCACACCAGCGTCAGTGGCCATGTAGCTCCTGACCTTACTAACATGGTTTTAACCCCTGTGCTGCCAGTGATCAATAATTTCGCGTCTGGACACTGAACGCTGACAAATTCGCGTGAAAAACACAGATGTCAAGGAGACGAAAATGGACAAAAAGATCATAGAAATGACAAGAGACATAAATCCTCAGGGGGCTCATGATGATCTGTCTCTTGTAGCTGGCGTTCACCTTACCCCGGCAGTTAGGGGGGTTAATGTCTCACTTGGGCCAACATGAGGTGTTACCAAATAAAATGTCCAATCTATACAATAGTACAGTTGCATTTGACAGGTTTGCCGCAACGCCCTTGTCAAGTTTTCCAGACAAACAGTTAGATCCCCTGCCCCGCTAGACAGAAAAACTTAGTGTACACACACAATCCGATTGCAAGAGACAAAGAACCTCATGAGCCTCCGCAGATGCGGGGGCTCATGAGGTTCTGTGCCTCTTGCAATCGGATTGTGTGTACACTTTTTTTTCTCCGCGGTGTGGGTGTTAAGACTCTAAACCCACTACGCGTTTGGCCATTTTGAATTTTTGCCCGCCTCGGTTCCGTGTCTTTAGAGACCAATCAGCCGGCGTGAAAACATAAATGGACACTCAAGATTTCATGACATCGTTAGTGGAAGGCCACACCTTTCGCTGACTTACTTCTTTGTAACTGTCCTCGAGTCGACGATTTCCATCTGCAAGAGGTATAGATCCTCATGAGCCCCCTCAATTTGCGGGGGCTCATGCGGATCTACACCTCTTGCTCAGTGACATTTACATCCGTGTTGACCACACCAAGGGAACTTCGAGGGTTTTCACCACGCTTCGTCATTGTCTGTCTAGCGCTGAGTAATTCCCCTTGGTATGTGTACAATTCTGCCAGCGCTAGCGTCATTGTCTGTCCAGCGCTGAGTAATTCCCCTTGGTATGTGTACAATTCTGACAGCGCTAGCCTCACCTATCTGGTTTGTGAGTATTGTATAGATCGGGGGTTCTTTCTCCGGGTACTCCGGTTCTTCCACCCCCCCCCCCCCCACCCCCCACACTTTGTAAAGTGGCCTGAGATCGGTACCAAATTTCAAATACAAGCGATCAAAAACCTCTGTAACTTCAGTAGCTGAACTGGCCCTTCGTCTGTCTTGTACTGTGTTTGTCTTAAATGGCGTAAATCCGTGTCTGTCACGTGAGTGTGCGTGTTGGGTTTCAGTTCGCGGCGCTTTGAGTCGATTTGCCCAAAAATTGAGAAAAAGAGCCTATATAATAACGGTAATATTATTTATTATTATTATTATTATCAGATTATATCATATATTGTGATTAACCTGCGAAAATGTTACGTTGGAAAGTAGATAAGGTTATGAAAAGTGTAAGTAAATAGTTAAACAAGCAAGTCCATTACTCTAATTACTGTAATATTAATATTAATAGACATATGTTAAATACTAAACCCAGTTTTATTTCATTTTGTTCAAATTCAATTTATTTCACTCCACACATCAGTCGACAGAGCCCCTGGGACCTAAAGACGATTTTCTCTTTCATTTGTTTTAAACAGGCATTAGTGTTTTCTTGATTCTTCTCGAGTCTTGATCCACTTTGTTACGTTACTGTGAACGTCAGTTTTCGTTCCCGTTTGTTTTCTTGTTGGGGAAAAACGATTTAAAAGCAAATTAGGAAGCCAGGAAAACTTTTTTGCATGCGATTTGGGCCTTAAACCTTTTCAAAGAAAGCGGACGCAAAATAAAACAAAAAACTAAAAAGTCTTTGAAACCACGGAAAATTCAACGCCAATTAACCGCATCCATACAAGCAGCACGGCTATAAATTGGACCAGCAAGAGGCCGGCAGAGAACCTCGTGAGACCCTGCTTGAGGTTCTTGGCCTTTTTGCAGTTGGATGACGTTAACGCGTTTTCTCCGCGGTGAAGGGGTAAACCCCTTCCCCTGCCACTGTACCTACATTCTTGTCCCTGGAATCTTTTGTACAATCAAGGATCATAAGCCAACACCGCCCAAGAAACATAGGACACAAAATGGTCTCAACAAGAGGCACAGAACCTCATGAGCCCCCGCATCTGCGGGGGCTCATGAGGTTCTTTGCCTCTTGCAATCGGATTGTGTGCCGTACCCTTTTTTCCTCCGCGGTGTGGGTGTTAAGACTCAGTAAACCCACTACGCGTTTGGCGGCCATTTTGAATTTTTGCCCGCCTAGGTTCAGTGTCTTTAGAGACCAATCAGCCGGCTGGACACGCTCAACAGAAGATAAGATCGACACAAGAGGAGACTTTGAAACCGCCACGTCTTTCCCACCAGCAAGTGGTGTCATTACTGTCAACCATATCAGACCGCCGTCACGACGAACTTTCAGCTTAGTACACAGACTTGCAGACCACTTCAGCCAGCCGCGGTTCCATCCCCCAGTGACATACTGACACAGTCAAGCACTTTAAAAAACGCAACATTAAAACAAATCAAAAGAACGCCCCCCGCTTTCGGGGGGGGGGGGGGGGTGAGGTTCTATCATTGCTTCCAGTCACTTACTTAGTGCACCCTTCTTTCCTATCTTTTTGTTTTAGGGAGGGGGGGGGGGGGGTACTTTGGCCAAACTCACTATGATCACTGGTCGATAATGCGCAATTCTCTCCCCTGACAGTGCTTTTACTTGACTTCGTAATCTTCTTTTAAAAATCGTAAATTCAGAGTATGGCAACCCCAGCTGACCTGACGGACACGGAATACATGTAAGACAAGCAAGAGGCATAGAACCTCATGAGCCCCCGCGACTGCGGGGGCTCATGAGGTTCTATGTCTCTTGCAGCTGGGTGGTTCTCGCTGTGTCCCGGCGGTCAAGGGCCTAAAGCATTATTTCAACATTTGTACACAGCCGCAGCTAAAAATTGATCAAATCGTTGCGTTTTTAAAGTACATTACTTTATATTCACGAGCACCTTACAGCTTTGAGCAAACGGGTGTAACGGACAAGCCAAAAGATCTTGATAAGACTTATTTAAATGTTGTTGGGTCTTCATCGCTATGAAAGTCTTAACTTATCACCAGACAGTAAATAATTCTTTTCTGTTATGATTCTGTTCAAGATTAACCCTTTTAGCGCCGGGATCCATACAGCAGGAGATGGATTGACCATGAAAATTCAAGGGTGGTGCCAGATGAGCTTGGCGCCTTCAGGCGCCAAGCTCATCTGACACTACCCTTGAATTATCATGGTCAAGCCATCTTCTGCAACTGGTACATAGTCGTTAGGCAACACCTCCAAAATTTGAGAAATGGGACCTTGGGGCTAAAAGGGTTAAGAAAAATGTAACGGTATGCTCACTCACATTCAAGTCAGCCTACAGCGGAAAGCCCGATCACTGACGGTGATAGCTCCTGTGCGGTGCCAAAATCGCTGACACATGACAATTGTACCGCCGTGTGCAAATTTGGTACTTTTCATACCGAGGACGTCACTAGTGAAAGGACGCCAAAGCATGCCAAATAAGCCAAAGTCATCGGGCCGACGTCGGTCCGAGGCTCTTTTGCCTGACGGAACCCCTTGTCATGGCGTTCTTTATTTCCGACTCATCGCCAACAGCAGCAGTCAACGATACCGCTCAGCAATATTTTGAATTTGAAGACATGCAAATTGCTTTATCCAGCGCGTGAATTGTGCGAGGGAAAAGAGAAGATCTCGGCCGGACTTCTTCGAAGATCTTAGATCGGGAGTTCAAAAATAAAATAATAATAATATAAAAAAACAAAAACATTCAGAAGTCCAACGCCGGGCCGGCACAAAAAAAAATTGAATGCCGCGTCCTGAAGTGTTTGAAATCAACTTCCCGCTCAACCTGTCGCGGGATAAAACCAAATCCATGCATTCGGCGTTCCCTAACTGTATGCGAAAGCTGGGGCTGAAGTACTTCGCCAAATAGAATCAAAGACAGGTGTTTTTGCTGAGGAAGGATTTGTTCCATCTCCCGGAGGACCGAAGAATAAGTCGGCAACACCCTCTCGTGCGCCAACAGCCGCGTCCTCCATCTGAGAAACACAGAATGTAAAAGAGACATGTCATAACAGCAACACCGACTTAACAGCAACACCGAGCGTGTGCTGTTCTGTGATTTTGGACCTTAAGGTCCACAATCACAGAACATCACACAAATAGCCCACTCCATCAAAGAAACACAGATGCAAAAGTGGCTGACTTTTTCCAAAGGGAGAAATGAATCCTCATGTGCTTTGTATAGCTTTATGATCATTTCCAATAATACAGAATTGTGTGAACGAGACATCATCACGAGTCCTTGCAAAAGCCCGCGAACACTGGTCGTCTTCCCCGATTCGCTATCGTTTGACAAGCGGTAGCGAATCGGGGGAGACAACCAGCGTGGCAGCCACAACGGTTTATGACGCTCTGTTTCCATTGCGAATAAATTGCCTTCCGGCGTCGAGGGACTCGCCGACCAAGCTCTGTGCCCGATGTGGGTGGAACTGCGCGTTCACCGAAAGACTGCCCCACCAAACAGAAGCCTTGATCGCTGTTAATAGGCATGGCCGGTTCTTGAAGGATTTCACACGATTTGCCAGCAGGTTTCGAGTGTTTGAGAAAGATCTGATCCGGCCCCCAGATCTGTTACGAGGGTGTTTGCCCCAAGGATGGTGTCCGGAGTCGGTCTTTGAGCTCAACGCCGGCCGTTTGAATTCAACATTTCTTGTCAGCTGAACGTCATTGTCATGTGTGTGCGCTGGTCTGTAATTTTGGACCTTACGGCCGAAGGCCGTAAGGTCCAAAATTACAGACCAGCGCACTTTTGCGTTGTCGTGTGTCGTCAACGTAATTCTCACGGCTCTTGTCGATCAGCACATTTTCTAAAACACAGCTCCACGAGCTCCAAGGCTCGGAAAGAACCAAGTCGGCCCAAGGAGATTACTTTGTCAAGACTCCTTGGTCTGCTGTGCTCTGTGAAGGAAAAAATAAACCGCCAAGAGATGGCCTCAGTTGCCTGTTCGGCGTTAACACATAGCCACCCTGACAAGCTGTGACAAGTGGTGGTCGACCATGATATTTCGTAACCGCGCTTATAGGCGCCAAGTTTTTTCCGACACCAACCTTGGAGATATCCTCTGTCTCCAGATCTGTGACGTAGACGACAGAGGATATCTCCAAAAATTTTGATAATGTTGTCCTCGGGGATTAATGAGTTAAACTTTAGTAACTGTGAAGACAAAAGACGGTATGTTGATTTTTGTGAAAAGCAGAATTGTTACGCAATACAATGAAAATCTCGCTTCTCACAGAAACGGATTTAATATCGTTTGCCTTCATAAACAGGACAGATCTATGCCGGCCCGATTACACCAGGAAGAGCCACCGATTTTCACGAGCACTTCTGGCCGAAGAGACTCATTGCAATCCATACTTCTCCCTAGTATCAACCGACTCCTTTACACGTTTCCTTTGGTCCTCAGACGGAAAAGTTAACCCTTTTAGTCCCAACGCATAACCGGAGGGGCTGGACCGACCATGATAATTCAAGGGCAGTGCCAGATTAGCTCGGCGCCAAGCTAATCTGGCACCGCCCTTGAATTATCATGGTCAAGCAATCTCCTCCAACTGGTACAGTCACAATGTGTCACCTCCAACATTAGGGGAAAAGCGGCCTTGGGGTGAAAAGGATTAAAGAGTTTATACCTTTGGGTATGAAGGAGTTTCACATGTAAACTGCCCATGAAGGCAAAAGACGGTAAAATCCATTTTTGTGTCAAGCGAGAGTTTCATTGTGATACAGTGAAAATCTCGCTTTTTCACATTAAACGGACTTTCCGCCGTTTCATACCTTCACAGAGCAGCAAAGCTCCCGTCGCCCACAGAACTGTAGTGGTTGAAGGACCTGCCGGATCCCTCTTTCGGCGAATACTTGACTAAGGGCAACGACCTTAACCTCTGACTGACCCGCTCACGGTGGCCTATCGAATTCGTAACGAGTAGACAGGTTGCGGCTAGGATACGGGGATAATTTAGATTGTGGTTTCTGCACTTACCCAGTAAGCGAAGGTCTTCGGTTGATTGTACATTGCTTAACGTCCCGACAGCAACAAGACTTTCTCAGGACGTCCCTGCACTGTTTGTGAAAGAAAAAAAAATCAACTAAACAGAATATTGAATGTATGTCGCCAGCCGGTCCAATACGATAAATAAACCTAAGACCATTTAGCAACACACATCCAATATCAAGAGCTACAGGCAGCACAGACAGTAGGGAGAGTTTTAAAAAGGAAAATACAGGTGAATGGACCAAGGGTAGACAGAAACACATGCCCCAGAATAGAGAGGAAACCCACCCTGTGGGGCTGACCAGGGTGGCAGAAGGTCCTCGGGCCCACGACGACCGTTGTGGGCTCGAAGACGTTTTGCTGCTGAGGTATTTCCGGTCTTTAACCATTTCAGCCCCATGGACCCTGCATAAGGAGACACAGTGATCATGATAATTCAAGGGTAGTGCCAGATGAGCTTGGCGCCTGAAGGCGCCAAGCTCATCTGGCACTACCCTTGAATTTATCATGATCAATCCATCTCCTACAACCGGTACATAGTCCTTAGGCAACACCTCCACAATTTGAGAAATGGGACCTTGGGGCTAAAAGAGGTTAAGTACGTTTGAATCAAAACGTCTGGTCTGAATTTAGGACATGAATCGCTCATTACTACTGCGTGTGCCGTCAGACGAAACCGGAAATATCATCTGGGCGGTCTTCCCGAAAACCTTGCCACGGACCTACACAGACAGTCAACATTATGCTGGATCAAGACTCAACTCGTTCAGCCCCCGACACACCACAGCAAGATATGGCTCGACCAAGATAGTTCAAGGCTGGTGCCAGAATAGCTTGGCGCCCATGGGCGCAAAGCTATTCTGGCACCACCCTTGAACTATCATGGTCGATCTGTCTCCTAAGCGCGGTCCCCCCACCCGGGTCTGCCCTGGGGAACTTGGGTGGGGTCAACTACTTTTTAGTTCCCAGGGTCACCCTGGTCAGCCCCGCAGGGCGGGTTTTCCCCTGTTTTCTGGGGCATGCGTTTCTGTCTACCCTTGGTCCATTCACCTGTATTTTCTTTTTTTAAACCCTCCCTACTGTCTGCGCTGTCTGTAGCTCTTAATGTTGGATGTGTGTTGCTAAATGGTCTTAGGAGACAGGTCGGTTGTACATTGCTTAACGTCCCGACAGCAACAAGACTACCTAAGTTGTCAGTAATGCAGTCTTCAGATGACAGCTCCAAAATTGGGAGACTTCGACCTTGGGTTAAGTCAAAGCCTGACAAGAACGCAGATGATTTGCTTGCATTCAGTCAGTGATATAGAGTTTATCCCTGAAATTACAAGTGAGCATATTATGCACGAAGGTCACACAGTCGAAACTGATCAGCCATACACACCATCTGCATTCCGAGTGATATCCTCCCAGGCCCCCCTCTCCCACCTTCCCACCTTCCCCCCTTCCTCCATACACACGCACCTCTTGCAGCCGCAGGGTCTCATGAGCATTTTCGCCTCTTGCTTTGGGGATAAGTGTATGACGGTAAAGACAACCAATAAACTCAAGGACACTATAGGTTGTTGGTAGCTGGGGTTTGCTACACGGATTTGTTTTCATTCCTCCGCCAATGTTTTCGTAAAAGAAATCAAGAAGAAATCTTCCGACCCGGATTACGCCAAACGACATGACCGACGTCAAAAGAATATCACATTTATACATAATACTGAGACTTATGACGTAATTTAAAATCTTTCATGGCCTTGCCGTGCCCAGTAGTGTGCCTGTTGCCGGTTTCGAACACTAAGTAACTTTGTACTCAATCTAGAACGTTTCCGCGCTGAACTTTTATAGAACACAACTGGCATCCAAGAAGCGTCAGAATCAGGGTTACAAAAAGTCGGCCATTTCAGTAATGAGTCCGCTACAAGGGTTTTTGTATCCCGGTCACATGGTACAGTTTGCGCTAAAGTGATTGGTCGTGTAACGTAGGGATGACTGAAACAAATTTCCTTGTCGCACAGTTGCTCGATACGAGCTGGCTCTACGGCAACAGACCGGAACCTGAAAGCGCCCGCTGAAACTGCACATGCTTTGCTTTCAATTCTTTGGTCCCATCCTAAACCAGAACCTTTACGAGTAATTCCTGTTGGGAAAATTTCTTTGTGTACGCTTCCTGAACGTGATGGCCGTTGACGGTGCGAGCACTGTCGAGTGGATCAGTGGATGGCTGTCTGTCAATGTGCTGTTTCCCCGACAGACCCTGGAAACTGCATACAGCCACCGACAGGCAGACAGCTGCTAACAGACAGTCTGACAAGTGCCACGCGAACGCGTTGTTTTCCATGCACACGACATCAGTTGTTCGACCATCTGCAAGAGGCATAGATTCTCATGAGCCCCTGCAGTCGCAGGGGCTCATGAGAATCAATGCCTCTTGCTGAACTGACCAGATGAGCTTCCGTCAGCTGACCCCAGTTTGAAGGTGCGGTCGGGTTTAAGTTTGCAACTTACTGTGGTTTGTTTGTTGGGATACGGTTTCAAGGTGTTTCCATTGCGTTTCCGGCCTCGCGGGATAATAGCGATGACGGATTCTACATGTCGGCTGGAGGGAGACACAATGTCTGTAATTTTGGACTCAGTTACAGCTCTAGAACCATAAAGCCTTATGAGACCAGCGCCATAAGCGTCAACAGAAGATGAACCTTGCGGCAGAACTTACCGAACCAAACCTGATCTGCCCATCATTGAAAAGTGTGCGAACAAGGACACAAGTAGATCTACAAGCAAATGGCAGACCGGCAACCTATTGTCCACGCCAAACACGCAGAGGTACCGATACACCGCCCTGACCAACACATTGCGCCCTGACTGTGACACCGACTTGTCCAATTACGTACGTTGTCAGTCCTTATAGCGGAACGCAGGGTGACAGGTCCAACTTGACAATGATAATTCAACTCATCATAGGCGCCAAGCTATTCTGACACGACCCTTGAACTATCGGCATGGTCCACCATATCATGTAGTGTGTCAAGGCCGCTGGTCGCGTTCACAAACCGACTCTAAAAGGACGGAATTACCATATGTGGGAGTCGTTCTCGGAAGATCCCATTACAGTCTCTGAGACATATCGACCACGATAGTTGAAGGGTAGTGCCAGAATGGTTCGCCACCAGGAGGCGCTGCTTGACTTGAACTATCGTCGCAGTCAGTCGCCTGCTCATCTGAGTGTACGGGCCGGACCGAGTGGGTTGGCTACGGGTCTCCCCCTCAGTCGCGACCCGATCTCCGAAACAAATGAGCGAGCACTGACACCAACAAAAATAAAGCAAACAAACAAACGAACAAACAAACAAACTAACTCATAAACATGCCTGGAATGGCTGATGTGTTTGAGTTATAATTATTATAAGATAAGCGCATTATAAATACCGTAATTATTATTATTATATTATGCCGCACACCAAACTCCACAGGATCATGTTTCAAAAAAACAGCCTCGCCGTAACATGATTTTACGGCGAAACTTTGTTTTTCACTAAAAGCCCTGTGCAGTCGGCGCCACGTCCTTTTATATTCAGCATCAATTTGCAACGCGTAGACTGACGCAATGCGCAAAAGGCCATAGGGTCGACGACGGTCAGCCGCTCGGCCCGATGACCTTTTTTCGCTTTGGGGACTGAAGAGCCGGCCCGGTCGTCTAATGGTTGATGCACGACGGGGGAAAAAAAAGAAAGAAAGAAGACTGAAGAGGAAAAAAAAAAACAAGATACCGTAAAGAACTTAGCCCGCCGCTTCTCGCGCATGCATCAAACACTTAAGGTCTGTGTAACCAGTCAGATGGAGTTTGCGGTAAATAGATCATCCGGGCTCCGCGCATCGGAGATCAAATAAGACTCCGCGCGCAGAAGAGCGCCTTGCTTTTACATTACGGGGAAATTTTGAAAGCAAAACGTCCTAATGATGGATTGCTTCCTTATCGACAGACTCACTTGACACTCTCTCTCTCTCTCTCTCTCTCTCTCTCTCTCTCTCTCTCTCTCTCTCTCTCTCTCTCTCTCTCTCTCTCTCTCTCTCTCTCTCTCTCTCTCTCTCTCCCCTCCCTCCCCGAGTCTCTCTCAGTCTCTCTCTCTCCTATCATAGTGTTAACCCCGGCCGGCTTCAGTAGTCACTGCCGAAAAAACTGCAGTGAGCAATGATGAACCCAAAAGCATGTTAATCGTTAAGGTTTAACGCCGAGTGAGCATGATCCTGCCGCAAGAGACATAGATCCTCATGAGCCCCCACGACTGCGGGGGCTCATGAGGATCTATGTCTCACTTGCTGAGACTAATTATTTGTGTCCATGTTCAATTTTCCTTGGTCCATACTGATGCGGTTTTTGCCTTTGCTCTTCAGTTGAATGAAAAAGATTTCAAAATGGAATCAGTATGGGTCTAGTGGCAGGGATGGGGTTAAGCACATACTGTAAAGTCGTTATATGTTCATCTATATTTTGTTGCCTGCATGTGGACAAAACGCTGGGCCGTGACATCACTTCACCTCGCATCAACATACAATCATAACTCAAAAGCACATACTGTAAAGTCGTTATATGTTCATCTATATTTTGTTGCCTGCATGTGGACAAAACGCTGGGCCGTGACATCACTTCACCTCGCACCAACATACAATCATAACTCAAAAGCACATACTGTAAAGTCGTTATATGTTCATCTATATTTTGTTGCCTGCATGTGGACAAAAAGCTGGGCCGTGACATCACTTCACCTCGCACCAAGATACAATCATAACTCACTCATTCACACTCGTAACTAATTCACACTCGTAACTCGCTGACTCACACACACACACACACACACACACACACACATACACACACACACACACACACACACACACACACACGTAACTCAAGCCATGACCGCCCTGGTTGAAACTGAGGTCGAACTGACCAGCCTCTCGTCCAGTGCATCTGCAAGATGGAGGCATAGATTCTCATGAGCCCATGCAGCCGCAAGGGCTCATGAGAATCTACACCTCTTGCTGGTATCTACATGCACTGTCACTTAACCCATTACATCCTGATGCTGATTTGTAAAATTTGCTTATTGTCCTATAGGAGATAGTTCAAGGGTGGTGCCAGAATAGCCTGGCGCCGGAGGCGCCACGCTTGTGGCACCACCCTTAAACTGAAAATCAGTTGACCTATCAGTCAAATTCATTTCAAGCAATGGGTGTATCGGGATGATAAGGGTTAAGACTCATATGAACATAGTTATAAAGCTTTCGCCGCTCTCTCAAAGTCCACAACTGATTTAGTGCCAGTCACATCACCGAGTAGCCCGACTTGGACACAATCATTATCGATTATAATAATGACCTGTCTTACCGATTTAAACCTCTGCACTTCAAACAGAGGAACTTTTTTTTTCTTTTTTTTCTTTTTTTTTTTTTTGAGGGGGGAGGGTGGGGGGGGGGGGGGGGTGACGAGCCCGATGCGCACCCAATGCCCGCCTGCGGGTCATGTCCTCGTCAGGTCACGGTGACACGGGCGGGACACGCAGTGTCAAGCACGTGGTAAACCAGGATCAGGCGGAGAAAATCCGCTGCCACTCACGAGTGTCTCCGCCCGCGAATCAAAACTTGACAGGGGCCTAAAACCACTCCTCGGGCTGACGCGTGCAGAAGTTGGCCCAATAAAGTTGTGTGCGTGCCAACTGCGGCTCACACGACCCCGAGGACCTTTAGCTCTGTGGGGAGTTTGTTGGGTTTTTCGGGTTTTTTTTTTTTTTTTTTTTTTTGGTGCTCATTTTTGGTTTTGCTCGCCCACGCTGGCAGTTGAGAAAGCATGCTGAAATGAAACTGGGGACCGGTGGTCAGTTGCATGAGCGAGCTTAGTCCTGCACCAGACACTAAGCAAGGTGCGCCGCTATAGCGGCGCACCTTGCTTAGTGGCTGGTGCAGGACTAAGCTCGCTTATGCAACTGGTTCCAAGGCGGCTCTGGAGGTTAAGCCCACGGTGTCGACTGAAAGGTCGCGAGTTCGCCATTTGTTCCGGACCATGTTCTGTGTCCCGTGTTTGAACTAAATTACACAGGTTAACCCTTTGCCGGCTGTCGGTGGCGGTTTTTGCCGCGGAGGCGATTCCGGCGGCAGGAATCGCCTCGGCAAAAACCGCTACCGACAGCCAAAGGGTTATGGCCAAAAATGTTCAGAAAACAAGTGCGCGTCATTAAATTGCATTTCTTTTCTGGCAAAAAAACCCACAACAACAACGCTTATGGCTGGCTATTCGTGTAACTACAACCATGCAGTTTGAGCCACACTGACACGACACGCTCCCGTGCCCAGTTGGTCTGACAAAGACAGCCCAGGCATTGAATGATGAAGTCTGCCAAATGGACGCAATAAAGAAGGATACCGGCGTAAGCCCTCTTTGTGAGATATGACAGGGAACTAGGTGTCGTGAAATGTGTGTGTGAGTGTGTGTGTGTGTGTGTGTGTGTGTGTGTGTGTGTGTGTGTGTGTGTGTGTGTGTGTGTGTGTGTGTGTGTGTGTGTGTGTGTGTGTGTGTGTGTGTTGGGCTGCGATTTTTGACTTTACGGATTTCAGCCGTAAGGTCCAAAATCACAGACCACTGACAGGACTGGCCGCTGTGAGTAACCACCTGCAAGTACAAACCAAAAAAACATGGGAGACTTGAAGCGATTTTTGAGTCATATTTTAAACATATACATATAAAAACACGTCTTGGAAATTTTTTCCTCTGAACAATTAGAGAGCTTGTCCAAAACGCAAAGAGAGAAAGAGGGGAAGGGAGAGGGAGAGAGAGAGAGAGAGAGAGAGAGAGAGAGAGAGAGAGAGAGAGAGAGAGAGAGAGAGAGAGAGAGAGAGAGAGAGATCCTCAGGATGCCGGTGCGTTACGTCCGGCCCCATTAATGCTCTCCCATTGCAAAGAGCGCGCTTGCGGAAACAAAAACAAACTCCCTCCGGGTTCCCTCTCTACCCTTAAAAAGTGACGCCTTACTGAGCTCGAATTGATTGGTTCAACATAGCGGCCTGCCGGCTTAACTCCGCATTCGGCAGCATGTTATTACTTTAACACTCTGTCGGCTAACAAACCCATCTGCAAAAAGAAAAGATCCTCATGAGCCCCAGGGATAGAGGGGGCCCATGAGGATCTGTGCATCTTGCTGGTACCTTCTAAGTCAATGGTATTTCTCATCAACAAGTTCAAATCAAGTCGGTATCATAGTTACGGCCAGTGTTAGGCAGCTTGTTATTATCCTAATGTTCTCAAAGGGCCTTTGCCGTCCGGACGTTTTAAATCACCACTAGTTCGCCTATTTTGAATATTGGACAAATGGCCCGGGATCGCTTCATCTAATTCCACTTTCGGCGGCTTGCAGGCTGATGGGCCGGCGCGCGGACTGTTTTTGGCTTGTGTAGCGGCTGCATTAGAAAATCATTAGACTACATTCTGCCCTCCCCTTTACTCGCGGCCGTCTCTTTGTCAAGTTGAAACGTACCACACACTTACTCACTCTCACACACACACGCGCACGCACGCACACACACACACCACACACTATATATATATATATATATATATATATATATATATATATACATATATATACTGTGTATACGCACGCACGCACGCACGCACGCACGCGCGCACACACACACACACACTCAGACACGATCCGCTCGAGAGAAACAGACAAATTAATTGCGTAGTTACTGACAAAGCAAATGTTAAAAATCACAAATGTGACCAAAACGAATGTATTCAGATTGAAACAAACAATCTAAGAAGACATTCTGTCAGTATCACTGCTACGCTGCTTTTTCTTAGAGGTGTAAAACGCATAATGACCACCCAAAATTGCAAACTTTGTGAACTTCAGAGTAAGGCCACAAGTTTTTAGTGCCTGCTTAAACTTGAACTACCTGCATACTTATATACCTCTTTAAAAAGAAAGAAAGAAGAAGCATCCAATTTACAGCCATTTGTCAAAATAACAGCCGGGAGATAACAAAAATCATCAATCGTTCCCATCATGCAGCGGGTGGTCCTTTCTTCGTGTAATCCCATAATCCTAACTTTATTTTACTTCCGCGCTAAAGAGCACCAAAAGGGTATATAACTCCGACGCGTACTCAATTGCCTTGAAGAAAAGAAGAAAAAAAAAAGCACTGACTGAGTCTGCCTTACATTGCTTACATCTAAAAGACTTACTCCATCTGATTAAGAATGATATAAATTGAAGAGAGCCTTGACAGCAAGAAGCATAGATCGACCTACGCCTCTTGCACATGAGCGAATTATTTGCTGTAGTACACGGCACACGCAATTATTTGCTGTAGTACACGGCACACGCAACTATCCACTTTAGTAAATGGAGGTACGCACGTTTTGATGACGTGTAACCGTGCACTAAGCTTTTCTCTAATGGCTTTTTAATGCTCTCTAAATTAGGCAGACGCCCGCAATGTACCTTTTTCCTGTCTGGAGCTTTAAACCACAGGCGGCGGTTGACAAAGACTTCAACTGAAATTCGCTTTCCCTCGTGCATGGTTCAAAGTGAATTCAAAGTCAATCTCGTGCCAACCCCTGTCTAAAGTTCCTTGAAGAACCTTCAACCGGGACTGAATACCTTTTGGAATACCGGTTTTGTGTTACGCTGGACAAAGTACAGAGAGTAAGCGTGTTTTCTTACATATACTGCGCCTATTTATAAAAATCCATACAGGAGAAAACAAGCTGGTCAAAAAAGTAGAAGAAAATTACTTACGTGAACGATAATAAAAGCGAGCACATAGTTTATACTTTCTGCCACTGGACCCACTTGTCTCTCAGAGCTCCTTCACTGTTGTATTCCTTCGAGGCAATTGCGCAGTTCGTCTGACAATAAAATGCTTCGTATTCCTACAGTAAGGACTAAAGGATTTGGGCAGAGATCGTTTTCTTACCAGGGTCCATCAGCCTGGAATGATCTTCCTAAATCATTGAGACACAGTGAGTCTAGTGCCAGTTTTAAACACAGCCTTAAAACCCATCTTTTCCCATCTTGATTATCAGTGTTCATGTAATTAGTCATTTTCTGTTCTTCTGTGTAATTGTACATCTGGCTTCTTGATTATCAGTGTTCATGTAGTCATTTTCTGTTTTCTGTGTAATTGTACATGTGGCTTTGTCACCTTTTGTGTAATATTTTCCTTGTTCATATGTACGGCGCCTAGAGCATCTTACCATGTATAGGCGCCTTATAAATCTTCCTTATTATTATTATTATTATTTATTCTTTAATGTAAAAAGGTCTAAAAAAAATCATTATCCCAGGCCACAAATGCGCCCCAAACCATACATCCGGCATAGAACATTAACACAGTTCTACCCCCAGGACCGAAATCCCCAAATTTTGAAGTTGCCCGCTAAAAGATTGTATTACAAATTTAGACTCGGATGGAGCATGATAGTTCAAGGGTGGTGCCAGAATAGCTTGGCGCCTATCATCATGCTCGATCCATGTCTTCCTTTGGTGTGTCTGGGCTGAGTGAGTTAAGCAACAGTGGCTAGGACCTACGGTACAGCCCTTTTCTTGATGGTTTAACCCTTCCAACGCCTGCTGACGCGGACTTTGTTTAGGCGATCTTCGTTTATTTTTTTTTTTAAACTTACAAAAACAAAAACAAAAAAACAAAAAAAAAGGAAAGAAAGTTGTTCCAGGAACATGGATTAAAAGTGGTGCCATCAAGAGGAATAGATCCTCATGAGCCCCCGCGACTGCGGGGGCTCATGAGGATCTATACCTCTTGCAGTTGTGTGTTGTTAAAATTTTGTTTTCGCCACTGAACGGGAAAATGTTTATTATGTATTACACTGGAGCGCTCACAGTCAACCCACTTCACACGAATCAGTCCACTGCAAATACATTCTTAATATAACACACTTTAAGTGAATCGAGTGCAAACTGTTAACCCCTTCACTGGTACTGACGATTTCAACGCCGAGCGGTGTCGTCAGTAGCAGTGAGAGGGTTAATCACGCCCGGCTCACTATGACGTTTTAGTCCTTTGGAGGCAAGGTGAACTTATTTGTGTATATGTTGAACCGTGAGCGGTGATGATTTGCGACCCGAGACTAGCTTTAGACACACAAGTTCTAGCTCCGAGGCTCTGCCGAGCCTCGGAGCCAGTACGTGTGTATCAAAAGCAAGTCGTTTCGTTAATCAGCACCGCGCATGGTTTAACGTCATTATCCCACTGCCGTACGATCCATGTTTCATGCCATGACAGTTTGACAGATCGATCAGATAGATCACAGCCGTTTAGCTGACTTTGGTTTTTGTTTTTTTGTTTTTGTTGTAATAACCCTGAAATGGCCTCCATAACACAAAGTGTCACAGGTATGTCGTCAAAAGAATCTTTATCGAGTTCTACTGTGACGTCCACAATTATTTATTGCTTTCCGCTGCAGTATTGTGCCTGAATTTGCGTCCAATGTGGCCCTTGTTTGACTGTAGGGTTCCATAGGCCACATGGTCCCAAAGACCCGGAATGTAGGGCATGGTCGCGAAACGCGATACCGAACTTTTCACGTCATCTGACACAACTAACTTACTTACGCCTGTCACCCCTACCCGGGTATAGGCCGTCGACGAGAGACCTCCAGCAACTCCTGTCCTGTGCTTCTCCTTCCATTCTACTCCAGGTGGTTCCCAGTCTCTTGATGTCTGCTTGGAGGTCTCGACGCCAGGAGTTTCTCGGCCTACCTCTTTTCCTCTTCCCCTGGGGGTTCCATGACAATGTCTGCCTAGTGATACTGGAAGCTGGCTTTCTCAGACTGTGACCGATCCATCCCCATCTTCTTCGCCCAATTTCATTCTCTGCTGTTATCTGCTCTGTTCTCTCCCAGAGTCTGACGTTGCTGATCTTCTCTGGCCAGTGGATTTTCAAAATTCTTCTAAGGCAACTGTTTATGAAGGTCTGTACTCTGTTGACTGTGGTTTTTGTCAATCTCCAAGTCTCTGCTCCATATAGGAGAACTGCTTTTACATTGGAGTTGAAAATCCGGACTTTGGTGTGTTGTGACAGCTCTCTGGAACTCCACACTTTTTTCAACTGGAGAAAGGCTGCTCTGGCTTTACCGATTCGTGCTCTGACATCTGCATCAGTGCCGCCTTTTTTGTCTATGATGCTCCCGAGATAGGTGAAGGACTCCACCTCCTCCAACGGGGACCCAGCAAGCAAGACTGGTTCTTCCCTGGTTGCGTTCAGCCTCATTGTCTTTGTTTTCTGTTTGGGACGAGATGTCAGCAAGCCTCGTGGTCTTGTCCTGCATTTGTTGATGAGTGTGGGACAGTAATGCCAAGTCGTCTGCAAAATCGAGGTCGTCAAGCTGTGTCCACAGTGTCCACTGTATTCCACTTCGTCTGTGCTCTGTGGTCATCTTCATGACCCAGTCGATGGCCAGTAGGAAGAGGAACGGAGACAGCAGACACCCCTGCCCGACACCAGTTCTGACTTGGAGCTCCCTGGTGAACTGCCTTTCGTGGATCACGCGACATGTCATGCCATCATAGCTGCTCTTGATCAGGCGGACGAGCTTTGTGGGTACACCGTAGTGTCGTAGGAGTTTCCACAGAGTCTCTCGGTCCACGCTGTCAAATGCTTTCTCATAATCCACAAAGTTGACGTACAGCGGGGAGCTCCACTCCAGAGACTGTTCCACGATGATGCGGAGAGTATCGATCTGGTCTGTACATGATCGGTTCTTCCTGAATCCTGCTTGCTGGTCTCTCAGCTGGGGGTCAACGGAGCTCTTCATTCTCTCCAGGATGATCCTGTTGAAGACCTTTCCTGGTACTGACAGCAAGGTGATTCATCTATAGTTGGAACACTTGCTGAGGTCGCCTTTCTTGGGAAGCTTGATTAGGTACCCCTCCTTCCAGTCAGCCGGCATCACCTCCTCTTCCCAGATCTTTCCAAACAGTGGGTACAGCATCTCCACCGTTGTCTCTAGGTCTGCTTTCAGAGACTCCGCTGGGATGCCATCTGGCCCTGCTGCTTTGCCGTTCTTCAAAAATGCCACTGCTCTTCTGATCTCTTCCCGGCTGGGTCTGTCACAGCTGATGGGTAGGTCGGTCTCTGCCGGCTGGATGTCTGGGGGGTCAGGTGGGCTGGGTCTGTTCAGCAACTCTTCAAAATACTCGGCCCATCTGTCGAGTTGGTCTGCTCTGTCTGCAATAGGCTTGCCTTCTTTGTCTTTTACTGGTCTTTCTGTATGGCCATACTTGCCCGACAATCTTCTGGTAATGTCGTAGAGCTGTTTCATGTTGCCGCTTCCTGCTGCCTTTTCTGCCTCCGCTGCCAGGCTGTCTGTGTAGGCCCTCTTGTTTGCCCTGATACTCCTCTTCACCTCGCGGTTGGCTTCCGAGTAGGCCTTACTTTGGCTGCTCTCGTGCGACTGTTGTTGACAACTGCTTTCTTCTGCTTCCTCACTTCTATCTTCTTCAAGGTCTGTGCCGACAGCCAGTCCTTGTGATGGTGTTTCCTGAACCCTACAGTGTCTTTGCAGGTTGAGTTCAGCGCCTCTCTAACTACCTTCCACTGCTGCTCTGTGGTGACCGCCTCCTCTTCATTTAATAGCTCCTGTAGCGCTTGAAACCGGTTTGACAGCACCAGTTTGAACTCTTCTCTCACTCCAGTCTCTCTCAGGAGGCCTACGTTATAGCGTTGTCTTCTTGTTGTCTCTGTGCGGCTTTTCTTTAACTTGAGCTTCATTCTCAAGGTAAGCAGATGGTGGTCTGAGGCGACATCTGCTCCCCGCCTCACTCGAACATCTTGAAGGGATCTTCTAAATTTCTTGCTAATGCAGATATGGTCTATTTGGTTCTCTGTAGTATGGTCAGGTGAGACCCAAGTTGCTTTGTGTATTCTTCTGTGTGGGAAGATGCTGCCTCCAATGACAAGTCGGTTTAGAGCACAAAAGTCTACAAACCTCTCCCCGTTCTCACTCATCTCCGAGCCTAGTCCCTGTCTCCCCATCACCTCTTCGTATCCGGTGTTGTCCTCCCCTATTTTGGCATTAAAATCGCCCATGACGATGGTGATGTCTCGCTCCGCACATTTGTCCACGGCACTCTGGAGTCGGTCGTAGAACTCTTGTTTCTCTTCCTCGTCACTGTCATTAGTGGGCGCATAACACTGGATGACGTTCAGCTTGAGCTTTTTCTTGGTTCTAAAGGCTGCTGTGATAATTCTTGGCACAAGAGGTTCCCAGCCCATCAGCACTCTCTGTGCCACTGGTGTCAGCATGAATGCTACTCCTTCTGTATGGGGGGCATTCTCCTCTTCATGACCTGAATACAGAATCATCTCTCCACTTAGTGAAGCCAGATGGACGCAGTCTGGCCAGAAAAGGCTGCTGATACCTAGCAGGGAAAGGTTGTACTTTTGCATTTCCGCTGCTATCTGGGCGGCCTTGCCGCTCTGGTACATGGTCTTGACGTTCCATGTGCCCATGGTTGTGTCCCTGGATAGAGAGAAGATTTATGACGTCCTGTGGTGAAAGCCGGAAGTCTTCGGAAGATACAGGACCGAGCCGCCTCTGATAGAAGAACCTTCCTCCTCCAGGAAAGGAATTACTGTTAGTCTTTTCGTCGGCGTTTTTGTAGCTATTTCCTTTTTTGCAGGGTGGGGAAGCTACCCCCACGCCCAACCCCCTTACTAGGAGGACCAGGGGTTTTCTGTCGGGGTCACCTTCCCTTAGACCATGTTGGTTCACGGCACCTTATTTCATTCGGTGCACCCCTCTCATGAGGGACCCCCTATCCACCACCCAGGGGACGCGCCTCAACGCCATATGGTCCCAGCGCGAGGCATCTGACACAAAGGAGACACAAACTGTACCCAGGTGATTACAATGCAGAAAAGACACGTGAAAAGATCATGAAGGAAACCTCGCAGACAGAGGGATACGATGGACTGCAACCTGTCAACGAGTGTTGTGTGGTGGTGTGTGATGTTGGACTTTATGGCTAATATACAAGCACTCAGATATATCAGAACTAATCGGCTATAGACGGCTCAGCTCCATGCGGGAAGGTGAGAAAATGGGAACTCTACCCAAAAGTTTGACTGTGGCGGCAATGAAATTGTTACTCAGCATTGCAAAACTCGGGCGATTGCAAAGCTGACGCTAATTTGTATTTCTTTTGCTGGGAACTGAGACCGCCCTCCCAATCATCTGTTCTGCCTGAGATACAGACGAAGGTAAGCCTGCAAGATGCACGGATCCTCATGAGCCCCCGCACGTGCGGGGGCTCATGAGGATCTATGCTTCTTGCAGATGGTTAGCTGTTTGGGGGGATGGAGATAGTGTAGACTCGAACATCTAAAGTTCCCAGACGCTTCATTAGAGTGGCTGATAGTCCTGAAGAAGAAAAAAAAAAAAACAACCAAAAAAAAAAACCAGTCAAGACAAAACTTCTGGAAGTTACTACAAAAGTCTTCCTACCTAACGCTCGTGTAGTGGGATCACTACAGTACTGTCTAAGCAATTTAGTCTATGCAAGATGGAATCTCTGTGCTTTAACTACCCAAGATCTCTCTGATCTAGGAGTCACCTGAAGACTTTGTACCAGTTGCAGGAGATAGCTCAACCATGATACTTTGGTGTCAGTTTCAGCCAATAAAATTTCAAATACAAAACGATTTCCAAATACCGTCACTTCAGTAGCTCGCTTGAGCTTGCCCTTAGCACCACGTGAATGTTCTGTGTTTACGTACAGTGTGTGAGTGAATGCGCGTGATTCGCGTGATTCACGTGAGCGTGCTTGTTGGGTTCAGTTCGCGGCTACATTCTGCGCATTGAGTTATATTATAAATATGAGAAATGCGCCATATAAATACCATGTACTAATAATAATAATAATTCAAAGGTAGTGCCAGGTGAGCTTGGCGCCGGATGGCGCCAAGCTCATCTGGCACTACCCTTGAATTTTCATGGTCGATCCAGCTGCTGCTGTGGTGCCCCGGGAATAAATGGGAAGTCGTGAGAGGGTATCATGTTGGTATGACAACTCTGGGGAGACTTCTTGAACAACCTGACCTGAACTGAAATTAAACCAAGGAAGAGAAATCTCTGCGGTCTCTTTGAAAAACGACGTGAAATGCGTATGGGCTGTCCACTCTCTGCCTCAGAATAATAATAATAATAATAATAATAATAATAATAATAATAATAATAATAATAATAATAATAATAATAATAATAATAATAATAATAATAATAATAAACTGGACCCAACTATACGCACGTTCACGTGATACACATGCATTCACTCTGAAGACAAACACAGTACAAGACAAACACGGGACATTCACGTGGTGCGAACGGCCAGCTCTGCTACTGAGGTTTCGGAAATTTTGATTGGTACCGGTTTCAGGCCACTTATCTATTTCAAATACAAGCGATCAAAAATTTCCGAAACCTCAGTGGGTGGCGCAGGACTAAGCTCGCTCATGCAACTGACCCCTGGTACTTTGGTACCGGTTTCAGGCCACTTTATATATTTCAAAGTACCAGGGGCTAGTTGCAGGAGCGAGCTTAGTCCTGCATCAGCCACTAAGCAAGGTGGGCCGCAATAGCGGCGTACCTTGCTTTTAGTGGCTGTTGCAGGACTATGCTCGCCCATGCAACTAACCCCAGAAGTCAAAGAGTCCGCCGGCAGAGATTTCTCAGAAACGAACAAAGCTGAACTGAAACGAAATGAAGCAAACAGTGCCCGTTTCAGACGACTGAAATGAGTACATTTCGCAGTATCTTATTCCGTCCAGACATGATCCAAAACTTACAGCATCGGTGACAGTAGAGAGATAGTGGTGTGAAAAGGAAAGGTTTTGAGGGTTCTTTACAGTCTGGCATTGAACGCCTCTCAACGACAACTATGTGCTGGTCTGCGATTTTGGACCTTACGGCCTTCGGTCGTAAGGTCCAAAATCACAGACCAGCACACATGTACAGCAGGGCCCCATAGCTGAGGAGGTCAAGGGGTATTCAGTGAACTAAAGTTCTCAACATAATTGGCCAACTGAAAGGCAAAATGAGTGATAAACAGGCACGATGTGCGAAACCGGCTTTCGAGATTTGGGAGTCGATCTGAACAACAAACCTCATACGCCAGCAAAAGACACGGGTTCTTATAATCCCCGGCATCCTGCAGGGACAAGTGAAATTCTGTGCGTATTGCTGGCTATGGGGCAAGCATAATTTACATCAGTTTCGGTCTGATGGAGGATTTCTCCGGAAGCTCAGTCTCAGATTTGAGAAAGTTTTTCTTTCTCACCTACGTTTTTTTCTCTGTGAGCGAGAAAAGGTGTGTTAATTAATATCATGCTCAAGTGACACAGTTCTGCAAAGCTACCTTGCCTTCTGGCACTTGCCTTCTTCAGGCAATGCTTCCGACGATTTAACTCATTCTACCCCAGACACACCACAGCAAGATAATCATCGACCATGATAGTTCAAGGGTGATGCCAAAATAGCTTGGCGCCTATGGGCGCCAAGCTATTCTGGCATCACCCTTGAACTATCATGGTCGATCTATGTCCTGCACTAGAGTGCAGTCTTCAGAGGACAACGGCAAAATTTGGGGATTTCGGTGTTGGGGTAGAATGAGTTAAAAAATAAAAAGAAATAAAAAAAAGTAATTTTTAAACTTCGATAAAACGGGTTGCCAATATCTGTTCTCCCTTAACACATTCTGCTCCAGGACCGAAATCCTCAAACTTTGAAGTTGCCCTCTGAAGACTGTATTACACTTCTGGAGACAGATGGAGCGTGATAGTTCAAGGGCTGTGCCAGAATAGCTTGGCGCCTATAGGCGCCAAGCTATTCTGGCACAACCCTTGAACTATCATACTCGATCCATGTCTTGCCGTGGCGTGTCGGAGTTGAAGGAGTCAAAGTAGCATAATGCATAAATCTGAAGACACATTTCAGCACCAATTGTGTGTGTTATGCCTTGTCGACACACCTAACGGACTTTAACAGCAGTTGGGACAGGCAGCAAAAGCACACGCGTAATCGCACTCATTAGCGTGTCAGTCTATTTTTCAGCCGTTTCTCGCACTGGTAGCGTTGTATTTCTTGAACGGAGTTGGATCATTGTCAGGTCACTTGATACAAAGACGACTGTGCTGCACTGGATTGTCCTCAGTGTGTCTAAATGAACCATATGTGTAGCGTTTCAAAACCATCTGATACTGAAGTGTACCTTTGAACAGTTACGGCGGTAGTGGGCCTTCAAACTAGGATATGATTGATTCGCTATGCATTTCTTCACAATCCTTGTGAGCACCGAGGCACACGTGTGACAAGCCGGATGTCGTTACTGCCCTTGTGTCCTACGCGGCAAAGGGCAGAATGGGCAAAAAAAAAAATCGATCATTTTAACCCTTTCCATCCAGAGGCTTTTTTTTTTTTAAATGTGCTTATTGTCCTATGAAGGCTACATTACAGATCTGGTGATTGACCAAGCAATTTAGTTCAAGGGTGGTGCCAGAATAGCTTGGCGCCTCAGGCGCCAAGCTATTCTGGCACCACCCTTGAACTATCATAAACCTTTTCATCTTGACATTCCCATTGCTTGAAATAAATTTGACTAAGGTACTCGGACTATCAGTCAAATTTATTTCAAGCGATGAAAAGACACTCAGACTTCATCAGTTAAAGTTGTAGTCTTTTTTGTGCAGTATTATATTACAAGACGTACCAAGACAAATTATGGAGATATTACAAACATTTGGAGAAAATCGCTTTAACACACTGACCCCTAAAAACCAAACTCCCAAAATGTGGAAGCTGTCACTAGATGACTACTTACTACCAGTTTAGCTGACGAATCCAACACAGTGGTTTCAGAGTGGTGCCAGCCGGAACGAGCTTGGCGCAGAGGCGCCAAGCATTTCTGGCACCACTGTTAACCCTTTTCATCCTGATACACCCACTGCTTGAAAATATATTTGACTGATAGTTCAAGGATGGTGCCAGAATAGCTTTAGGCGCCAAGCTATTCTGGCACCACACTTGAACTAAAACAGCCTGATCTATCTCCTAATCTGTAATGTATCCTTCACAGGACCCGAAAAGCAAATTTTACAAAATCAGCCTCAGGATGTGATGGGTTCAACCACCATGGTCGATCCTTATCTTGTAGTGTGTTAGTGCTGAATGGGTTACGAAGAAACAGCAACAACCTGTTTACAAGAACCATTTTTGTACACTGACGTTAACTCATTCTACCCCAGACACACCACAGCCAGATAAGGATCGACCATGATAGTTGAAGGGCGATGCCAGAATAGCTTGGCGCCTATGGGCGCCAAGCTATTCTGGCATCACCCTTCAACTAACATGGTAGATCTGTGTCCTGCACTGCAATGCAGTCTTCAGAGGACGACGGCAAAATTTGAGGATTTCGGGTCTTGGGTACACTGACGTGAAGCACAGAAAAAGAGACGAGTGTCATTAAACCGAAAAATGCCAAAAAGACAGCTAGACAAATGTGCAGTTTCTACACTGACGTGGAAAGAAAAACAAAAACTGTGAAAAAAAATGGCGGCAATGATCTTAGGTGTGTTAAGTGAAGTAATTAGCTGTGAGGCCGTGGCAGTATTTTTGTCGAAGTATTTCCATCGGGGAAAGGTGATAAATTCAACAGTAAAAAGCATGGCTGTTTTGACAGCGGTGGAATCGGGGTTAGTGGGATCTTTGAGTTGCACCACTCCACTGTGCAGCGAGGTTGGTAGGGTGTAAAGTTAGGAAATGTTTAGAGGGTGGGAAAATTATAAACTTCTTGACAGGCAGTGGAGTAGGAACCTGGGTGGGTTTGGCGGGGCCATACTTCTGATGAAAACCACATGAAGAATATATTATATTTTAGACATACCTCCTTATTTGCTGCGCAGTGTGTGGGCCCTACCACCTCTTGGCCCTCTCTCTATAAAGAACACCTAAGCCATATCCTGATGCTGATTTCATAAAACTTGTTTACTGTCCTAAGAAGGCTACATTACAGATTAGGAGATAGATCAACTGTTTTAGTTCAAGGGCGGTGCCAGAATAGCTTGGCGTCTCAGGCGCCAAGCTATTCTGGCACCACCCTTGAACTATCAATTTAGTTCAAGCACCGGGTGTATTAAGATGGAAAGGGTTAAGCCACTGTAACTAGGCCGCTTCCCCCGCCTCGCAGGAAAAGCTGCCCATTATTGCATTATGTACACAATGGCGGCCATCGGTGGATAAGTACGAAATCGCATTATATTATTATCAGCGATCCCGGCCATGTCTGAATCAAGGCGGATCGATGCGACGGGCACGGTTCACTGAATTTAGGATTCTCCTCATACTCAGTTT
Source organism: Semisulcospira habei (assembly GCA_036245525.1). Taxonomy (NCBI): domain Eukaryota; kingdom Metazoa; phylum Mollusca; class Gastropoda; family Semisulcospiridae; genus Semisulcospira; species Semisulcospira habei. Next base: position 204,762,860 of record BTPG01000005.1, read on the forward strand.
GCTTCAATCTCGCAAAACTGTTAGTATTGGGGGTACCGGGGGGAGGGGGGGGGGGAATGCGGGATAGAGGGGACGGGGGTAGAGAGGGATGGGGGGCGGGGGGGGGGGGGAGACGAAGGAAAGCGTTTTAGACAGAGTTTGCCCATATAGCCCCGACAAAATACACGAGATAAATCGACTATGATATTTCAAGGGTAGTGCCAGATCAGTTTGGCGCCTGATGGCGCCAAGCTGATCTGGCACTACCCTTGAATTATCATGGTCGATGCAGCCTTGCGGTTAAATGGGTTACAGTACAAACCACATAAAAAGCATGCCAACTGGTGTCTCCTGGTCAACGATGTGGGACCTTGCCACTTGCCTAGCAAGCAAAGGACATTCGCAATCCAGACCCCAAAGGTGACTGCCAAGGATGTAAAGGGCATTCGGGCCGACCGTCGTCAGCGGCAGCGGGGGCCATGCAGCCGGCCTCGGCCCAAAAGCCTTTTTGCGTACTGGATACGACTTCAAAGTCCAAAATCACAGACATGTAACAAGCACACGTTTTAGCGATGGCTGTCGTTGGCAAAGTTCCTCCTTAGACTGTATGAACCAGATCTCTTGGTGTGTTCCTTCTCCATGGACATTTGTCGATCTTCACTATACACGCGTCCTTCAGACCCATGAAGCAATAGACCGTCGGGCTGATGTCGGCCCGAGGAGCTTCGCGTGCTGGGGAGTGATACATGCAAGGGCGGTGGCCATTGAAATGTTCATCGTAGCGGAAAAAATGTGCTCCTTTGGACATCAGGGAAAGTTATTGACAAACAGGCGTATTTCCGCTTGACCGCGCTCGTTGAGTCTTTGCCAATCAAAGTCTTAATCCCCAACGATTTCCTTAGTCCGAGGATGTAAAACGGGACTTATCTCAGCCAACAACAGCAGACATAGATTCTCACGTGTCCCTGCAATCCCTGGAGCTCATGAGAACCTAGGCCTCTTGCACACGGGGAAAAAAATCGCACAGAAAATGTTGCTTAGCGGAATCGTCTTAGACTTGTTCGACTGTGAAAGTTCCTAACCTAATGACTTGTGCACGGTCAATATCACAAACGATTCCATAGGGACGTTAATGCACCAGCCATGAGCTATCATAATCAGTCCATTTGTCCATAGTCGGGCCATCTCGTGTGTTTTCTGCACACACAACAGGTCTGTACAAATGACCGTGACGTAACCCATTCATTAATGAGGTTTAGTTTGCCACGAACGACTACCGACAACAAATGAGGTTGAAATTTTGGTTGACTGCCAGCTCAGTTGTACCATGAGTTACAAGCATACACAACACTCCAAACATCTCCAAGAGGCATAGATCCTCATGAGCTCGGAGGGCACAGACAACACTCCAAACATCTCCAAGAGGCATAGATACTCATGAGCCCTCCAACACTCCGAACATCTCCAAGAGGCATAGATACTCATGAGCCCTCCGGGCTCATGAGTATCTATGCCTCTTGGAGATGTTTGGAGTGTTGTCTATGCTTTTGGCACAAGCTTGCTATCCTCCTTGACGGCGCTTGCGTTCGTTGTTGGGAGTCGTTCGTTTGCAAACGAACCGGCCTCACTATCATCGCTTGAAATGAAAGGAACCCCCCCCCCCCCCCCACCCCCCCCCCCCCCCCAGTGCTCTCTCAGAGCAAATACACATGCATAGATAGATTCGGCTGCATCTCCCGCATTTGACGCGTAGACGTGAAAGAGTTAGAGGGATTCTGTGGACCGTGAAAGCTCTCTAAGCGAGGTCACGCGCGGGAAATCAAAGGGTACAAAGGGACTAGGGGAATGTTCTTACTTCGCTAATGAAAACCGGCATTCCTTTGATTAGTTTCCATGAGACGTTTGATTTGATTGGTCTCTCTCTCTCTCTCTCTCTCTCTCTCTCTCTCTCTCCTCTCTCTCTCTCCTCTCTCTCTCTCTCTCCTCTCTCTCTCTCTCTCTCTCTCTCTCTCTCTCTCTCTCACTCACTCTGCAGGGGTGGATCTGGGGGAGGGGGGCCGGAAACACCCCACCCCCTCCTTCACATCCCAAAATAAAATTCTACATCAAAAGTCTTTTCGAATCATTGACGCTCTCTCTCCAACCCCTCCTTCCCCCCCCCCCCACCCCCCACCCTCGCTTCAATTTTTTTACCTGAAAATGGCCGTCTGGCTGTTAGCCTACTTTGTTCGCTTCGAAATAACCGTGCCATTTCTCAATCCGAGTCCTTAGACAGGTCTGCTAGGAGACTATAAGCTCCCCTCCCCTTCCCCAGCACTCCCCCTCCATTCCTGTGTATCAACATTTCGGCCAGTGATGGAGATGTTTTACATGGCTGCCGCTTCATTCAAAGGTTTGGTTAGTTAGTTATTTGGGTTTTTAACGCCGAGCAGGCAACTAAGGCCATCTCACGGCGGGATGGGTAAAAATCTGGCCAGCCAGACTAAAAGAAAGGTCTTAAGACAAGATGTAAATATATCTTTAAAATATTTCATGCTAAAATGTCGCACAGGTCTTTAAAGGAAAGGTCTACAGGTTCTCAAAAAGGTCAAAATAATAGAATTATCTTAGTCTACAAATGTTCAAATCTTATTTAAAATATTGTACTCTCACAGAAAACTGAAGATCTTGTCCAGGGGTACATCCCGGAACAAAGCCTTCAAGGAGTCTGCTGTGAAGTGTTTATATCGTGTGTCAATTAAATCGCCATGGACGCTCTTCCTGTTTTAGTAAATAAGAGTGCGTAGCATACGTGTGCCCGATGTGGAGCCGAGCAAGGACAGTCTCCTCACGACGGTTGCCGCAGCGGTAAAGTAGACTGTCGGCCACCTTAGGAAGAGCTTTATGCAGCTTGTTAGTTTCCTCTTTGTCCCACTCGGACTGCCACTCACGGGCTATGTACGCACTAATCACAGGTTTAAAATCACTATTAACAGTCTTTGCGTCAGGGACAGGGTCGTTGCGGGCGTCGTTGGCAGCAGAATCTGCGATCCTGTTGCCTTCGATGCCCACATGCCCTGGGACCCAAATAAAAAATGGTGTCATAATATTCCTTCATCAAGTCTGCGTAGAGCTCTCTAATCTGCACCAGGAGTGGGTGGTCTGTTCCTGCACCCTCAGGCAGAATCAGGAAGTTCCTTTCCCTAGACCGATAAGCATGCTTGGGTGCCAGCAGAACTGCCTGCAGTTCTGCACTAAATACCAGATGAATGGTCTGGGAGGCGGTGCTTAAATGGGCGTCTAGGATGGCGAGAGGACACTGCGGCCGCAGCCACTCTCCCATCCTCAGACTTTGACCCATCCGTATAGATACGACAATAGCAACTAGGAAAACATAAAAGATGTTAAATGATGGCAAAACTGAAGCAATGTTGGTAGCTAATCCAAGATTATCTTCGTCCCTGCCTTTACCGTCATCATTGTCTGTGGATGGAACACTCATTGGCTTCTCTGCGAGTGTGAGAAACCTGGGTGTTACACTTGACAGCGAGTTATCTATGTCACAGCATGTCAGTGCAGTGTGTAGATCCGCTTATCTGGAACTTCGTCGTATTAGTTCAGTTCGTCACCTGCTGACCGTGGAAGCCACTAAAACACTAGTTTGTGCATTTGTGCTGTCCAAGCTAGATTATTGTAACTCTTTGCTTTGTGGCTGCCCTCAGTATCTCATTGATCGCCTCCAAAAAATTCAGAACAATGCAGCCCGGCTTGTTGTGAGAGTCCGTAAGACTGAGCATGTCACACCCATCTTGAAGTCCCTTCACTGGCTACCTGTGTCCTCACGTATTCAATATAAAGTTATGTCAATCTGTTTTAACTGCCTTTCAGGCACCAGCCCAGAATACTTGTCCTCTTTGCTGCATGTGTATACACCCTCTCGTGAGCTCCGCTCCTCTTCTGATAAACGGAAGTTGTGTGTACCTTCTGTCCAAACTAAAACATTTGGTCAGCGCACTTTTGTTTATCAAGCCCCAGTGTTATGGAATACACTTCCTCTTGAGGTCAGAAACAGTGAGTCTGTCTCTGACTTCAAGAGGTCGTTGAAAACTCACCTCTTCAAGCTTTACTTTGAATAACTGCCAGTGTTTGATGCCTTAGTTGTAGTTCTGCAATCCTCCTTGTTTAGACTGAATGTTAATTAGAATATAAATTATTATGTATGTATTGTTGTTTAGTTTATTGTAAAAGTGGTGTGTTCGGGCATTGTGCTTTGTTTGTTATGTGCATATGTCATTGTATTTTTATTTTTGTGTACAGATTGTAAAGCGCTTAGAGCTTTTGAGTAAGATTAAGCGCTATATAAATACTCATTATTATTATTATTAAAAGGAGTTCATTGAGGCTCTGTCAGTATATGGCTGGTGGAGTAGAGTCCTTCTTGTGGGCGGTCAAGTCCAGCAAGATGTCAGGAACTGGTAATAGCCAGGGTGGAGTGATGTGTTGCAGAGATTCCGAAACTTTGTTCTGGTCCACTCCGGCCGCCTGCAGATGAGGTCGGACACAAAAGGTTAGTTAGTTATTTGGGTTTAACGCCGAGCAGGCGACTAAGGCCATCTCACGGCGGGATGGGTAAAAATCTGGTCAGCCAGACTAAAAGCAAGGTCTTAAGACAATATGTAAATATAGATTAAAAATGTCAGGCTAAAATGTCGCACATGTCTTTAAAAGAAACGTCTACAGACTCTCAAAAAGGGCAAATAAAAAAAATTCACATAGTCTATGAATGCTCAGATCTTGTTAAAAATATTGCATTCTCTCAAAAAATTGAAGATTTTGTCCGGGGGAACATCCCGGAACAAAACCTTCAAGAAGTCTGCTGTGAAGTGTTTATATCTGGTGTCAATGAGCGGTTATTTTCAATTATTATCTCCCTTGAATTTTTGATAGGTGGCGTTCCACCAAGAGGATATCCGCTACTTTCTGTTTCTCGTTATCCATACCAAGTTTCCAGTCTGCATATCTAAGAAACTGCTTTGCACAATCGTGGCAATGGTGAACAAATGCTGCTATCATTACCTAAGATCTGCTCACGCATCCACATAATTTGTGTTGAGACTGATTACTTAAAATTAATATTGCCTGCCAGTGTGTTTGATGTTGTCTGTTTGTGGTATGAGTATGTGTATGTGTAATTTTACGTCTTTGTTATATGTGTCATTGTTAAAAGCGTGCATGTGCGTGTGTGAGTTGTGAGTGCGCGCTTAGAGTTATAATTATTATAAGATAAGCGCATTATAAAGACAGTAATTATTATTATTATTTATGTTGTTCAGCTAGTTATAGACAGTAACTGGTCATATTATAAGCATTCTTGTTTTTTTACAACACACTTTGAATACTACATTACAGTACCCCACTCATTCTAGTCTCATTAGGTCGCAATATTGAAAAAAATACATACAATAGTCTCTACTATTTATTGGAACTTGTGCTCGCATTTCTTTGAGCGATCATACAGTGCAAATGAAGATTAAGATTTCTTCCTTTTGAGGTCCTGTCAACCATGTACAATGCGGAGCAGTGTTCGCTTTCCACATTACCTTTATTTAAATGCTTTATGTATGGTTGCAGTAGTAATAGTTATAATAATATAGCTGATAATCTGACTTTTTTTTTTTTTTTACTGTTTGCTTTCAGCAGGTACCATTTCAGAATCAGGAATCAGAAATATATTAATAATATCTTTTACAATTATGGACAATGTTTTGAGAAAGATTTATTTCTTGGGTTAAATTATTATAATGTTAATAATATTAAATTATTATTATAATATCAAATTATAATATAATCCAAAACCAGTGCTATTAAAATATTAGTACTAATTGCAGGCTGACTAATTGTAATTTGATTAAGGGCTTTCATCATTTACTTCAAATGCACTCTCTGCTCACAAGTTATATAGTACTGCAGCTTGTGTCCGCTACAGTATATTATATGTGATGGAAAATACATAATTAAGCAAAATGCATGCGGTCAATCGCCCACGGTACTTCTTTTCCTCGAAAACACCCCGGAAAGCAACAAAAACTAACGAAACACCCCACGAGAAAAAGACGATTTCGGTTGTTTTTGTCTCTTCGGGGATTTTAGTTGGATTTCGTTAGTGTTTGTGTTTTGTTTTCGTTGATTTTTCGAGGAAAATTTCGGTTGTTTGTTGTTGTTTTTTTCTTTTACTTTTTGGGGGTTTTCGTTGGTTTTCGAGGAAAAGAACTACCCGCCGCCCAAAGCATTAAAACTAAGTGAAGAAAAAACGATAGATCTGCCGATACATGTAAATCACTGACGAACTGGAATATTCTTGTTGATCTCTAGTTTAGTAATATATTGCATCCCCCCCCCCCCCCCCCCCCCCAAAAAAAAAAAAAAAAAAAAAAAAAAAAAAAAAGAAAAAAAAAAAAAAAAAGAAGAAAGAAACCACTGCCCTAAAACTTGGGAAAATAAAAGCTGACTAGTACTAGTACAGTAATCTTAATAACAGAGACACTCTCCTCTCCACCAGTTCTGCTTTCCGACCCGCTACTCGAGCGTTCCGTTGCCGTAGCTCTGCTTTCAACGCATTGAGAGACATACTTCCATACGCACTAGCCGGCATCGTTCGAAACAAGGCGGTTCTTTGCGATGATAGTGAAATTATAATAAGTAAACTCGACTGTAGTAGTACTAGTAGTAATATAGAAGTTAAAACAAGATGGTGACTTTAGGCCTCTTGGTGGAACGCCACCTATCGGAGAGTTATCGGTCCTGCGACAGCTGGGGAACGCCAAAAGCGCTCATTAGGTCAGCACAATACAGCAAAAAGTGTCGAACAGAAAACTGCTCATCACAGGCAAAACACCATGGACGCTCATCCTGTTTAAGTAAGTAAGAGTGCGTAACATACGTGTGCCCGATGTGGAGCCGAGCAAGGACAGTCTCCTCACGGCGGCTGCTGCAGCGGAAAGGTAGACTGTCAGACAACTTAGGAAGAGCTTCATGAAGCTTGTTCCCTTCCTCTTTGTCCCACTCGGACTGCCACTCGCGGGCTATGTACGCACTAATCACAGGTTTAAAATCACTATAGATAGTCTGTGTGTCCGGGACAGGGTCACTGCGGGAACTGTTGGCAGCAGAATCTGCGATTCTGTTGCCTTCGATACCCACATGGCCTGGGACCCAAATAAAAATGATGTCATAATATTCCTTCATCAAGTCTGCGTAGAGCTCTCTAATCTGCACCAGCAGTGGATGGTCTGTTCCCGCGCCCTGAAGGGCCTGCAGGGCAGAAAGAGAGTCGGACAGAATCAGGAAGTTCCTTTCCCGAGACTGATAGGCATGCTTGAGTGCCAGCAGAATTGCCTGCAGTTCTGCACTAAATACAGAGGAATGGTAAGGGAGACGGAGCTTAAATGGGCGTTTAGGATGGCGAGAGGACACTGCAGCCGCAGCCACCCTCCCATCCTCAGACTTGGACCCATCCGTATAAAGACGACAATAGCCAGGAAAAATTGAAAGGAGTTCATTGAGGCTCTGTTGGTATATGGCTGGTGGAGTACAATCCTTCTTGTGGGCGGTCAAGTCCAGCAAGATGTCAGGAACTGGTAGTAGCCAGCGACGGATTACGAAAAGCACGTCGTTGAGCAGATTTGCGCATTGTTTGGGCCTTGCGGCACTCTTCATTGAACCATGGTACTCTCGGCTTCCGAGGGAGTGATGTGGAAGTTCTAGGGATGGTTTCACCTGCAACCTCCAACAAAATAGAAGTAAAACAAGAAACAGGTTCTTCAGCTGACATGACCACCTCCTCTGTAAGACGAGACTGACAGAAAGAGGCGAACAGAGACCAGTTAGCTTTCTTGAGATTCCAGCGCCCCACCGGCGAATCCTCCTCACAGCTGACAGTCAAAGTCCAGCATGAGAGAAGGATCACACACAGTGAGGTCTAGAACAGAACTAGATCCGGAACCTGAGTTAGAGTATGTAGGTGAGCCATCGTTAAAGACACATAGGTTAAGTTGAGAAAAAACATCTTCTAACATCTGATCTCTGCCATCATAGTGGTCACTACCCCAAAGGTGAGCGTGACCGTTAAAATCCCCCATGAGAATAAAGGGAGGGGGCAGTTGATCTACTAAGTTAAAAATATCATTGCTACAGACCCGCAGTGATGGTCCTGGGCAGCGTTCCTGCCGCTAGAGTTAGCGGCCTTAGAAGGCTGACCAGAGCCAGATGCCTTTGGAGTTGACTGACTAACAGGTTTGGGTGGGGGCTGAGGCTTAGGGGCAACAGAAGGCGGCACTACCGGACCGGCAGTGTCCGCCTTCTGCGTTCCCTGGCTCCTCGTCACCATCGGAGGAGGGTTACTCTCCAGGGGCGAGATGAGCCGAGGCTCCGCCCCCAACCAAGAAGTTGGGGTTTGACATGAAGTCTTTTAGTACAGCGGTGGCAGGCAAGCGCCCCACCAAAGTGTACACTGAGGTGTTAGAGGTTGGGGCAGCCGCAGCTGCACCAGGGCCTTCAACCAGTTTTTTGGCATCCAGAAAGGACAGCCCCTTCTCCACACGCACCTGCTGAATCTTGCACTCGGATATCCAACGAGGGCATTTCTTATCCGAAGCCATATGCGCCCCCTGGCAATTCACACACAGGGGGGTGGCTGTGCAGGATTCAGCAGAGTGTCCGGGCTTAGTGCAACGGGCGCATGAAGCCTCTGCCTGACGGCATGTCTTCTGCCCATGGCCATACTTTTGGCACTTAAAGCACCGGAGGGGGAGAGAGACGTACTTTTTCACTCTCAAGGAGTAGTAACCTCCCCAGATGGTAGTAGGAGGGGTGGGGGTGCCAAACGTCAGGATGATGGTAGGGAGACGTACGGAACCTTAAGTCTCAGGGGGTGACTTACGTCAGGCGCTTCGCTTCCAAGCGAGGTGGTGGGGAGATCCAAGTTCATCTTCTGACAGTTCAGCCAAAGCTTGATCTTTGATTACGCCTCTTGACGAATTCATAGTTTTGTGGGGTGTGACCTCCACTGGAGTGTCTCCGATGGAAGAGCGCCAACACGGCTCCTGAGGGTCTCCCCCACCAGAAAAGGATGCAGCTTGGTAACAGGTTTCTCCTTCACTTGCTATGGACAATGAGGAAGCGAGGCCATAGGGCCGACGCCTGAAGCGTCGCTTCCTCACAGTCCGAGTCACTGTCATGTTCAATGTCGGTGGCTACGTGCCGCTTCTGTGCAAGTTTAGGTTTTTTTGTTTTTTTCCATATTATATTAGTAGAGATATTCATCCCCCGGGGGTCCCCGCCCGCCACCGAGCCCAACAAGGGAAAGTGCAAATGTCGGCGGGTCTCCAGCCGACGCACAATGGAGACTGCCCGAAAGATATACTCAAGGGGGTAAGCCCGATTGAACCGTTTGCAGCTGATTATGTGCTTTACGCCAGTATTCCCCTGAGTTCAACGGTGTGATAGAAGGCGGTGGCTCAGAGGCTCATGGTGCTCCGTATAGCAACCCGCATGTCAACAGTGGGATAGGGCTCAACGTGACAAGAGCCGATTGACTAGGCCGGTACGACTAGCCTCCCGTTTAGGTAGAAGTCAAGGCCGAAGTGGAGTGTTGGCACCAGTGAGCCGCAGCCCAAAGGGAACCTCAGCCACCAGGATCCTCTTCTCCCCCGACACGGGTCTCCAAGCACGGCAAACACTTGGGATCCAAAGGACCAAAAGCTCACGAGTATTTTTAAGGACCAATCCAACATGGTACGACCTGGGTTAGCACAGCTCCTTAAAAACCGGACCAGTTAAAAAGACTGAACAACATATCTGCTGACATCAAGTCCTAATCCTGGACAAAGATGGCACCCGTCTGCTAGCCCACTCAGTCAGTGACTGAGGAGACTACCCACCCACGCCACGTGGAGGCCGGTGCCGAGTGGGCGGACACGAAAGGAAACTTGACGGACAGCTCCCGGCTGGGTATCGTAAATCTCTGCAAACGGCGGTTTAAAAACACAGTCATAGGCAGGATTGTCTGGATGGGCCTTCAGTTTCAGAACGTAGCTGAGTATGAGGCGGACGTGGCGGAGCTTGAGAGAAGGCTCCCCTGCCTCGGCATACAGACTAGGAACTGGTGACGTCCTAAAGGCCAACAGACATATCCGCAGACCTTGATGGTGAATTGTGTTCAGACGCTGTAGAACAGACTTGGAAGCCGAGCCATATACCACAGAGCCGTAATCTAGTTTGGACCGAACAAGGGCCCGGTACAGCCGAAGTAAGACAGTGCGGTCTGCACCCCAGTCAGTACGACCAACGACACGAAGAACGTAGAACCTCTTGTCAGAAGGCTGTCGAAGGTAATTAATATGGTTGAGGAAGGTCAGTCTTTTGTCAAAGATAACCCCCAGAAACTTTGCCTCCTCGCCCACTTTAATTAGCACTCCGGCGATGCTCAGGCTTGGTTCCGGGAAAAAATTCGTCTGGTTAGTAAAATGCACACAGACTGTCTTGAAGGGCGAGAACTTGAATCCGTTGAGAGACACCCACCCCTGGATGCGATCAACGCACAGTTGCAAGCGCCTCTCAAGGGACGCAAGTCCTCGACCTCTTGCGCACACAGCAAAATCGACAACAAATAAAGACCATTCAGAGTCATCCTTGACGGCCTTTACAATGTTATTGATTGTAATACTAAACAAAACAGCAGACAGAATGCTGTCCTGCAGGACACCCATCTCCTGTTCAAAGGAGTCGGAGAAGGTGAAGCCCACACGGACATGAAACGACCGGTTAGACAAAAAGTTTTGAATACAAATGGGCAAGTGCCCTTTAAAACCCATGTCTAACAAGTCAGACATTATACCATACTTCCAAGTATATGCCTTCTCAATGTCGAAGAAAATTGCATAGACATGTTGCTTATTGATAAAACCATCTCGAATAAACGGCTAATGTTGTATGTTTGTTACTTCATTATGCTAGCATGTATCACTGTATTTCTTTTATGCGTTTCTTTTTTTAATCTATATACTTCACTACCGTCAACATGTTTGTTTGTTTGGGTGCGTACGTATGCGAGTGTGTGAGTGTGCAATTGCTCAAAATTAGTGACATGTTTTGGACCGTTGTCGTGTTTGTGATTATGCGTGCGAGTAATTCGTAGTTTAGGTATAGCAATGGCAAGGTTCATTGTTCGTTGACTCAAAGCGGACTAGATGGTCAATTGTACTACTGAACTGCCGGAAAACGCACTAGAGGTCTGTGATGAGACCCTGTGACTCAAGATACCACACCAGGCGGGCGTTGACAAGGCGTTTGATAGTTGTTTACATAAATATGATGTTAGAGCGATTGGCCGGTAGTTACGCGGGTCGGAAGGGTCCTTGCCCAGCTTGGGGATGGGCACAATCACAGCCTGGTGCCAAGATGGCGGGAAATGTCCAGTTACCCATATATGGTTAAAGACCTTGAGAAGTACGAGGAGTGAATCCTCAGGCAGATGTGTTAGGAGCTGATAGTGGATGGTATCTAGTCCATCAGCAGATTATTATATTTCTGAAGGGCTTGCTGCAATTCTGATAATGTAAAAGGGGTGTTATAGTCTTCAGAGTTATCCGATTTAAAATCACAAATACGAGACTCTCGCTTCTCCTTCTCTCTCTGCCCATAATTCTTCAACAGAGCATTATTCACCCTTCTTCCAATGGTGGAAGCAAGCAAACTGGCTACAGCTTTTTTTTTAAATCTGTGACCAAGCTGGCACCATCTCTAAAACGGCCGACAGAAGCCGAGCCACCCCTGCCCCTGGTTCTTCGAACAGCCTTCGAGGCTTTCTGGGACGGAGTCTTAGAAGATAAAGATGAGACAAAACGTCTCCAGGAAGCACGGCGTTCGCGTTTAAAAATGTAACGGGCTTTCGCCCTCTGTCTTTTAAATGTTAAAATATTAATTTCGACGAATTACGAAAAGCACGTCGCTGAGCAGATTTTTTTTTTTTTTTTTTTTTTGGGGGGGGGGGGGAGGGGGGAGGGGGGAGGGGGGTGGGCCTTGCGGCACTCTTCGTTTAACCATGGTACTCTCGGCTTCCGAGGGACTGATGTGGACGTTTTAGGGATGGTTTGACCTGCTACGTCCAACAAAATAGAAGTAAAACAAGAAACAGGTTCTTCAGCTGACATGACCATCTCCTCTGTAATACGAGACTGACAGAGGGAGCCGAACAGAGGCCAGTTAGATCCCCTGCCCCCGCCTATCAGGCACCCAATCGCCAGCCCACAGAGAAATACGCAGGTATAGAATAAGACAATCATTTCCATCCTCAAAAGGATGGATCAGGTCTCTTATATAACCCATGTCTTTCTCCGGAACTTAGGAAGTAGGCAGGAGAAACATACATACACAAACATGAAGGTGCGCTACTATATGTGGTCGGGTAAATACCCTGATTTCCCACAGTAGATTTCCCACAGTAATTCCGGAGAAAGACATGGGTTATATAAGAGACCTGATCCATCCTTTTGAGGATGGAAATGATTGTCTTATTCTATACCTGCGTATTTCTCTGTGGGCTGGCGATTGGGTGCCTATAGGCGGGGGCAGGGGATCTAACTGTTGTCTGTCCAGCGCTGTGATTCCCCTTGGTTTGAGCCACGGTACTGACAATTCTGCCAGCGCTAGCCTCACCTATCTGGTTTGTGAGTATCACGTATAACTCGAGGCAAAATTTGTATCGTTACATTGTTGTGTAATGTTCTGTGCATCTACTGTGGGAAATCAGGGTATTTACCCGACCACATATAGTAGCGCACTTTTCATGTTTGTGTATGTATGTTTCTCCTGCCTACTTCCTAAGTTCCGGAGAAAGACATGGGTTATATAAGAGACCTGATCCATCCTTTTGAGGATGGAAATGATTGTCTTATTCTATACCTGCGTATTTCTCTGTGGGCTGGCGATTGGGTGCCTGATAGGCGGGGGCAGGGGATCTAACTGTTGTCTGTCCAGCGCTGTGATTCCCCTTGGTTTGAGCCACGGTACTGACAATTCTGCCAGCGCTAGCCTCACCTATCTGGTTTGTGAGAGGCCAGTTAGCTTTCTTGAGATTCCAGCGCCCCATTGGTGGGTCCTCCTAACAGGTGACCAATGACAGGACTACCGGGAAGTGGTCACTACCTCACAGGTCGTCGTGAACCTTCCAGTCAAAGTCCGGCATGAGAGAAGGATCACACACAGTGAGGTCTACAACAAAATTAGATCCTGAACCTGAGTTAGAGTAGGTAGGTGAGCCATCGTTAAAGACACATAGAAGATGTTTTTTTCTCAACTTAACTTAACATCTGACCTCTGCCATCATAGTGGTCACTACCGCACAGGTGAGCGTGACCGTTAAAATCTCCCATGAGAATAAAGGAAGGGGGCAGTTGATCAACTAAGTTAAAAAAAATATCATTACTACAGACCCGCAGGGATGGTGGCAGGTAAACACTGCGCATGGTTATGGTCTTCTTTAACTCATTCTACCCCAGACACACCACAGCAAGATAAGGATCGACCATGATAGTTCAAGGGTGATGCCAGAATAGCTTGGCGCCTATGGGCGCCAAGCTATTCTGGCATCACCCTTGAACTATCATGGTCGATCAGTGTCCTGCACAACTCTGCATTATTCAGAGGACAACGGCAACATTTGAGGATTTTGGTCTTGGGGTAGAATGAGTTAAGGAAATCCGAGCTGCGACAGCCTGAAGACAGGTGTCGATGCTAACGGGGCTACATGAAATTTGGCTACTAAATGAGAAGAGCCACTCCACCCGAGCGCCGCTCCGATTCAGAGCCTTTATGGATAGAGTTAAAACCATTCAAAGACAGGGTCAGAAGTCTTCAGGTAAGTCTCCTGAAGATTGTTTGTAAATAGCTTAACGTCCCGACAGCAACAAGGCTTTCTCAGGACGTGCCTGCACTGCTTGTGAAAAATAAAATAAACAGAACATTGAATGTATGTCGCCAGCCGGTCCAATACGTTAAATAAACCTAAGACACGGGGCCTAAATAAAGCTAAGACCATTTAGCAACACACATCCAATATCAAGAGCTACAGGCAGTGCAGACAGTAGGGAGAGTTTAGAAAAGGAAAATACAGGTGAAAGGACAAAGGGTAGACAGAAACACATGCCCCAGAATAGAGAGGAAAACCCAGCCTGTGGGGCTGACCAGGGTGACCCTGGGAAGTAAAAAGTAGTTAACCCCACCCAAGTCCCCCAGGGCAGAGCCGGGTGGGGGGTCTCCTGAAGAGATATTACTGAGGGGTTATAGGACTTGACTAAAAGACGTAATTCCTCAAAGTTAACGTGAAAACCACGATAATTCCACTGAAGTATAGAGTACATGTTTAGGTCTTATGGGGGGGGGGGGGGGGAAGAAGAGTGACTTTCCCCCCTTTTCCTTTGCTTTGGAAGGAGTCTAAGAAACAGACCGGGGGGGGGGGGGGAGGAGGCCGGCTCCCGGGGCTTCTCTGGTTCTTCGGAGATGAGGGGAGTGAAGCTGCCGCAGCACCAGTTATGACAACTTCCACTCCCTCCATCCGCTCCTCCAATGCAGCATATTTATTTTGAAGGAGGACATCAGTGTCCCCCTTCTGGGCCCGTGCACACAGCGGTCCCGTAGCTTGCTTAGACTTGACGCCTTTGTAGTAGACAGACTGACAGGCTTGGGTGAGGGCTGAGGCTTAGGGGCAGCAGAAGGCAGCGCTACCGGACCGGTAGTGTCCGCCTTCTGCGTTCCCTGGTTCCTCGTCACCACCGGAGGAGGGTTACTCTCCAGGGGCGAGAGGAGCCTGGGCTCCGCCCCCAACCAAGAAGTTGGGATTTGACAGGAGAAGTCTTTGGTGGGGCGCTTGCCTGCCACCGCAGCACTGAAGGTAAATGCAGAGGTGCTACTGCTGTTTGAGGCAGCCTCAGCTGCACCAGGGCCTTCAACCAGGTTTTTGGTTGTTGTTTTTTTTTTTTTCATCTGCAACGAACAGCCCCTTCTCCACACGCACCTGCTGAATCTTGCACTCGGATATCCAACGAGGGCATTTCTTATCCAAGCCATATGCGTCCCCTGGCAATTCACACACAGGGGGGTGGCTGTGCAGGACTCAGCAAAGTGTCCTCGCTTAGTGCAACGGGCGCATGAAGCCTCTGCATGGTGGCATGTCTTCTGCCCATGGCCATACTTTTGGCACTTTAAGCACCGGAAGGGGAGAGGGACGTACTTCACTTTCAAGTGAATACCTCCCCAGATGGTAGTAGGAGGGGTGGGGGTGCCAAACGTCAGGATGATGGTAGGGAGACGGATCTCCCTACCACCTCGCTTGGAAACGAAGCGCCTGACTTAAGTCACCCCCTGCGACTTAAGGTTCCGTACAAGTTCATCTTCCGACAGTTCTGCCAAAGCTTGATCTTTTATCATACCTCTAGAAGAGTTCATCGTTTTGTGGGGTGTGACCTCCACTGGAGTGTCTCCGATGGAAGAGAGACTCAGTAGCCCGTTGGGGTGTGCCCGGGTACGGCACTTTACCAGCAAGTCTCCAGACCTGAGGCGCTGGGCATCAGGCTTGCCAACACGGCTCCTGAGGGTTTCCCCCACCAGGAAAGGATGCAGCATGGAAACAGGCTTCTTTTTCACTTTGATATGGACAATGAGGAAGCGAGGCCAGACGAGGCGTCGCTTCCTCACAATCATAGTCACTATCAAGTACAATGTCGGTGGCTATGTGCCGCTTTTGGGCCATTTTTGTGTTTTTGGTGGTTTCCAATTATAGTAACAGAGATATTCATCCCCCGCGGGTCCACGCCCACCACCGAGCCCAACAAGTAAAAGTGCATCTGTGGGCGGGTCTCCAGCCGACGCACGAGACTGCCCGAAAGATATACTCGGGGGGGGGCGGGGGGGGGGAGGGGGGGGGGGTAAAAGCCCGATTGTACCGCCTGAGCCACCGCCTTCAATCACATTGCTGAATGTAGGGGAATACTGGCGTAAAGTACCTAATCAGCAGCAGAGGCTATAGCATGGTGCTCCGTTTATCAACCTACATGTCAACAGTGGGATAGGGCTCAACGTGACAAGAGCCGATTGACTAGGCCGGTACTCCTAGCCTCCCGATTAAGTAGAAGTCAAAGCCAAAGTGAAGTGTTTCAGCCACCAGGATCAGTCCTCTTCTTCCCCGACACGGGTCTCTAAGCACGGCAAACACTTGGGATCCAAAGGAACAAAAACTAATGAGTATTTTTAAGGACCAATCCAACATGGTAAGACCTGACTGATTGTATTTTGCTTAACGTCCCGACAGCAACAAGACTTTCTCAGGACGTGCCTGCACTGCGTGTGAAAAAAAACTAAACAGAATATCGAATGTATGTCGCCAGCCGGTCCAATACGTTAAATAAACCTAACACATGGGGCCTAAATAAACTTAAGACCATTTAGCAACATACATCCAGTATCAAGAGCTACAGGCAGGGCAGACAGTAGGGAGAGTTTTTAAAAGGCAAATACAGGTGAATGGACAAAGGGTAGACAGAAAAACATGCCCCAGAATAGAGAGAAAACCCCACCCTGTGGGGCTGACCAGGGCGACCCTGGGAACTAAAACGTAGTTAACCCCACCTGTCCCCCAGGGCTGACCCGGGTGGGGGGGGGGGGGATAAGACCTGAGTTAGCACAGCTCCTTAAAAACTGGACCAGTGAAAAAGACTGAACAACATATCTGCTGACGTCAAGTCCTAATCCTGGACAAAGATGCACCCCTTCGCTAGCCCACTCAGTCAGTGACTTAGGAGATTACCCACCCACGCTACGTGGAGGCCGGTGCCGTAGTTTCCTGTTTTTCAGAAACGCAGTGTGCGGGGCACAGGCAGTTAAAACGGGATTAATACCAAGTGCGTGTTCTTCTATCTAAAACTATCGAGAGAGAACAAATGCGGGTTTCCCACAATCAATAAAACAATCAACTTTTTGTGAAACCGCTTTCAAAAACTTTCACTGAACGATCCATGCATTCTTCGTAAGAGATGGAGATGGAGGGGGGAGGGAGGGGGAGAGAGAGAAAGAGAGGGTAGGAATACATTACCACACTCAATAGAAACGACAGACATTTTGTGTATGACTGTTTTCTAACATATTATCTAACATATTCTATGAAAGATCTATGCGTTCCAGGGGCGGATTTTGGGGGGAGGGTGGTTTACAGGGGTTCCGAACAACCACCCCCCAAAAAAAAAAAAGTAATAATAAATAAATCCTTTAAAATGCTATAACAAAGTCCCTTTTGGGGGTGTTTAGACCCCCAGTCTAGCGTCGAGGCCTTTTGTATCAGGTTGAAGGTACCAAACAAAAAGCTGGACCCCCACCCGCCTCCCTCGAGGCAACTGATCCGCCCCTGCGTTCCTTCAAAGAGGAGAGGGTGGGGTCTGAGGTGTCAAGTGTTTCACTGGCTACTATAACGTCTTGTAAACGACCTCACTATACATGGCTGCCACACTACTGCTCAAAAGCCGTAAGGTCCAAAATCACAGGCCAACACATTTATTGAGCCTTAATGTGTTTGATAATAATTACCACAATCTAGCACCTCATTCAGGATGTGAAAAGAAACAGTTTAACGCACGTGAATAAAGCTTTTGTTTTGTATACTTCACAGAACACGTTAAATCCTGCCTTCTTTGACAGAGTCATGCGCGGCAAACCAGCCTGCACTCAGGAGACATCTTGATCTGACAACAAAACAAACGACACTTCCAGCCGTTGACACGACTGTGTGCCGGTCTGTGATTTTGGACCTTACGGCCTAACGGCCGTAAGGTCTAAAATCACAGACTGGCACAACATTTCGCGAGGCCCTTCATGCCTCACGTACAAGCTGCGAGTTTGAGTGTCGAAACATGGACCACTTGCATGGGGGGACGTTGTCTGTTTTGGGTGGAATTATCTTTCTTTTGAAATTAAACAAACATGAAGACGTTACGGTCATCAAAGGCAGAGGAGGGGGTGGGGGAGGGAGAGCGAGAGAGAGAGAGAGAGGGGGGGGGGGCATTCAGTAAGACCTTGTCACGAACGTTGTGATTAAAAATGTGCATTTTGCACATTTCTTTTCTTGGAAAGGGGGGGTGGGAGGGGTGTCACACTAGACGTGCTCTGGTCCGAAAACGTGGCCATACCCGAACACAGTCGCGACCAATAGCAGTGAATGGGTTAATCACGACAGCGTGTCTGACATCTTTGTTCACCTATTTGCCCCCACGGCTTCAAATTTTAGAAGTGTCACCTAACGACAATGTCGATGGATCGCCCGTGATAATTAAAGGGTAGTACCCGATGGCGCCAAGCTAATCTGGCACTACACTTGAATTATCTAAGTCGATCCATCTCCTGCTGTACTGCGTCGGCGCTCGATGGATTAATTCAACGCCAAAGTGCCCCAGACGTCCAGAAAACGTGGATACGACGTGCACCAGTAGGAGACATAGATTCTCACGGGTCTCCGCAGATCTATATCTCACGCAGTAGGATCTTGTCCACTTGTATCTGCCTGGCAGTGTAGGGGTTATACGTTTGGTGCCAGCTTTATTATTTCACGTTAGACTTTGGTCTGGTCCATCCATCTCCCGAAAAGCGAACTATGTGATTCTAAAAACTAAGATGTGCGGCTGTAGGAACTTTGCCGGACTCTCCAGCGAAAAGTTCAACACTGGACGAAGCATCCCCCCAACCCCCACCCACCTCCCCCAGTAGCAAAATGTCTTCAGGCCCACAACGGCCGCAGTGGGCCCGCGCACAGCCGTGCGCGGGCCCACTGCGACCGTCGTGGAGCCGAGGATTTTTGCTTACTGGATCAATAGATACGTTTCGACTCGGACCACATTCGAACACTGCGATCCTTGGGAATTGGACATCCCCGGGGCCGGCCTCAACGAGAACTATTCTGGTTGCAGCATCTACGTTTTGCGACACACACACAAAAATGTGGGGCAAGTGCGTACAAAAATGTCTCCCACGATGTGCGAGTTATCTGAATACGTATTTCATTATTGTGACAAGTGTATGCTTACCGTTTGTAAACAGCCAACGTAATGAGAGCAAACAGATAAATTCTTACACGCTTGCCAGGCCTAAACCCCGATTACATCCTCAGTTAAAGGGGTCAAAGAGCACGAAAATGAAAAAAAGATCGTACCAGCAAAAGGTATAGATTCTCATGAGCCCCTGCTGTCGCAGGGGCTCATGAGAATCTATACCTCTTGCAATTTTTTTTAGGATGTCCGAGGCGTTTCTTTGTCGAACTGGAGTAGAGATCTGTTTGCTTTTCATAAACAAGCAATTCAATGGATTTCATGTATCTTGCATTCCAGTTCCAAAGGCCGACCCCTATTTTGCACTCTTGTCCCGCCAGTCACTTGTCTGCTTACTTTAAGAAAGGCATCGCCCATCTCTCTACTTTTTAGGATCTTTTGTGATTTATACATCACGTTGCTTATTAACTTAATATATCATCTGAACTATTTCCATCTAAGATATTTCATCTAAAATGTTTCATCTAAAATATTTCATCTCAATGTCGCCACAATTTGATAAGTACAGTCTATTGTTTAGCTAAGTTTTAAATTTTATTCTGGATACTAGTAGAAAAACGTGTATGTTTGAGCAACAAAGAAAAGAAATGCAAGTGACTTGCAGTGATGGGAAAATTATCCACAATGATGACAACTCTTGGATATAGTGCCCGGTTAGCTGAATGTCTAACTCATTCTGCCCGCGACACACCACAGCAAGATATGGCTCGACCATGATAGTTCAAGAGTGGTGGCAGAATAGCTTGGCGCCTATATAGGCGCCAAGCTATTCTGCCACCACCCTTGAACTATCATGTCAACCTGTCTCATGGATTGTAATGCAGTCCTCAGAGGATAACTCTACAATGTGGCTATTTTGTACCTCGGGCACAATGAGCTACATGACAAAAACAAAATCTTGTTGAATCTCTCTGAAAATGTTCAGTCCCGACTCTCCATGTCGCACCAGTTGTCTCCTCAATTCGCTGCAACCAGTGCGTCTTTATGTAAGAAGTACGCACCGACCACCTCCAAGCACACAACAAACCCTAGACACCTCTGTCATCAAGCAAATAATTCTTTCACTCCATGAAATAAAGCACCGCGACCACATGATAGAGACCTCCGTGTGCGCACAGCTGTCACCACAAAACTTGAAACGGAAAACATACATCTGTCGACGGCACAACAAACCATTCACGGCGACATCAAATAGCGCGGCATTTGTATACGTATTCATGTTGAGAGGAAATACCTCAACAGTGCGTTGTGAAACCCTTCACTGACGACAAAAGATAAGCCTTTCTCTGCCAATGATCGTGAGATTGGGTGTCCAATCCTTCCAAGAAACATGGATTCAAAGTAGTATCAGCAAGACATAGATCTTCATGGGCCCCCGCGGCTGCGGGCGCTCATGAGGATCAATGTCTCTTGCAGATGAATGGTGTACTCAATTATCTCGGCAGTGAAGGAGTTAACGCATAGATCCTCGTAAGCTCCTTCATGTATCAGTGGGTTTTTTTTTCTTTCTTTTTCTCCTGGACTGATAACAAATCCCCTGCGATGTTGTTTTATTTATTTAGAGACGCTTCACCGGTGAAATTTTTCGAGCAACCTTAAATTCATTGGCTGAAAGCTTACTTCTCTCCCTCCCCCTCTCCCTCCCTCCCCCTCTCCCTCCCTCCCCCTCCCCCACCCACACACCCACCCACACCCACACCCACAGAAATGTGAGCGCTGGTACAGTACTCTTATTTTAGGCCCTCTCTTGTTTTTAATCTTTATTAATGACTTGCCTTTGTGTATCTCACAATCAAATGTGCGATGCAATTGGTTTGCAGACAACGCTACTCTCAACGTGTCGTCGGCAAAAATATCTACAATTAACTCTTCTTTGAAACATAGTCTGTTAGACGTCTCAAATTGGTGCCGAGACAACTACATGATACCTAACCCATCTAAAACAGCGTGCATGTTAATCACTACACGTCAAAAGTACCAGATAAACCCACCATAACTTAGCCTTTCCCTTAACTGTGAGCCGATTAAACAAGTTAAGGAGCGCCGGCTGTTAGGCGTCATTATAGACGATCAATTGACATGGCATGCGCGTGTAAACAGTGTGTGCAAAATTGTGTCCAGAAATCTATTTCTCCTTTCAAAACTTATTGACGTTACGAATTCACCGACTAGAAAACTCTTCTTCAGCGCTTACATCCAGTCCCACATTGACTACGCATCTACAGTCTGGGTCGGGTGTAGTGGTGCGTGCTTAAAGAGGGCAGCCAAACTAATCCTTCCTAATAGCAGGGACAGCACCAACGAGCGACGCAGGGCCCTTGACATGCTTCCGTTACGTAACATCTTTCTGTTCAATAAGGGCGTGTTAATGATTAATGATTGTGGGCATTGGGCAGATGTTCACATCTGCACGGGACATAGACGACCCCGCCCTCCACGAGTCCCCTGCTGCCTTGCAGGACTGGCCGCTTGGCTGCGGAAAGGCTAAGGGAGGAAAACCCTGACATCAAAGCCCCCGTGTCTCCGGGGAAGGTTTTTGAGCCAGAGACTAGGACAAGGACAGTCTGATATAAAACCTACGACCCGAGGACCTCGATGCCACCGTCCTAGCGTGCTAGGCCATGGCAGACGAACCAAGGGTTTAAAGGGTGGGGCCAGTACTGCGCACACTGCACTCCACCAAAAAGCTCCACCGCGCAGGCTTTAGGAAACGCCCACGGACCATGACAACGACCTTTCCAAGTCCTGTAGCGATGGGCAAGGGGCGAAACGGCAGGTGAAAGATGTCACTGGAAGCCGCAGTCTCAAACCTGCATGCAGGCGGTTCAGGATATTGGTCGCCTGATGTTGACCTGGGGATGACAACGTCACTCGGCACACCCTGAACGACCAAGCAGCCTTCTCTAGGGACAGCACTGCTTGCTCCACACGGAGAGGGGCCTAGAAAAGGTGGCCTAACCAAAGCTCATCCCCTCGTAACCCCAGTTGGCTAGCCGCGGTCAACGGGCATCTTCTCCTGCGGTCAGAAAACAAGAAAAAACAATGGATCCACTTTCATGACGACCACGACCGGACTCAACGTAGCATGCTGGAACATCCGAACCATGCTCGACACAGCAGACAGCGGACGCCCTGAACGTCGCTCCGCCCTTATTGCCCATGAATTGCGGAGGTTAAACATCGACATCGCCGCGCTCAGCGAAGTACGCCTCCCGGAGGAAGGCAGCCTCCAAGAACTTGGCGCTGGCTACACCCTCTACTGGTCAGGCAGGCCTGCATCAGAAAGACGGCTCTCAGGCGTGGGCTTCATGGTCAAGACCCCCATTGCGAATAAGTTGGAAAACCTACCAATGGGTCACTCCGACCGCATCATGTCCATGCGCCTCCCACTGAGACACCAGCAATACGTCACCCTTCTCAGTGTGTACTCCCCAACCCTCCTGGCAGAGCCTGCAGAAAAAGACAAGTTCTACTCTGACCTGCGCAGCCTCCTGCAGAGCACCCCCGCAGACGACAAAGTCATCATCCTTGGCGACTTCAACGCCAGAGTGGGCCAAGACTCTGAAGCCTGGAAAGGAGTCCTCGGCAAGCATGGCGTTGGGAACTGCAATGACAATGGCCGCCTGCTGTTGGAGTTCTGTGCAGAACAGCAACTTGTCATCACCAACACTACTTTCCAGCAAAAGGACAGTCGAAAGACCACCTGGATGCATCCTCGCTCCAAGCACTGGCACCTTATCGACTATGTCCTTGTGCGTCAGAGGGACCGCAGTGACGTCCTCCTCACCAGAGTGATGCCCAGTGCAGAGTGCCACACTGACCACCGCCTTGTCCGCTGCAAACTCAGGCTCCACCTCAAGCTGAAACCCAAGAAAAGAGGCCCCCTCAAGAAAAAGCTTGATGTCGCCAGCCTTCAGCGTGATGACAAGAAAGCTGCCCTTCAGACAGATTTACAGCGCATGCTCAAAGACACAGTTGATCCAGCAGACTCCTCCCCTGAAACACTCTGGGAGCAACTGAAAACTGCTATTGTAAAATCTTCTGTGGAAGTCTTGGGCTTTGTTAGAAAGAGGAACAAAGACTGGTTTGACGAAAACGACGTGGAGATCCAGGAACTTCTAGCAAACAAAAGAGCCGCCCACCAGGCCCACCTAGCCCAGCCTTCCTGCCCTGTGAAGAAATCTGCCTTTCGCCTCATCTGCAGCAGTCTCCAGCTCAAGCTTAGAGAGCTCCAGAACGAGTGGTGGTCGAGACTGGCACAGAGGACCCAGCTTTGCGCTGACAACGGTGACTACAGGGGCTTCTATGAAGCACTGAAAGCAGTGTATGGCCCTAGGCACCTGGTACAAAGTCCCCTGCGAAGCGCCGATGGACAGGCACTCCTCACAGATAATACCTCCATCTTGAACCGCTGGTCAGAATACTTTCAGGACCTCTTCGGCGCTGAGCGCACTGTTCAAGAAACAGTCATCCTCCAAATCCCACAGCTCCCACTAAAGGTTGAATTGGACGAACCGCCCACCGCCGAAGAGACCCACACAGCCATCCACCAGCTCAAGAGTGGCAAAGCAGCAGGCATTGACGGAATCCCGCCAGAGATCTGGAAACATGGAGGCCCAGCACTGCACAACAAGCTCCATGACCTCTTTCTCTGCTGCTGGGAGAAAGGAACACTACCAAAGGATCTCCGTGATGCAGTCATCATCACCCTATACAAGAACAAAGGAGAGAAATCTGAATGCTCTAATTATCGTGGAATTACCCTGCTGTCCATTGCCGGGAAAATTCTCGCAAGGCTGCTCCTGAATCGGCTGGTACCTGCCATCGCTGAAGACCACCTCCCAGAGGGCCAGTGTGGCTTCAGAGCCAACAGGAGTACCACCGACATGGTCTTTGTGCTGAGACAGCTTCAGGAGAAGTGCCGCGAGCAGAACAAAGGGCTGTACGTAACGTTTGTCGACCTAACAAAAGCATTCGACACTGTGAGCAGGCAAGGCATGTGGCAGATCCTGGAGCGACTTGGCTGTCCCCCAAAGTTCCTAAGCATGATCGTCCAGCTCCACGAGGACCAGCAAGGCCAGGTTAGACTCAACAGTAACCTCTCAGAACCATTCCCCATTATCAAC
>BTPG01000005.1:204792085-204852085 GCA_036245525.1 Semisulcospira habei
GTTGAAATCTTGGTTCATTCGAAGACCAAAAGCTATCACCATCCCAGGAACATGGATACAAATTGGTATCAGCAAGAGCATAGATCCTCAAAAGCCCCGGCATTCGCGGGGGCTCCTGAAGATCGATGTCTCTTGCAGCCGGATCGTGCTAACTTTAGTCTCGGCACTGAAGGAGTAAAATGCATGTCGCCAGCCGGGCAAGTAAAATGCATGTCGCCAGCCGGGCAAGTAAAATGCATGTCGCCAGCCGGGCAAGTAAAATGCATGTCGCCAGCCGGGCAAGTAAAATGCATGTCGCCAGCCGGGCAAGTAACATGCATGTCGCCAGCCGGGCAAGTAACATGCATGTCGCCAGCCGGGCAAGTAACATGCATGTCGCCAGCCGGGCAAGTAACATGCATGTCGCCAGCCGGGCAAGTAAAATGCATGTCGCCAGCCGGGCAAGTAAAATGCATGTCGCCAGCCGGGCAAGTAAAATGCATGTCGCCAGCCGGGCAAGTAAAATGCATGTCGCCAGCCGGGCAAGTAAAATGCATGTCGCCAGCCGGGCAAGTAAAACGCATGTCGCCAGCCGGGCAAGTAAAACGCACGTCGCCAGCCGGGCAAGTAAAATGCACGTCGCCAGCCGGGCAAGTAAAATGCACGTCGCCAGCCGGGCAAGTAAAATGCACGTCGCCAGCCGGGCAAGTAAAATGCACGTCGCCAGCCGGGCAAGTAAAATGCACGTCGCCAGCCGGGCAAGTAAAATGCACGTCGCCAGCCGGGCAAGTAAAATGCATGTCGCCAGCCGGGCAAGTAAAATGCATGTCGCCAGCCGGGCAAGTAAAATGCATGTCGCCAGCCGGGCAAGTAAAATGCATGTCGCCAGCCGGGCAAGTAAAATGCATGTCGCCAGCCGGGCAAGTAAAATGCATGTCGCCAGCCGGGCAAGAAAAAGAAAAGACGGAAAAAAAAACGTAAGACGCTTCACCTTTATTCTAATATAATGTATCGACCCCTGGTTTACAAAAAAAAAAAAAAAAAAAAAAAAGCTAATCAGGCACTATCTTGAATTATCATGGTCGATCCATTAGCTGCTTTAAAGCGTCGGTTACTAAAATTTAATGGGTCATTTCACCGTTTCATAAGCTTCTAGTTTGCTTTGTCTGGAGAACTCTTCTCTATTGTGTGATGTGTTATTGGTATAATAGTGAGCTATGTAAACCAAACGATCGAATGAAAACCCAAACCAAACTAATACGCATCTAGAAGATTTTCAATACAGTCAAACCTGTCTATAACGGAGGAAACCTGTCATGCTTGACTGAGCATACGCGAGTGACGTAAAGGCGCGTCGGGACCTCAGGCGACAGACGGAGTACAACCTTTCACTGGTGACTGAGCTTACACAAGCGGCTGCTGTATGGAGGGTCAAGTGGAGGTCGGTTGGTTGGTTGTACTTTGCTTAACGTCCCGACAGCAACAAGACTTTCTCAGGAGGTGCCTGCACTGCTTGTGAAAAAAACCTAAACAGAATATTGAATGTAAGTCGCCAGCCGGTCTAATACGCTAAATAAACCTAAGACCATTTAGCAACACACATCCAATATCAAGAGCTACAGGGAGCGCAGACATTAGGGAGAGTTTATAAAAGGAAAATACAGGTGAACGGAACACGTGCCCCAGAATAATGGGGAAACCCCACCCTGTGGGGGCTGGCCAGGGTGACCCTGGGAACTAAAAAGTAGTTAACCCCACCCGTCCCCCAGGGCAGACCCGGGTGGGGGACAAGTGGAGGTCGGGGGTGACAACAGCAGGCCGCAAGCGTTATGCACAGGTAGCCTTTGTATGAAGTGTCGTTATACGGGAAAAGGAAGGAGTTACCTGACCAAGATCCTCATCGCTTTCCTTGGAGCCATTTATCTTCGAGAACGGTAGATTGATAGATAGATTGTACATTGCTTAACGTCCCGACAGCAACAAGGCTTTCTCAGGACGTGCCTGCACTGCTTGTGAAAAAAAAACCAACAGAACATTGAATGTATGTCGCCAGCCGGTCAAATACATTAAATAAACCTAACACATGGGGCCTAAATAAAGCTAAGACCATTTAGCAACACACATCCAATATCAAGAGCTACAGGCAGTGCAGACAGTAGGGAGAGTTTGAAAAAGGCAAATACAGGTGAATGGATTGATTGATTGATTGTACATTGCTTAACGTCCCGACAGCAACAAGGCTTTCTCAGGACGTGCCTGCACTGCTTGTGAAAAAAACCCCAACTAAACAGAACATTGAATGTATGTCGCCAGCCGGTCAAATACGTTAAATAAACCTAAAACATGGGGCTTAAATAAAGCTAAGACCATTTAACAACACACATCCAATATCAAGAGCTACAGGCAGTGCAGACAGTAGGGAGAGTTTTAAAAAGGCAAATACAGGTGAATGGATCTCGGGTAGACAGAAACACATGCCCCAGAATAGAGAGGAAAACTCACCCTGTGGGGCTGACCAGGGTGACCCTGGGAACTAAAAAGTACCTAACCCCACCCAAGTCCCCCAGGGCAGACCCGGGTGGGGGAGGTGAATGGACAAAGGGTAGACAGAAACACATGCCCCAGAATAGAGAGAAAAACCCACCCTGTGGGGCTGACCAGGGTGACCCTGGGAACTAAAAAATACCTAACCCCACCCAAGTCCCCCAGGGCAGACCCGGGTGGGGATCTTCGAGAACGGCCGATCAGTAGACACCAAGCACGCCTACGATGGGCAACGCATCGGCATCTTCGATCTCACTCGCTCACACTCACAGGAATATCAGTTCAACTCATTCGAGACGTGCTGCATAAGCATTACACGCCTCAAATAAAGCAATAATTATATGCACAAGCTAATAATTTACCCCTTTACCAGCACAGACATAAATACTGCGCTTCATTTGCCGCACGCATATTTACAACACAAAATAACGCCCAAGACACATATTACAAAAAGCTAACGATTGATATTACTAAATCCTCCATGCCCAACAACGAAAACTCCCCCCTTCCTACCAAACATAACGAAATCCCATTACTTACCACTGCCATCCACAACCTCTGCACTCAGGCAAATGCAGTTCCCTACACAGTCAATCCACTCCCCTTCCGGCTCTACCACCTTGGACCCTCCTGACAGCCTCTCTCAACACATATCTATCTATCTATCTAGGGTGGTGTCCCTGGCCGTAGACATTGGTTAGTTAGGAAGTGTGCCGATGTGTTTTTCGAAAAAGCATCCATCAACACCAGCGCCGCAAACTACGATAAGGTAAGACCCAAAAAGGCCGGCTACTTACTGCTTTTTTCTCTATTGGACTGACTAGGGTCGACTCTAGGCCTGAAGATCATGGCGTCCAGCCTGATTAGCAATCAGCAATCAAAAAGCAATCAAAAAGGCGGGAAAAACGCCAACCGCCAAGAGAGAGTGGGTCGCTCCAGCGAAAGGCGGCTGACCCGCCGGGCAGCCGCCTAAGATTGATTGATTGTACATTGCTTAACGTCCCGACAGCAACAAGGCTTTCTCAGGACGTGCCTGCACTGCTTGTGAAAAAAAACAACTAAACAGAACATTGAATGTATGTCGCCAGCCGGTTAAATACATTAAATAAACCTAACACATGGGGCCTAAATAAAGCTAAGACCATTTAGCAACACACATCCAACATCAA
This sequence comes from Semisulcospira habei, assembly GCA_036245525.1. Lineage (NCBI taxonomy): Eukaryota > Metazoa > Mollusca > Gastropoda > Semisulcospiridae > Semisulcospira > Semisulcospira habei. The sequence continues at coordinate 204,795,778 of BTPG01000005.1, forward strand.
GAGCTACAGGCAGTGCAGACAGTAGGGAGAGTTTTAAAAAAGGCAAATACAGGTGAATGGACCTCGGGTAGACAGAAACACATGCCCCAGAATAGAGAGAAACTCGCATTGTGGGGCTGACCAGGGTGACCCTGGGAACTAAAAAGTACCTAACCCCACCCAAGTCCCCCAGGGCAGACCCGGGTGGGGGACAGCCGCCTAAGAACGAAGCGGGGAGGAAGAGTCAATCTCTTCCCTCCTCAGCGTCTCAGAGGTGGGTTCAGATGACAACTCCGTTGCTAGCAGCGCGGAAACGGCATCCACCCTCGTCGGGGACCTGGGCTATCATTTCCAGGTCGTTAAAAGACGGGTTAAAAATCGCAAGGTTAACAAAGGAGAACTAAACATGTTCCCATTCCCAGTGCTCGTCGCACCCGACGACGATTCCCCAAACTGTTCAACATAAAGCGTAAAACACACGACGCTCTATCTGAAGTTCACGACGCTCTATCTGAAACCTTGGGCCACAAAACGTAAAACAGCTTCACGACGCTCTATCTGAAACCTTGGGCCACAAAACGTAAAACAGCTTCACGACGCTCTATCTGAAACCTTGGGCCACAAAACGTAAAACAGCTTCACGACGCTCTATCTGAAACCTTGGGCCACAAAACGTAAAACAGCTTCACGACGCTCTATCTGAAACCTTGGGCCACAAAACATAAAACAGCTTCACGACTCTCTATCTGAAACCTTGGGCCACAAAACGTAACACAGCTTCATGACGCTCTATCTGAAACCTTGGGCCACAAAACGAATAGCTTTCAGAAGGCGGATTTTGATCAGCTGCGCCACAGCTGAGACTCAGACAATGGCGCTTAGTAAAAGGAGCTTAGGTGGGGACGGAGAATCACAAAAAATGCACCCCAGAACCCGCGTGCTGAAGCGGCTCACCTTCAGAGACGGCCAGCCGAGCCGCGCCATCCCCAGCGAGGAACTCCCAAATGAGGCCTTGATAATCGGCGAGAACGTTTGAGTGAGCCGATTCAGTTAGTTATTGGGGGTTTAACGCCGAGCAGGCGACTTAGGCCATCTCACGGAGGGTGAGCCGATTCAGAATGCTTAACTGATATCATACTGAGACTAAAGTTTAAAATGTGTACACTGCCATATGCAAGCTACATTACAGTGCTTACAGATAAGGATATAATAGATATAAATGGCTTTAGTTCAAGGGTGGTGCCAGAATAACTTGGCGCTAGACGCTTATATTCACTTATAGTCATACACTACACCATAGGTTTAATGTATTTGTGTTCGAATTCATCAGTTTATGTTTTCACCCCAACGATAGACTCCCAAAATGTAAACATCACCGAACTACAAGAAGTACAGATTTTCATAATTATTATGCCCCCGCAGTTGCTGGAACTCATGAGGATCTATGCCTCTTCCTGACACCACTTTGAATCCATGTTCCTTGGACATTAGCGTTTTTAGGTCTTGAAATAGCGAAGATTGCAGAAGATAAGTCTGTGTTAGCTGGCACTGAAGGGGTTATTTTACGAGACCGTGAAAGGCCTGGCTATCCCCACGAAGCGTGGAGTCGACCTTGGCAAAAGGGTGGAGGAGATCATGACACACTTTCAGCAGAAAGATCCCACTATTACGGATGTTTGGCGATTATACCTGGACGTAAGTCACATAACCTCCGAGGGCGCGACCGCCGAACAAAGCACAGTGAACTGGCTCGGATGATGCCTCCGGGTGAATTTGGACCCGTTGGAGGAGACTTGCAAAATCCTCGCAGTACTGACCAAGTGCCCCAAGATATCGGTTGTTTCTGGTCCCAACACATGTAGCAAACCATACTGGCCGAACCTGGCTAGGACTGAATTCGACACGCGCGGTCGAGCTGTCGAGGGTTACGTCATCTCCGGGAACGGGTTTTCAGATTGGCGACGGTCCAGGAATGTCTATAATCGTTCACGATGAATGTTTAACTCATTCGAGACGTGCCACCTACGGATACGCGGCGGTTCACCGCGTATCCCTAGGCGGCACGTCTCGTATGAGTTAATCACTGCTGAGACAGTGGAAGTCCACAAATCCATCTTGCGAGGTGCGACACATCAGTCGCGGTCACCCCCCCCCCCCCCCCCACTCACCCCCTCCTCCTTAAAATGGTTATAAGAACGACTTGCCTGCTGTGCATCAATGGTGCGCAGTGGATGAGCCTCACCTAACACTTGCAAAATCGGATTATTACAAAGAACCACGTGACGCCAAGCTCGAACTTTTCTGAAGATCTATACCAACACCAATTTTGTTTTCGTAGTTCGGAGAGCACTCGATCAAATCGTAACTTCTAATTACTTGACAGCAAATCATGTGGCAGAGATTTTTTTGTTCAACTTGAAATGTTTTGATTTTTTTTTTTTTTACTTTACCTTAGAAACGAAAGGCATTTTCTTTTCGTCGCGCTGGGTTTGAATTCATAAAAACGCTGGTGGTGGGACACAGCACTGCCTTGCATTCCTTCATATAAACGCTGGTGGTGGGACACAGCACTGCCTTGCATTCCTTCATATAAACGCTGGTGGTGGGACACAGCACTGCCTTGCATTCCTTCATAAAAACGCTGGTGGTGGGACACAGCACTGCCTTGCATTCCTGCATATAAACCCTGGTGGTGGGACACAGCACTGCCTTGCATTCCTTCATAAAAACGCTGGTGGTGGGACACAGCACTGCCTTGCATTCCTTCATATAAACCCTGGTGGTGGGACACAGCACTGCCTTGCATTCCTGCAAGGTTTAACTCATTCGAGACGTGCCGCCTCCGGATACGCGGCTTTAAGCCGCGTATCCGGAGGCGGCACGTCTCGAGTTAGTTATTTGGGTTTAACGCCGAGCATCTCACGGCGGGATGGGTAAAAATCTGGTCAGCCAGACTAAAAGCAAGGTCTTAAGACAAGATGTAATATAGCTTAAAAATCAGGCTAAAATGTCGCACATGTCTTTAAAAGAAACGTCTACAGACTCTCAAAAAGGGCAATTAAAAAAATTCACATAGTCTATGAATGCTCAGATCTTGTTAAAAATATTGCATTCTCTCAAGAAATTGAAGATTTTGTCCGGGGGAACATCCCGGAACAAAACCTTCAAGGAGTCTGCTGTGAAGTGTTTATATCTCGTGTCAATTAGATCAGCACAATACATCAAAAAGTGTCGAACAGAAAACTGCTCATCACAGGCAAAACACCATGGACGCTCATCCTGTTTAAGTAAGTAAGAGTGCGTAACATACGTGTGCCCGATGTGGAGCCGAGTAAGGACAGTCTCCTCACGGCGGCTGCCGCAGCGGAAAGGTAGACTGTCGGACACCGTAGGAAGAGCTTCATGAAGCCTTGTTCCCTTCCTCTTTGTCCCACTCGGACTGCCACTCGCGGGCTATGTTGGCAGCAGAATCTGCGATTCTGCTGCCTTCGATGCCCACATGGCCCGGGACCCAAATAATAATGATGTCATAATATTCCTTCATCAAGTCTGCGTAGAGCTCTCTAATCTGCACCAGCAGTAGATGGTCTGTTCCCGCGCCCTGAAGGGCCTGCAGGGCAGAAAGAGTCAGACAGAATCAGGAAGTTCCTTTCCCGAGACTGATAGGCATGCTTGAGTGCCAGCAGAATTGCCTGCAGTTCTGCACTAAATACAGAGGAATGGTCAGGGAGGCGGAGCTTAAATGGGCGTCTAGGATGGCGAGAGGACACTGCAGCCGCAGCAACTCTCCCATCCTCAGACTTGGACCCATCCGTATAAAGACGACAATAGCCAGGAAAAATTGAAAGCAGTTCATTGAGGCACTGTTGGTATATGGCTGATGGAGTACAATCCCTTCTTGTGGGCGGTCAAGTCCAGCAAGATGTCAGGAACTGGTAGTAGCCAGGGTGGAGTGACGTGTTGCAGAGATCCGAAACTTTGTCCAGGTCCACTCCGGCCACCTGCAGATGAGGTCGGACACGGAAGGAAAGTGGACGGACAGCTCCCTATTGGGCATCGTAAATCTCTGCAAACGACGGGTTAAAAACACAATAATAGGCAGGATTGTCTGGATGGGCCTTCAGCCTCAGAACGTAGCTGAGCATGAGGCGGATGCGGCGGAGCCTGAGAGAAGGCTCCCCTGCCTCGGCATACAGACTAGGAACTGGAGATGTCCTGAAGGCTCCCAGACATATGCGCAGACCTTGATGGTGAATTGTGTTCAGACGTTGTAGAACAGACTTGGAAGCCGATCCATATAGTTTTACATTATACCATAGAGCCGAAGGGTCCTGTACAGTCGAAGTAAGACAATGCGGTCTGCACCCCAGTCAGTACGACCAACGACACGAAGAATGTCGAGGGCCTTCTGACAAGAGGTTCTAAGGTAGTTAACATGGTTGCAGAAGGTCAATCTTTTGTCAAAGATGACCCCCAAAAACTTTACCTCTTCGGCCACCTTAATTGGCACTCCAGCAATGCTCAGACTAGGTTCTGGAAAAAAAATTTCGTCTGGTTAGTAAAATGCACACTGACTGTCTTGGAGGCCGAGAACTTGAATCCGTTGAGAGACACCCACCCCTGGATGCGATCAACGCACAGCTGCAAGCGCCTCTCAAGGGACACAAGTCCTCGACCTCGTGCACACAAAGCAAAGTCGTCCATAAACAAAGAGCATTCAGAATCATCCTTGACGGCCTTTACAATGTTATTTATTTTAATGCTAAATAAAACAGGAGATAGAATGCTGCCCTGCGGGACACCCATCTCCTGTTCAAAGGAGTCGGAGAGGGTGGAGCCCACACGGACATGGAACGACCGGTTAGACAAAAAATTGTGAATAAAAACGGGTAGGTGCCCTTTAAAACCCATGTCCGACAAATCAGACATTATACCATACTTCCAGGTAGTGTCATACGCCTTTTCAAGATAAAAAAAAATTGCATAGACATGCTGCTTGTTGACAAAAGCATCTCGGATAAAAGACTCAAAGCGGACTAGATGGTCAGTTGTACTACGGAAGCGCCGGAAACTGCACTGGAGGTCTGTGATGAGACCCCGTGACTCAAGATGCCACACCAGAGCGGGCGTTGACCAAGCGTTCCATAGTTTTACATAAACATGATGTCAAAGCTATTGGCCGGTAGTTGCCCGGGTCGGAAGGATCCTTACCCGGCTTGGGGATTGGCACAACCACAGCCTGGCGCCAAGATGGCGGAAAACGACCGGTTATCCAGATATGGTTAAAGGCCTTGAGAAGTACAAGGAGTGAATCCTCAGGCAGATGAGTTAGGAGCTGATAATGGATGGTATCTAATCCAGCAGCAGAGTCAGTACATTTCTGCATGGCTTGCTGCAATTCTGAAAACGTAAAAGGGGCATTATAGTCTTCCGAGTTATCCGATATAAAATCACAAGTACAAGACTCTCGCTTCTCCTTTTCTCTCTGGAAGAAAGGTGAATAAATGCTCTGTTGAAGAATTATGGGCAATGGTGGAGGCAAGCAAATTGGCCACAGCCTTTTTATCCGTGACCAAACTGGCACCATCTCTAAGATGGCCGACAGAAGCCGAGCCATGAGTTAACCCGCTGACAGCGAGAAAGATCTCTTAACGTCTCGCACACCGTGCCGAAGGTGTCTTTGTTGTCGACAGGCCTGCAGAACGCACGTGACGCTGCTGCGGAGTCAACGACATCATCTCCAGCCAACCCAGGACGTGTGTAGTTAGTTTTTGGGGGCTTAACGCCGAGCAGGCAACTAAGGCCATGACCTCACCGCGGTTCCGTACGTGTGGCAGAGAGACCCCCAATATTTCACCACTAATTACACAACGCAAATAGCAAAAGCCTTCGCCAAATCCATCTCATCGCCATGCACCGAGCATTTTTAAAGTTCGGGAAACCACCGAACAAAAATAGCTTTCGAGTTATTACCCTTGCATCTAGCATACGTTGTAAACAACACACTGTCGTCTGCTCAGCCGGCAGATTTCAATATTACCAATATGCCACGATTCCAACAAAGCACCGAGCAACAAATTCAAGAACTAAAACGAAAATTCAGACCCAAAAACACGATAAAATCTAACAACACATCAGTTAACACTCTTCGTGATTACCTCAAAGAAACTAAGCAGGACGTTGGTTTCGAATTGTTTGAAAACAAAAAAAACTGAACGCGGTCCTTTCACTATCTGACCTCATGTGAACGCAGTAAAATAAAATCTTACCTTAAAATCCCTCTCAACACCAGTCCTCCTGTCAACAACGAGCGTTCTTTGGTATTCCTTTGCAGATATCCAAACGCACATGTGACTTTAGAATAAAACAATGACAATGTGCTGCACACTCGAAGCATCCCCTTCAAAAGCACAAGGCGCCATGCTAACACACACATGCTGTCACATGATCAAATGCCGATCACTTCATGTAAAAGTTCTTAACATTTTTCTGAGTCACACAGCAATCAAGAAGCACTCTTCTGTGTCAATGTCATACTTTGACGACCTTTTGTATACATTGCAGCTTAAAGCATCCTCTACACGAGCCAAAATAAACTTTTTACTCTCGAAGTTTGCGCGGCACGCGGAATCATGCTATGTCACTGTGATGAAACTCTATGCTCACGCATAGGGTTCACACAGAGGGTTTTGTATGGTACGGTTTTGTCAGCGGTTTGCCTTGGGACAGATATTCCGTGGGGGCACGAGGCCCACGTGAAATAGTAGAGAAACTATGCTATGCTATTTTTAATGGACATGGACTTTCAGCTCTCGCCGATTTCGTCCGGGCGGGGGGGGGGGGGGGGGTTATGTTCTGCCTGTTTACCGCCGATGTTCGCGCATCGCGTTTGTCACACACTTCGTCATGGCCGTCCGTGCCTTGGGGGGCTGGGTCGTTGGGGTAGCGTTGGCTCATTCGTGGTGTCTGGCTCTTGTTTCCTCCTTTGTAGTCACAGTCCAATGCCCGGCTCTTTCTGGCCCGCACCCTTCCTCTCCTATTGTTTGAAGGGATTGATTGATTGATTGTACATTGCTTAACGTCCCGACAGCAACAAGGCTTTCTCAGGACGTGCCTGCACTGCTTGTGAAAAAAAACTAAACAGAACATTGAATGTATGTCGCCAGCCGGTCAAATACATTAAATAAACCTAACACATGGGCCTAAATAAAGCTAAGACCATTTAGCAACACATATCCAATATCAAGAGCTACAGGCAGTGCAGACAGTAGGGAGAGTTTTAAAAAGGCAAATACAGGTGAATGGACAAAGGGTAGACAGAAACACATGCCCCAGAATAGAGAGATAAACCCACCCTGTGTGGGGCTGACCAGGGTGACCCTGGGAACTAAAAAATACCTAACCCCACCCAAGTCCCCCAGGGCAGACCCGGGTGGGGCTATTGTTTGAAGGGGGGGGGGGATTTTTACTAACCCCCCTATACGTGTTTCTGTATTTCTCTGGAGGGGGGGGGGGGTGTTGTACCCTCCCTTGCACAGGGAGTGCATGGACGAAGGATGCTAAACCTCCCTGGGGTCCCCATTTATTTTGATGGGTGGTTACCGTACGCAGGCGAGCGGGGAGTCATGCGGTATCGGAGTGCCAACTAGGGTACCTCGTCCCCCTGGGATGTCTTATCCCCCTATCCCGCAGAGTGGACCTTCCAGGAGTATCCCCCTCTACGGCCCAATACGGACGGGCGGACGGACCCCGGGACCGGCCGCCAGCTCCCGGGCGCGCCCCACTGAGGATCTCTGTGGGGGGAGGGGGGGAAGGGCGCACGCCACCGGTCGCCGGGACCCTCCGTCCGCTATGAGGGGGGGGGGGGGTGGTCAAAAAGCCTCCCGGGGCGACACCATTGAGCGGGCTTTCCCTCGAACTCCTGGGTGGGTGGGGGGGGAGGGGGGGGCTATCTTAACGTACCGGGGGCGGAAAACAAAGGAAAGTAACGTGTAAAGACAAAAAAACGAACAAACCACAAAAAGGGGTGATTTGATGGGTGGTTCTCGGGCCCCCCTCCCCCCCCCCCCCCCCCCCCCCCCCACGCCCGAGCGATTGATTGATTGATTGATTGTACATTGCTTAACGTCCCGACAGCAACAAGGCTTTCTCAGGACGTGCCTGCACTGCTTCTGAAAAAAAACTAAACAGAAAATTTAATGTATGTCGCCAGCCGGTCAAATACGTTAAATAAACCAACAACATGGGGCCTAAATAAAGCTAAGACCATTTAGCAACACACATCCAATATCAAGAGCTACAGGCAGTGCAGACAGTAGGGAGAGTTTTAACAAGGCAAATACAGGTGAATGGACTAAGGGTAGACAGAAACGCATGCCCCAGAATAGAGAGAAAAACCCACCCTGTGGGGCTGACCAGGGTGACCCTGGGAACTAAAAAATACCTAACCCCACCCAAGTCCCCCAGGGCAGACCCGGGTGGGGGACCGAGCGAACTCCCCGAGCCCCGGCGGGGGGGGGGGGGGGGGGGGAGAGAGCGACCGGTGACCGGGTGGTTGGCGATGGTGAGGATGATGACTTACTTTATTACCCTGGGGAGGGGGGGGGGGGGGCGGGTGCGGGACCATGAGGTGAAGTGGCGATGAGGATGACCTGTGTCGCTGTTTAGCCCTGTTGGGCCCACGGCAACACTTCGCGAGTGTATAGTTCGAGAATAAGTGGGGAGGGGCCGATGGGGGACGGGGTCCGCCACCGCATGACTTTGGGAGGGTGTTATCCTGCGCGTAGGACACCACCATCTTTGTTTATAAGGAGTGCATGGACGGTGGATGCTAAACCTCCTTTGTATGGCCTATTTTATTTAAGTGGTTGGCCCCCCTCTGCTCAGGCTGGCCTCCAGCCGCCCGGGTTTGTCTGCTCTCTATTTTCTCCCCCCTGTGTTCCTCCCCGTGCCTGTCCCAGGTTAGCTCCTGGGGGCCCAGTGCGGGTCGGGACTCTTCGGGGCGCGCCGCCGTTTCCCAACCTGGCCTGCCGTGTTGCTGGCCTCGGATCGCCCACCGCGGAGCCTCTGGGTGGGGTTTGGGAGTTAGGGGGTCGTATCTCCCCGGCCCTGGGGGACCCCCTGCGACTGGGCCTAGGGGGGGGGTAGCTGGTGCCCCCCTCCCCGGCCGGGGATTCCTTTAAAAAAAGGGGGAGGGAAAGCGGGGGTGTAGGGGGGGGATGATGAGGATGAGATGTTTTCTTTATTATCCGGGGAGGGGGGGGGGGGGGCGGGGGGCGTGTGCTTGGGCCATGAAATGAGGGGGTAGGAGATGATGGGTTCTCCCTCTCCCCTTACCCGCCGTCCCCCCGGCCTTTATGGGGGGCGGGGCGGGGCGGGTGTTCCCGGAGTGGATAGTGTACAAGAGGCTATGGGGGATGGGGTCGTGAGAGCAGGCACCGGGCAGTTCTGGGAGACCTGACTCGGGGGGAGGGGGGGGGGGTCTTCCCACTATCTGACGCTCTACATTTTGAACGCTCAGTTTGGGCTGCCCGGGCAGGGTGTTTGTGATGGGAGTTGAGAGGATGAGCATGATGGGGGGGGGGGGGGGTGTGGGACCCGCTTTATTGACAAGGCGGTTGGGGGGGGGGGGGGCGGGTGTCTGGCCATGATCGATGGTGGGGGGTGGTTGGTGGTGGGGAACCCCTTCTATCTCTCTTCTCTTTCATCCTTCAGTCTCCTTTCTTTAATTATCTTTCATGCCCACATTCGTCCTCTTTCTGACCATTCTTACCCCCGTTGTGCCCTGTCTATGTTTGAGCACTTCAGGCCCGGGGGTGCTCGAACGACGACGAGAACTATCCCCCGAACTTTACGCCACGATCATAGATCATCGGCTTAGTGCTAGGGGGGGGGGGGGGGTTGAAGTTGGTTGGTGTAATTCGTGGTGGGTTTGGTTAGATGTGATAATTAGATGTTAGATTATCACGTCGGACGCCAAGCTGGACAAGGAGCTTGACAGCAGGCTGGCAAAAGCGAACAGCGCTTTCGGGCGACTTTTCAAGCGGGTGTGGCACAATCAACAGCTGAAAACAGGCACCAAGATCAGCGTGTACAGAGCTGTGGTCCTCACCACCCTGCTGTATGGTTCCGAGTCCTGGGCCCTCTACCGCAGCCAACTACGACTCCTCGAACGCTTCCACCAGCGCTGCCTGCGTACCATCCTGGGCATTCACTGGAGTGACTATGTCACCAATGTCGAGGTCCTTGAACAGGCTGAAACCGTGAGCATCGAGGCTTTGCTGCTGCGGACACAGCTCCGCTGGGCGGGGCATGTCTCCAGGATGGAGGATCATCGCCTACCAAAGATCACCCTGTTCGGCGAGCTTGCTACTGGACACCGTGACAGAGGGGCACCAAAGAAGAGATACAAAGACTGTCTCAAGAAGTCACTTAGTGCCTGCCAAATCGACCACCACCAGTGGTCTTCGCTTGCTGTGGACCGTGACACCTGGCGCTCCACTATTTACAAGGCAGCTGTCTCCTTTGAGGACTCTCGCAGAGCTAGCCTTAAGGACAAGCGGCTCAGGAGAAAGAACAGAGATGCCGCAACTCAGAACTCTGGCCATACCTTCCCCTGCAGCCACTGCGGTCGAACCTGCCTGTCCCGGATTGGCCTCCGCAGCCACGAACAAGCCTGCAGACGTCGTGGGCAACTCCTATAAAATCTTCGTTCGCGAAGTCCAGCCAAGAGAGTGGTTAGATGTATTTAACTAGTGCGTGTATGTTAAGTAGTTGTGTACTTGGTGGTGGTGGACTACGTTTGGGGGTCGGGGTTTACGATGCCTTCTAAGATGAGGGGTGCGTTGGGATTGTTTGCTATTGTGTTTCTGGTTTGGTTTGTGATCGGGCAGTCTAGTAGCACGTGTTCCGATGTAATTATATGGTCGCATGTGCATACTAATTGGTTTGGGTGGACTAGGGTATCTCTCGCCCCCCAGCCGGATTCTTGCCAGTCGTGACTGATCTTTCCTTTTACCGGTGAGGAATGTGGGGTCTGTTGTAAAGTACCCTTGTGAGGTTTCTGCGCCTACCTCTTTTGGGTTGGTGAAATTCTTTAGTCCATAGGCTTTGAAAGGCAGGCCGTAGGGCATTTGACCTTTCGCTTGCTGAGAGGGGTAGGTTGAAAAAGGTCGATTCTTGGTCGAGGCCTTTCTTCGCCATCTTATCTGCCCGTTCGTTGCGACCCCCACGTGGGAGGAAACCCACATAATTTTGACCTTCTGACATCGTTCTGAGAGCTGGGCTGCCCTGAGTCTGATCAGATACGTTAGATCTTCTCTGAAAGAGTCCAGGGTTCTGAATCGCTTGTATTGCTGATAGCGAGTCCGTCACTATAAGTACGCGTTTGACTTTCTGTAGGTCATTTTTTATGACTTTAATGGCTCCCATGATGGCCGTGAGTTCCGCTGTAAAAACTGATTGAGTGGTCCGGCAGTTTTATAGCCCTATCCGATCTGTTGGGGACGTGGATACCTAGCCCGGTTGCGTGGGTGAGTGGGTCGCGGGATCCGTCTGTGTAGATAAGTGTGTAGTCGCTATATGTGGTGGTTCTTTTTATGTCGAATTCTGTTTTCATTTTGGGCCCATCGGTTTCTTTTCGGTATTTAGTGAGGTCCAGGTCTACTTCGATTTGCGGAAACTTCCATGGTGTATTTGTCTGTTGCTTCGGTATTTTAGTCGGTAGTTTGAGGTTTATGGTTTCTTCTACTTTTTGGACCGCTGCTTTGATTAGCGGTGTTTGGGTGGGTTGTCTTAGGGGCTTGTGGTTGGAGGTGAGGGTGAGCTTGGCCGGGTGGTCTTCTGGCATGCTTATTGTTTTATAGTATTGGTTTGCTGCCCTTCCCATTATCATGAGTGTTATGGGTTTTTGACCACATTCTGCCACCACAAGTAGGTTGGGGTTGTGGACCCCCAGGACCACCTTCAAGGCGTCTGCTTGTACTGCCATCAGTTTCTTAGTTTGGGTTTTGTTAAGGTTGGTAAGAAGTGGTGCTGCGTAGAGTAGCCTGGACATTACGTAAGCGTGGTAGAGGTTTAGTTGGTTGGTTGTACATGGTTTAACGTCCCGACAGCAACAAGACTTTCTCAGGACGTGCCTGCACTGCTTGTGAAAAAAAAACTAAACAGAATATTGCAAGTATGTCGCCAGGCGGTCTAATACGCTAAATAAACCCAAAACCCTTTAGCAACACACATCCAATATCAAGACCGACAGGCAGCACAGACAGTAGGGAGAGTTTAAAAAAGGAAAAAACAGGTGAATGGACCAAGGGTAGACAGAAACACATGCCCCAGAATAGAGGGGAAAACCCACCCTCTGGGGCTGACCAGGGTGACCCTGGGTAGAGGTTTAGGAGCGACTTGGGGTCGGTGCCCCAGTCTGCTCCGCTGACCTTGCGCATTAGGTTAATGGTAGGTTGGTTGTACATTGCGTAACGTCCCGACAGCAACAATACTTTCTCAGGACGTGCCTGCACTGCTTGTGGGAAAAAAAACTAAACAGAATATTGCATGTATGTTGCCAGCTGGTCTAATGCTAAATTAACCTAAGACCATTTAGCAACACACATCCAACATTAAGAGCTACACGCAGCGCAGACAGTAGGGAGAGTTTAAAAAAGGAAAATACAGGTGAATGGACCAAGGGTGGACAGAAACACATGCCCCAGAATAGAGAGGAAAATCCACCCTATGGGGCTGACCAGGGTGACCCTGGGAACTAAAAAGTAGCTAACCCCACCTAAGTCCCCCAGGGCAGACCCGGGTCGGGGCGCATTAGGTTAATACCTTTCCTGGCCGACCGACATATTTGGTCTATGTAGCGTGTCCAGTTGTTTGTAAATGTCGCTCCTAGGAATTTAATTTTTTGGCAATATTCTATGTCTATCTTCGCAATTTGTAGTTTGGGTGTGGGGGCTCTTATTTGGTATTTTGGGCTTTTATTAGTCCTGAAAATGATCGCTTGGGTTTTGTGCGGGGAGATTTTGAAGCCTGCTCTACTAGCCAGTTTTCTATTCTTGTCAAATCTTGTTGGAATTCTTGAAAACCTACTAATTCCCAACTGAAGTTTGTTTGCTTACTCTTGATTTTCCATATTAGTGAGGTGTCGTCTGCAAATTGCATTACTTTGTTGTGCCTAACGTGTTGTAGGCCTTGAGTAGCAGTGTGCATAGACGGGGGCTGAGCACCGAACCTTGTGGTACGCCGTTCTCTAGGGTGTGTTCCTTTGATAGCGCATTGCCTATTTTGACTGTTATTCGCCTGTCGGCCAGGAAGGATTTGACGAAGTTGTACATTTTGTTGGATATTCCTAGGTCGCCCAGTCTACTAAGTAGTTTATCGTGCCAGACCATGTCGTATGCTTTTTCTATGTCTAGGAAAATGCCTATGAGTTCTGTTCCTCTTTCTCGGTGTGTGTTTAAGATGTATTGTTGTAGCGTGGTTAGGTGGTCGAGTGTGCTGCGTTTTTTTTTTTTTTTTTTTCTTTTTCTAATCCGCTTTGCTGGTGGGGGGGGGGGGGGTAAGTATGTGATGTTTGTCGCAGTAGGACATGAGTCGGTATTTTAGTATTTTTTCTAGCGTTTTGCCCAGTTGGGATGTTAGGGAAACCTTTTGCACGGGGTTTTTAGTGAGAGTTCAGGCGAACAGAGCTGTAGGAAAGTCAATGCGGGCTAGACTGTCAGTAAGAACGGATGTATGTCGGATACACTAGCCGTATTCCAAGACACTGAAAACCTAGAATTCAGGTATGTTTTTGTATGTATTATTAACAGTTACCGAGTTAAAGATAGTATGCGTAATAGGAGGTAATTCGGATGTGTAGCGTTGACTGGTTAGCTTCAGTTGTGTGGGTCTGGAATTCGTTGAGGTAACCGGTAGTTTTCTTATGTGGTTATTTACCGAGATGGATAACTAAGGAATGCGAGGCGTGTATGCCTAAGTCGTTTAGGAAGTTAGTACGTGGTTAAGTACAGTCTTTTCAGCGTATGGGATAATGTATGGCGAGAGTGCCAGGTTATAGTCTGTTTCAAGGCAGTGATAGAGTTATGGGGTGTTACGGAAGTAGTTCGGGTTATGAAGCACGTGTGTGTGTGAATGAATGTGTGAGAGTTATTTGTATCAGACAGGTTACGTAATGTATCTCATATCATCCAATATGTGTGTGTTTAGCAATTGTTATGATATTAGAACGTTATTATTCAGAGTGCTTGACGGGAGCGGAGCGACGGACGCCGAGTCGTCAGTCAACAGAGGCTACCGCCGAGGGACCTACGGGGAGGTCATTTCATCACTCAGGGAGTGAGCGACCGGTGCCTAGACACCCGGGTCAGCAGGGACTGCGCAACGGAGCGAGTCCAGAGGACGTCCACGGTACGATAAAAGGGACGACTCGGAAGCGTGCGGTGAAAGACTTACACGCCTAAACGGTAGAGGACAGAACGTTATCAAGCGAGAACACCAGCAAACAGGTTGGATTGTGAGAGACAATTACCTAGCCTTGCATTTACATTGTGTACGCGGTGGTGATGTGCTTGTAGGGCGAAGGGGTGGTGTACATAACTTTGATAATCTTTTGAGCGTTTTTATTTTATTTTATTGCTTATCTTTTATAAAGGTCTACATAAAAAAAGAGCTAGTGTGTCGAGTTTTACCGCGTGAATGCGCCCGACTGAGTCAGTGGCAGTGTATGCGTCTGTTGTGCGAGAGTCTGTACGTGCGACTGGGGCAAGTCTACGTGCGTTACAGTCACTCTGTCTCGTACGGAAATGGGAATCCCCGGCAGAACATGTATATTCAGTGGTGTCACCTAACCGCAAGAGAAGCGGGCTTCGTCAACTGAACTTATTCTAAAGAATACACGGAGGAATTAAAACAAATACGTTATTGGTCGCAGGAGTTCGCTGCACGGACCCTTGTAATGATGATGATGTCCACTTGTAATGCGCATCCACTCCATGCTAGCAGCATGCTCAGGGCGCAAAAAAATAAACAAAAATAAATAAATAAAAACAACACACGCAACTTCTGGTGCACAGTAGTCCTAGAATTAAATGTCAAGAAAGCGGTGGGTTTTGAGGTGTCTCCTGAAGATGCCAATGCAGTCAATGTCCCTCAAGGATTGTGGTAGTCCATTCCACAGCCTAGGTCCGCAGTGTGAAAATCCCCGGAAACCAAGTCGCTTCTTTGTATGGCTTTCAACACTTGGGGTGCAGAGTTTGGCCCGGACAGCAGAACGGAGCTGCATCGGAGGGTTATGACGTGGGACTATATCCTGGATGTACTCTGGTGAGTCCGGGTCATTTAGAGACTTGTGGCACAAAGTGAGAATCTTGTGATCAATTCTTTGCTTGACTGGAAGCCAGTGCAAATGCTTAAAGACTGGTGTGATATGCTCCCTTCTTTAGGTTCTTGTGACAATTCGGGCGGCCGTGTTCTGAACCAGTTGAAGACGTCTGAGTTGTTGCTCTGGCAGACCCCAAAGACAGCTGTTACAGTAGTCCAGTCTGGATAGGACAAGGGCAACGGCGATAGCATTTGCAGCTTTGGCTGTCAGGACAGGTCGTAGTTTCCCCAAGGGAGCGAAGATGGAAGTGGCATCCCCTGACAACAGCACTCATATGGTCTTCCATGGTAAGACTGGTATCGACAGAGACACCAAGATCTCTGTCTTGGAGAAAGGGATGAGAGACTCACCAACACGGATGGCATCAAGAGATTCCACACCCAGTTTGTTCTTGGGTCCACACAAAATTGCCTCAGTCTTATCATTTAACTTCAGCATATTGGTCGACATCCAGGACTTGATTTCTTGTTAGCACGACTCGATTTTCTGCACTGTCTGAGAAGCTGAGACACTGCAGGATGAAATGAGTAATAGAGACCAGTCATCTGCAAACAACTGTCGCCCTAACCTGTACTTGTCAATCACGCGTCCTAACTTAGTGGTGTAGAGAGAGAGAACAGAACAGGCCCTAAGACGGATCCTTGGGGGACTCCGTATACTAGCCGGGTAACAGCAGACGCCACACCATTAACACTGACGTACTGGAATTTGTCCTCAAGGTACGACCGAAACCACTGTAAGACACAGTCCGTGATGCCAAACTCAAGCTGAAGTTTCTGCAGCAGTATCTGGTGATCTATGGTATCAAATGCCGCAATGAGATCCAGCAGCTCCAGGAGCGAGTGGTCACCACGATCAGCTGCACAGAGAATATCGTTTAAGACACGCAGCACTGCGGTCTCTGTAAAATGACCTGGCCTGTATGCAGACTGAACTTTATCCAGTAGCTGGTACCTAGACACATGATCAGCCAGTCTATCGGCCACCACACGTTCTAAGAGCTTGGACAAATATGGAAGGTTTGATACTGGCCTATAGTTCTTATGAGCATCAGGGTCCAAGTTTGACTTCTTCAAGAGAGGACGAATCACAGCATTCTCAAAGGCTCCTGGAACAACACTGGTGAAGAGATGCGGATGGTGATGTGAAGAATAACTGGCAGAAGAATGTCCAAATTCTCCAAGACTATTTTGGTGGGGATCGGGTCAACACTAGAGAACGTGGACTTGGATTTTGCAATGACTTTGTGCAGTTGATCAGCAGAGACTGGTACAAACACTGATAAAGGATCACCAGCAAAAGCGGATGAATGTTCCTGGCTATCAGGTTTACCACTTGTGTTCTCCTTTAACAGCTGCTCTCTGATGGCACCAATCTTATCATTAAAGCTGAGAAACAGTCAAAAAACTCCGCCCCGCACGTGTTTTAAAAAAACTTTGCAGGACCCAGCGAGGGCCCTGTCTTCGTGAACGTTCGGCTAACTTCGGCAAACCGGTTTGGAACTCAGTTGACTCAGTTTTCAACTGCGTTTGTCGTGCTGGCAAAACTCCCGTGAAAAAGACAGGCCACTTCCTGTATGCAGCGCGGAGTGGTCACCGCGATCACTGATCTAAACCAGCGATAGTTTCTACTGATAGCAACAGTAGCAGACGACACTCGACCACCCGACGGACAGAGCAGGCCATTTGTGTCTTGCCTGGACGCACACTGGATATGGACCAGGCCGAGCTATCCGTAAGTTACACAGCACAGCCTGAAGCTTTATTCGATATCGGAAGGGTGAGGAAGGAGGGCCGGTTATTTGTCGTTTTGTGTTTGTTGTTATATCTTTTCATCTGGAGTGGCCTACAGCAAAAAAATTTCTCCATACGAAGGGCAGCTACTAAAAATCAGCTTGACCCATGGCGACCTTGTATCTTTTGGCATCTATGTAAACAGTCGATTCTCTCTCTCTCTCTCTCTCTCTCTCTCTCTCTCTCTCTCTCTCTCTCTCTCTCTCTCTCTCTCTCTCTCTCTCATCCAATTTACTGTGTTGGTTGTACATCACAATGCTTCTTTATTTATTTATATTAGCCTATATTGGACTGGAGGTACGTGTTGAAAAAAATCGTTCACAACTACAAAGTGTCAGGAGTCATACTTACAGCATGTACAGCCGTACATTCTGCCATCATAGTCCCCAACGCGTAAAATCCGTGGCTGTTGGTCAGTTTCAAAGTGTCACAGAATCGTCTGCTGTTGTCCGATCTGCTAATCGCGATGATTTCCGTGCAACAGGAAGTGGTCTGTCGTTTTCCGAGAGTTTTGCAAGCTCGGGATACGCAGTTGCCAACTCCGTCAACTGTGTTACGAACCGATTTGACCCACTTAGGGGCAGGGCCCAAGCTGGGTCCTGTAGAGTCTTTTTAAAACACGCGCTGGGCGGGTTTTTCTCATTGCACCTCAGCTTTAAAGAAAACTGGGACAAAGAGGCAGCAGCCAAGTCACTGCTCATGTCAGGAAGAATAGGAGATTTAGCCTCCTTGCCAAGCAGTCTGCTCACAATCCTGAACATTTTCCTAGGTCTGAAGCGGCAGCATCAAGTTCAGACTGAATATGTGTACTCTTTGCCTGTGTGCAGTGATTGCGTGCCTTTCTATACAAGTCTTTGTGCACTTCTAGACAGGTTCTACGATACCGACACTCTGCACGATGACGCGCCTGCTTTGCAGCAAGAACATCGGAATTATATCTTGAGGTATCAGGGTGAAAAAGAATTTGCTTTACAGTTTCTGGTGCATACTTGTCAAGAAAGGAAGTCAGCGTATCATTGTACTGTTGTACACACTCCGACACATCTGACGGTGGGGTCTTGATCAATGGTGAGTCACCAAGTTCACAACAAAAAGCTTTCACATTCATTCCTTTGTTGTTTCTACACCTGACTTTCAGCTTTGGAGTCCTAGGTTTCGCCAGTCGCATGGAGAAAGTGATCAGAAAGTGATCAGAGAGCTGCATGTCCTCCACACACACCGTGTGAATAAGACTGGGTGACAGAGACGAAGGGGTAATAACCCAATCCAAAATGTGGCGTCGTTCGTGGGTTGGTACACAGACTGAGACAGGTCTAGGGAGCTGAAGAGCTGCATGAACTGCTTGGTATCAGAATCATTCTTATTGTCCCAGTGAATGTTAAAGTCATCAAAGTACAACCAGTTTTTGTGTCGTGACTACAGTACCGTTGACTGAGGAAGAGTGAAAATTCCTCCCGAAATTCAGCATTTGTGTGCTTATTTACCTTTGATGGGGGAGGGTGGTACAAACAGAATAGGCTCACAGTCACTGTTTTTTTTAGAAATGGTGAAGTCAATGTTTTCAAAGTAGTGAACATTTTTGTAGAGCACAATCTCACATTCATAGAACTCTTGTGAATCAGAGCCACACCCCCACCACTTCTCAGTGAGCGTGGTTTATTGATGACGGTGTAGCCAGGAGGGGTCAATGCTGCGATGGTCACTTCATCCCCTTTTTCCTTCAACCAAGACTCGTTACCACAAGAACAAGTTTCTTATCCACAATACAGTCATTCGGGAGGTCAAAGGAACCATTGTACCCCTCAGGCCATTGCCCTTTGGGGGACAATGGTTCCTTTGACCTCCCTCAGGCCTACAAGGGTCCGTGTAGCGAACCCCTGCGACCAATAACATAGTGTCGATATGTTACATGAAGTGCCCGGAGAAGGGGCCGTGCTTTCCGGACTCCCTAAATATCAAAAGGCGAATTTCGGTTGCGGGAGGAGGGGGGGGGGTGTATGTGTGTTGGGGGAGGGGGAGGGGCAGCCTAATCTCCTATGCAGACCCACAATCGGGTATCTTCTGCCAAACTTAAAAATCACCTGACCAATTGCATAATAACTGCCACTAAACGACTGGCCAGAATGTGACGGGGTTTCCCCGTTCAGTTTTAAGATATGAATAAATATACCTCGCAGGATGCGCGCAGGTCATTAAGCAGCCGCTGTGGGCCCGCGCACGGTCGTGCGCGGCCCCACTGCGGCCGTGGTAAGCCCGAAGACATGTTGCTGCTGTGGCAAGGTCCATGACAGGCAGCTACTGGCTATCGCAAATTACGTGTAATGCGATCCTGCATGCGATCCCCCCACCCCCCTATTTTTTTGTGTTTCTCGATACGCCGCTGAAGAAGAGTTGGAAAACAAAAACACAACTCACCCCGCCTGAAATTGTTGTCATGTTTTCCCGTGGTTTCTTTCCCTTCACGTCATCATATCTTCTTGTTCTTCCCTTGAGGCCGGAACAAAGTTCACGCTGACAAGTGCCGTCCGAAGGGGTTGAAGTGTCGGCCCGGTAAGCAAAGGGTCTCTGGCCGATGTCAGCCGCCGTGGGCCCGCGCACGACTGTGCGCGGGTCCACGGCGGCTGACATCGGTCCGAGAGTCTTTTGCTTATGGGTGAACACAAGCGACCTGACGCCGCTCGAGTCAGTGCTGCCGGAGGGTTCTTTTCTGTAGCACAAAGCAAAGTGGTGACCAATAATGACAGTCTCAGTGTATGTACACTTGTACCCAAATCCTGGCAGATTCAAGTACATTACTAAAGTCTTTGTCGGCGTGTGTAACCAGCAAAAATACTGCACGATATAACCATACTGCACCGCTCAATGGTCTTTGCAGACAAGCAGTCAAACGGACGTTCTTCTCACAGGTAGTAGGCTCAGTCCACATCTTGCTTCCAGTCACTTACTTAGCGCACCCCCTCTTTCCTTTTTCTATTTTTTTTTCTTTTTTTTTTGTGCTTTGACCAAAATAGATCTATGATCATTGGTCGATAATGCACAATTCTCTCCCCTAACATTGTTTTGTCATACTCACTTTGTAGTTACTTCTAAAGTTACAAGCACTGGCAGTCAACCCTTTTGGTCTAGGAGTCAAACACGGATGAGCTTGATAATCCTGCAAAGGTCTTTGTAACATGCGGGAAATTTTGGTGGCAAATTCAATATGGCGACCACCCGGTCACGTCGACAGCTTGGCAAAGTTGTTGGTTTGAAATGACAGGCAGGGGTCAACCAGTCGTTCGACCTGCAGCCAAACCACGGTTTCAGAAAGGACATAGAGTAGTATATGTTCTGCGGCAACAGGAGCTCATGAAGATCTGTTCTTTTCTCGGCTGTATTTACGTGCATCTCTCCTTCCGACACAAGGAAGGTAGCTGTGTACAGGCCTGTGACTGAAATCAAGCCCTGTAACATGAGCGAGTGTTCATTCACGTTTTCCACGTGCAACGCAAATCTTGCACGAAATGACAATGATAATGCGGGTCGCCCGATTTGACACACTACGAAAGCAAAGGGTCCTCGGGACGATGCATCATCCAGCTGTGCGGCCGATTAAAGGCCTGAGAACCTGTTGCTCACTGGATACCAGGGGCGGATCTGGGGGGTTCCATGCCGCGTTCCGGACCCAACTCGCCCCATCCCCCCCCCCCCCCCACCCACCCACCCTCCAAAGAAAACCAAAAAAAAAAAAAAAAGAAACTCTTTAAAATGTCTCTTTTTGAGGTGTTTGTTTGATATTTTGGCGCCTCCCTCCCCCCACCCCCTCGCTTTCCCCTCCCCCCCCCCCTCCCTTAGCTTTTGATTTTTCGGCCGCAGGAAGCAAGCATGGTCTAGCGTCGGGGAGGCCTTTTGTATGAGGGTGAAGGTCCCAAACAAAAAGTTGGAACCTCCCCACACCCCTTTGAGGTAACTGACCTTCTCTGACAAACAACGACAAATGACTGTTTGGTCACGCGACTGTAGTCATTGGTCGAGTTGGATGTGCTATACAGCACATTTGTTACATACCTCGATCCCCTGCGCCTGTCATGCATGTGTTGCGGATCGAAGTAGGTAACCAGTGGGTGCAACAGGTGCCTGCAACCACAGGCACGGGGTGATCTTTGAGAGATCGACCACCTCTTTTAACACATTTTGAGACCCAGGGTCGCACACTTCCCATAACTGAAAGTTGTTCTGATCTCTAACGACTACATAACGTTTTAGGAGACAGTTCGACCGTGGTAGTTCAAGGGTGGTGCCAGAATAGCTTGGCGCCTGGCTGTAAATGTAGCCTACACAGGGCGTATGTAAACACACACTGGTCTTTTGCGCACTGCCCGTCCATTTGTGTCGAGGCGTATAGTGTGTGCACAGACCCAAAAAAAAAAAAAAAAAAAAAAAAAAAAAAACATGTCTGCCAAAAAACAAAAAAAAAAAAAGAAAGAAACACCCACAATAATAATAATTTTGAAACGACTGTTGGGGCCCAACAGTGACAGATAATGCTAAAACATAGTAAGGCATATTAACTTTCAGCTTGAATTACTAAAAGTTCTCAGTTAGTTAGTTATTTGGTTTTAATGCCGAGCAGACAACTAAGCCCATCTCACGGTGGTAGAAGTTCTCAGAATGTGTATAGTAACGGTTACATCAGTGACTAGCCATCCCATTGGCTTACAATTTCACAACATTGCTGTGACATATAGTGCTCACAAAAAGTATAGGACGTCATAATTTCAGCTTGAATTACTAAAATGTCGGAAACACCTTACATCTTTAAACTGCAATCAACTTTTTGGTCTGATTAATGTTTAAACCTTTTGAGACATTTTAATAGTTCAAGCTAAAAGTAATATGTCCTTTACTTTTTGTGAGCGGCACTATATATCACACCAATGTTGTGAAATTGTAGGCCAGTCTGATGGCGAATCACTGAAATACCCGTGATTATACCAATTCTGACGACTTTTAGCAATTCAAGCTGAAAAGTTAATATACCTTACTATTTGTGACCAGTATATGCCTCTTTGGCCGAGGTTGGGTCGGCGCCGAGTTTGGGACCCAACAACGACAGGAAAACTGCGTTTTATATTCAGGCTTTAAATGCAATAACTGAAATCACGTGGTGATTTTTCCAAGACAGTATTATTAGTTCATTTCTGCACCTTTCCTATTGCTCTGTGTACATTACACACCTCGGCAGGAATGGACGGGGTGCAAAGGTAACATTTACCTTTGCCTTGTGTACATTTAAGGCCAGCTGGGTAGTGCAGGTGGTTGAGCGTGGTGGACAAAAGACGTTCACCCATTCAGGCCCGAGTCCCTACAGCAGGAGGTCGATTGACCATGATAATTCAAGGGTAGTGCCAGATTAGCGTGGCGCCTGAAGGCGCCAAGCTAATCTGGCACTACCCTTGAATCATCATGGTCAATCCATCCCCTGCACCTGGTACATAGTCGTTAGGCAACGCCTCCAACATTTGAGAAATGGGACCTTGGGGTTTAGAGGGTTAAGCCCTAAACGTTTAACTTTTTTGTCTATACTTACATTAGGGGTGGGGGGGGGGGGTTATACCAACTCATCATTAGTGCAAGGGTTGTGCCAGATCTGGCACCATCCTTGAACCGCCATCATGGTCTTCCAATATCTCTTCGTAACAAATAAGGGTTGAACCGATTAATATTCGTCTGTCCCGGCGAAACAGAGGGAAGAAGGTGGCGCCGCCCTGCTCACTACACACTAGCAGCCATCCTTAGATCACTGCCTCGCAGACGCGAGTAACAGTAATGATAACGTACACACCAGACAGAAGATAATGGCTGTCTTATCTGTAATTTTTTTTATATACACATACCCGACGATCCCATTAACACACAGCTAGAGGGCTTACACTTTTCTTTTTATATCATTTTAAACCCTTTTAAATGTCGGAGCACATCGTGCAGACTCAGAAGGCATGGATTCTCGTGACTGTATTAACCGGAGGAGAACTTTAGCTGTCCAAACCTGCCGTGGAGCCGATCGCTTTTAGTCCCATTTAGCCCCGGGACCCTGCAGCAGGAGATGGATTGATCATGATAATTCAAGGGTAGTGCCAGATTAGCTTGGCGCCTGAAGGCGCCAAGCTAATCTGGCACTACCCTTGAATTATCATGGTCAATTCATCTCCTGCAACTGGTACATAGTTCTTAGGCAACACCTCCAGAATTTGAGAACTGGGACCTTGGGGATAAGAGGGTTAACCTAGTGCATCCAAAATGTGGCTTGAGAAAAAAATAATTCCAACACAGCCGCGAGGACCGATGATTGTTGCGCAAAAGGTCTTCGGGCTGACGTCGGCCGCATTTGGCCCAAGAACGTTAGGAGCAAAGTCATTTCAGTTCAGTCCTTCTTCCGTACAAGTCGCGGGCGATAGTCGACAATGATAATTTCAGGGTCGTGCCAGAAGGATGTTACGCTCAAGGGCAGTGCTTGATTCGCTTGGCACCTTTTGAGGCGCCTGGGGGAGCTGGGTGGCTCGGTGGTAAAAGCGTTTGCCTCCAGACCAAAAGGTCCCGGGTTCGAATCCAGCTTGGGTCAAAATTTGCTCAGACCCTTTTTCGTTGTCCCCGTCTTTGAAATCACCCTCGTGGTGGACAAAAGACGTTAAGCCCTAAACATTTAACAGTTTTTTTGAGGCGCCAAACGAATCAAGCACTGCCCTTGAGCTGTTATAATTGACCGGTCTCCACAACTGAGTTCGGTTTGCGATGGAAACACTGCCGTAAGAGTAGGCCTGTCTACGCAGCGAGCATGACCCTGTATGACGTTTGCCCGATGACCCTTTGATCACCAGTTAGCAGGATATCTTAGAAAGTATTAGGGGCCACGCTAATCACTGAGGGGGCACTCCCCTTCAGCAGTCATGATCAGTCTCGCGCAATCTGTCTGTGAAACTACTGAACTGAGCCAGCAGGCGGAAAACATCTCCCTGATGAGGAATCATTAGCCAGCTGTTCTCCCCGGCTCTGCGCATTCCTCCCCCAGTTTTTGGTGTTGACTCTCGTCACATTCGACCTGTCGGCGCCTCGCGGTTGTCTTTGGTTGAATCCTCCATGGCGTCGTCTACTGGAGAGAGTAGGATGCAAATTGGGCCGTTCATTGCAAATGAAGAGCGCATCTAAATTGTCTGCACTGAGGGCAGGTGCGCTCATAAGTCTGCTCTACTGTTAGGCTACTCATATGTGGCTATGCTCCTAGCTCTAAGACCTTTCTGTTCGATCTGTATGGACTCCTGTTTGAAGTCTATAAGACGTAAACATCTACAATAGTCTCACACTGGTTGGCTCCCTCGATTCGCTACCGCTTTCAGCGGTAGCGAATCGAGGGAGACAACCAGTGTGCATTAGACCCCTCACATCACTTCTAGCTCTGTGTAAGTGAGTTGGTGGCGTTTTCCTGTGTCTGCGCCCAACCACCTGTGGCGTTTATCTGTCTAGCGATGTGATTTGTTTACCTGCTGCCGGTTTGGAAGCTTGCCGGTATAATCATTTTCGTCTCAGCTTGCGTGAAAATTAGCAATATTTGTCAAACTGTTTGACGGAAGAAATGGATTTTTTGTTTGTTCCCATTCCGGTGATTCACGTCACACCATGGATCAAACCTGTCCAGAAGACGTTATGCGAGATATATTTCCTCTGATGGGCCGCGGCTTTGATCAAAATTCCAGAAATGTGTTTCCGGATTCCAGACTTCGTCCATCCTAAACGCCGGGAAAAAGTCAAGCAAACCGGATCTATGCGGCCTCTCCCATTTGTATATCGTTTTCTGCGCCCCGGCTCTGAAGGAGTTAATCCTAAATGGTGGCCATTTTGACCAGAGGAAGCGAACGTCTATATTGAGAACTTTCAGTTCCCGATGAGTAAGGATCTTCAGGCCGTCGTCGCCGTAGTGAGCCCGCGCACGAACTGCGGCTGATGTCGGCCCGAGGGTCTTTTGCTTAGTAGGTTGTTCTTGTCGTCGTTGTTGTTGCCGGTGGTGGTGGTGTTTGTGGCCGTGGTGGTGATGGTGTTGTAGCACTCGCTTATCCAGACCCTTCCATCAGCAAGAGGCCGGCAAAGGGTCTCATGTGCACCAAAAGCCGCCGTGGCAAAATATTTTAAAACTCCATGCCGGCATCTCGTATTGCTGGGTAGAGATATTTCTTATACACCTCCTTCTTTGCTGCCTTTGAGCGGGAAACAAACTGTATCACACACGTGTGACTGATACAGCTTGGCTGTATCACACGTGTGTGATAATGACAGCCGTGCTGCGTGAACGACCATGCCGTGCACAACATTGTCCTGTAGAAAGTCCGGTCAACAAACACGCGATATTGAAACCTGACCTACTTTCAGCTCATGCGCAAATGATGACATCATTTCACAGAGACGACTGGCACTCTGGCGTCATGTACCGGCTGTTCCGTTAGAAACATTTGTCTGGCATCCAAAATATTGACGTCACATTACAAAGTAAATTACGTCAAGACCTTTGCCAAGACACAATGGCGGCTGTGTGTGTGCCGAAGACCAGCACATCGGATTCATGCCAAGAAAAAGGTGAGTAAGAAATAGAATCTTACATCGGTGTCAGTTTAGGTGATACTGAGAATCTCACTCTCGTGGTCTTAAAACCTTATCCTGCGAGCGAATGCGAGTAGGATAAGGTTTTAAAACCACACCAGTGAGATTATCAATATCACCTAAACACTGATGTAAGATTTTATATATATACACCCCCTCTGCGCATTACGACGGAGACGCAGATGGTGGGGTGATTGTGGTTCGAGTCTGCGACCGGGTAAAGAAATAAAGTCGATAAAAAAAATATTAAAAAAAATAAATTTAAAAATCCACCCAGACGTGTGTGCTGGTCTGTGATTTTGAACCTTACGGCTGAAGCCGTAAGGTTCAAAATCACAGGCCAGCACACATCTGAAGAACTAATACATCTGGACGAGCACACAAACATGACGGCGGACCAAGGGGTCTCTAATGAGACAAGCAGTGCCAGGAATATTTGGGCTGACTGAGAGACGGCCCAATCGCAAGGTCCTTCCATCTGCAAGAGACATAGATTCTCATGAGCCCCTGCGAATGCATGGCCTCATGAGAATCTATGCCTCTTGCTGGTAGGAATTGGTCTCATTTATATATTGTAATACTTACATCCTTTGTTTTGTTTTTTGGGGGTTTTTTGTGTTTTTTTTTTTTTTTTTTTTTGACGAGACAGCACTCTTCAGTTCCAGAGGGAAAACTCTGTGGTTTCGTCAGTCGGGGATGGGTTTGCGTGGGGCGGGGGGGGGGGGGGGGGAGAGGAGGAGGGGGGCGGGGGCAGCGGGATTACGCTAGAGCATACAGGGTAGAGCTAACGAACTCTACTGTCACTTTCATTTTGGGCGTCTGTCCACTCCTAGATGTACCATAAAAACATCAGACAACCTTGGATAGTACTGGAGAGAGCTAGGGTACATGGCAACAAGTTTCCGTAAGGAAGGACCAGGAAAACAGTCTCTGGGTTTTTAACCCCCCTCCCTGCCACTGGTCGCAGACTGTATTTCTGAAATCTCTATCAGTTTTACGCCAAATAACCTAGTACGTCCAAGGAACGTGGATACAAAGTGGAACCAGCAAGAGGCATCGATCCTCATGAGCCCCCGCGACTGCGGGGGCTCATGAGGATCTATGCCTCTTGCATTTGGGTGTTGTCTGTGGCGTTCTAGGGTTAAACTGTTTGCCCTCGCAAAGATAATGTGAAGACGGAGCTCTGCTGACGAACCGCATTCGGGTGATGATTAAATAACACAGTAACCCTTCATCAACTTTGTAAGTTTAGTTAATCATGGGGCAGTCTATCATAGGACTATCAATTCGCTGCACTATCAATAAGGAGGACTATCATTGACGCCTTGCTTCTGACCATTCGTGGAACCATGACACCAGACACTATCTCTGTACTCAGACATCACTCCTGGTTGAAGAGTCTTCCCTTCTCCCTTCTTCCCTCCTTGTAATTTCGGCGCCTCTGTTGACTTCGGGCAAATTTGAAGACTCCGGCATCCAAAGGACTAACCGTACTGACCACATCTTTTCGAGGAGCGTAAGGAGTATAAATGTCTGGTTATTTCAAAGCAAGAGGTAATGATCCTCATGAGCCCCTGCGGGTGCAGGGGCTCATGAGGGTCTATGCCTCTTACAGATATAAAGGATTTGGTGTTGGGCGTTGATCTGTCAATTTTCACCATCCGGAGACTAGATTTGAGTTTCATTTCGAAGTGAATAGAAAGAACCGTCAGCGTGTTTAATCTTCTATTATGCTAGGGCCCGGATGTTAATGGAACCAGCAAGAAAGCATATGTCCGCATGCACGTGTGGGGGTTCATGAGGATCTGTGTCCAGTGTAGCTGACTGGCGTATGCTGCTTTCACGATCACGATTACCAGATATATGCCTAAGGTTCTCTAACTGGGGCCAGGAAGAGGCCTATATCCTCATGAGCCCCCGCACGAGGCTTGCGGGGGCTGATGAGGATCTTTGCCTCTTGCAGCTGATTGTTGTAAGCTGCGAATTTTCGTGATCATAAGCTCATCAGATAAACACCTCGCGTCGGCCGTCCTCATCTGCATCGGGGAAAATAGACGCCCAATGTTCCAAGCAAGTGGTATAGGTCTTCATGAGACCCGCACATGCGGGGGCTCATGAGGATCTATGCCTCTTGCAATCGATTGTCGTTCGCTGCACATTAGCTGTGGGATGATCAGAAGTCCACCATCAGATAGATACCTCAAGCTCTCCGGGTCGTCCTCTTCCCGTCAAAAGGTTTCAGTGACGTGTATTTGCTCTGACGAGTTTGATTTTCAGCATCATGTTTGATCAGAGTCAGGGCGATGTAGTCTGACAGACCTGTCCCATGATTTCGTGACTGGGTCCGGCTTCCTTTGCTATTGAGAGCCCGCCGCGAGATGGCCTCAGCCGCCTGCTCGGCGTTAAACCCAAATAATTAACTAACTATTGAGAGTTACGGACATGCATTTGCTGTGGGTGATGTCTGAGTCACTAATAGGTTTGCGGTTTTGGACTTGTGAGCCGAGATGGTCTCCGCCGCTTGCAGGACCGCGTCAAACTAATACTGAAGATTCGTTCTTTCTGCAAGAGACATAGATGATCATGAGCCCCGCAGTTGCGGGGGCTCAATGAAGATCTATGTCTCTTGCTGACACCAGTTTGTATCCATGTATCTTGGACGGCTGGGGCTCCGTGGTGTTGAGTTAACTCATTCTACCCCAACACCGAAATCCCCAAATTTTGCCGTTGTCCTCTGAAGACTGCACTCTAGCGCAGGACACAGATCACGGTCGATCCTTATCTTGCTGTGGTGTGTCTGGGGTAGAATGAGTTTGAACCAAAAGAGATTGATTGATTGATTGTACATTGCTTAACAGCAACAAGGCTTTCTCAGGACGTGCCTGCACTGCTTGTGGAAAAAAAAAAAAAAAAAAAACAACAGAACATTGTATGTCGCCAGACGGTCAAATACGTTAAATAAACCTAACACATGGGGCTAAATAAAGCTAAGACCATTTAGCAACAAACATCCAATATCAAGCGCTACAGGCAGTGCAGACAGTAGGGAGAGTTTTAAAAAGGCAAATACAGGTGAATGGACAAAGGGTAGACAGAAACACATGCCCCAGAATGGAGAGGAAAACCCACCCTGTGGGGCTGACCAGGGTGACCCTGGGAACTAAAAAATACCTAACCCCACCCAAGTCCCCCAGGGCAGACCCGGGTGGGGTTTGAACCAAAAGAGTTCAGAAACAAACATGTGCGGCGACTGTCGGCGAAGAGGCTTAAGGCCTTGACTGATACTGACGATTCAGCTCGGCGGAAATGACGCGTAACTGCCCCTTTAACTGCCGGGGCAAAGCGACCGCTACCCAGCTGCAAAAGACATAAATGTCTTTATATCTTATGTTTGCCCTACTTACTTTAACTCATTCTACCCCAGACACAACACAGCAAGATATGGATCGACCATGATAGTTCAAGGGTGATGCCAGAATAGCTTGGCGCCTATGGGCGCCAAGCTATTCTGGCATCACCCTTGAACTATCATGGTCGATCTGTGTCCTGCACTGCAAAGCAATCTTCAGAGGACAACGGCAACATTTGGAGATTTCGCTCTTGGGGTAGAATGAGTTAAGCCAATGTTTGGGTCCCACTACACCTGTGTTCTTCACGCGAATGTCTTTGAGTCAGTGTGCAGCGCTTTCAGACCCGCAATCTGTGATCGCTGACATCGCGGAAGGGGTTAACTTGCACCCAACGAAAAATAATAACGAAAGAGCACCCGTCACTGCCGTTGTCAGCTGGGTGCCGTTCCCCTCTGGTTGGTATGGGCGTACGTGAAGTGAATTAATGGACATAGACCTTCAGGGGAAAACCAGCAGTTCTCAAGGCTGTCATGGTCTTTCCATTTAGTTTCGTAGACTGTCATGGTTAACCCTTTTAGCCCCGAAGGACCCATTTCTCAAATTTTGGAGGTGTTGCCTAATGACTATGTAGTACCAGTTGCAGGAGATTGATTGACCATGATAATTCAAGGGTAGTGCCAGATTAGCTTGGCGTCTGAAGGCGCCAAGCTAATCTGGCACTACTCTTAAATTATCATGGTCAATCAATCTCCTGCTGTAGGGACTCGGGGCTGAATGGGTTAATTGGGCGAAATGACTCACCGCGTGTCTGCAGATGTTGCAACAGAAACAAACTTTCCCCCTCAAAAACGGCACCGCTTAATTTCTAATTTCAAGGCTCTCCTCGGGATGGTCCAATCTGTATTCTCATCATGAAACTCCACAAAATAAGAAACGTATTCGTTTTCCTCGCACAAATTTCGGGAGCGTCTAAAGATTCGATCAGGAATCGAACCAGTCTTGGGTTTCCTAACATGACAGGCTGGGACCTTCTCATAACCCCGCATCCCCACCCCATCCCCCACTCCTCTCACCCCCACCCCCCCACCCCCACCCCCACCCCGAGCCGCCACCCACATTCCACCCCAGAATGTCGTGTTATTTCTTGTCGACATCATCAAAGCAACCCTTCTAGTTGCAAGGGTACATGGATCCCTTCTGGAAAGAGTCTACGACAAGGCAATATGTGCAAGTTCTGGTAGCTGGATCAGCCATGATAGTTCAAGTGTGGTCCCTTAACTTGGCGCCTCATCAGTGGGCGATCCCAGACCTGCCATGATAGCCCAGGATTAGTGTCTGATTGAGCTTTGGACTTGCATGTTCAGCTTGTCGATACGTGTAAAACTGCATGTTTGACCTGCCATGACAGGGCAAGAATAGTGTCCGATTAGCTTATGGTAGTTCCTTATTAGCTTGTCACACAACGTAAGATGGTCGACCTGCCATGAAAGTTTTAAAATAGTGTCTGATTAGCTTATGGTAGTTCAAAGGTAGTTACTTATTAGCTTGTCATCCAACCTAAGATTAGATGTTTGACCTGCCATGATAGGTCCAGAAACAGCGTCTCATTAGCTTATTATAGTTCAAGGGTAGTGCCAGATTAGCTTGGCGCCTAAGGCCCCCAAGCTAATCTCGCACTACCCTTGAACTAGCATTGCCGACCTTACTACCAAATAATTGTTTTTTAAAACTTTGCGATTGACATCCGTACAGAATGTACGTGGACAAGAGCTACTTGCAAGGAGAAAGAACTTGTCAGGAGCTGCGTGTTCAAGACAAGCCCTGACGGTAACAGATCTAATTTGGCCCTGATCGACCCCCGTGTGTCGAATATCACAATATTATTGATCTGATTAATGCTGTGGCCGGAGATTGGCGGTTTACAAAATCACGTTTGCTTCCTGCCCGTTACCCTCACTGACAGAGCTGGACGGGTTTTTGGTGTGTGTGTTTTTGGGTTTTTTTGGGGTTTTTCTTTTTTCGTAACAGCCTGCCAGTACCACTTACTCCTCACGCTCGCAACATACACGCACGCGCACACGAACGCTTACACACATGATTTTCCTATTTATGTTGCCATATTTTCTAAGTAAAAGCAAAGTTTGCAAACGAATGCAAACTGATTTTCTTGAAAAAGATTTAACGATTTTTTCATAATAAATTACGATTTTTTAAATGACTAGATTCTGATGCTAAACGCCTGTGTACCTATCACTGTATCATCAGTATAACTGGG
Source organism: Semisulcospira habei (assembly GCA_036245525.1). Taxonomy (NCBI): domain Eukaryota; kingdom Metazoa; phylum Mollusca; class Gastropoda; family Semisulcospiridae; genus Semisulcospira; species Semisulcospira habei. The sequence continues at coordinate 204,827,188 of BTPG01000005.1, forward strand.
AAAAACTCGTATTTGGCACACAAAATGTGTCAGATTCGAGGTTTCCTAGTTACACAGATGATTTAAGGATATACGTCACAGGGGAAAAAATGCCCAATTTGCCGAGATTACAAAAACTGTTGCCTTCCTTGATCCGACCTCTTGGTGCCGGCGGGCAATTAGCAGCAGACGCCATGTCATTGCAGTTCCGCGGTGAAAACTTCCTTCTTCCTGATTGATGGAGGCCGCTGTCTCTGCGCATGTCAAGTCAGTTGATGGGAGTAAGAGACAGACTCCAATGAGCGAAGGGGAAGGGGGGAGGGGGGGGGGGTATTCTGCCCTGTGAAGACAGGAAGCCCATTTTTGCGCAAAGCGAAATTTTCATTGTAGAACAACGAAAAGTTGCTTTTCACAAAATGGTCTTACTCAGTGACGGTATTTTGCCTAACGTGACCGAGAATAGAATTAACGCATAAAGCCATGAAAGGGGGGGGGGGGGGGGGGGGGGGGGTCTGTGGCGCAGCAGAGGTGCGAGGTTCGATACCGGGTTCCGGCGTCGGACTTTTCTCCTCTAGTGCCACCGTTAATTCGGGCGAACCCCAGTTTCAGCCCACTTAATCAAATTTCAAATATAAACGATTTGAATTTCCAAAACTTCAGTACCTCGCTTGAGCTTGCCCTTAGCACCACGTGAATGTTCTGTGTTTATGTACAGTATCTGAGTGAATGCGCGTGATTCACGTGAGCGTGCTTGTTGGGTTCAGTTCAGTCGCGACGGCGCTTTGAGCCGATTTTCAATTGAGATAAAGCGCCTGTTTAATGCGTTGATTTATTTCTTTTATTTCAAAGACTACGGCGACAGGGTGTGAATTGACCATGATATTTCAAGGTTGGTGTCAGAATAGTTTGGCGCCTCTAGGCGCCAAACTATTCTGACACCAACCTTGAAATATCATGGTCGATCTGTCTCACTAGAACTGTGATATAGACCTCACTGCTCAGGGGATATCTACACAAATTTGATAATTTCGTCCTCGGAGCGTAAGGAGTCATTGAAGGGCAAGCAACTGATGGATGCACAAATGCCTGTATGCCGCTGCAGATTCGTAGCGTCATGTGTTTCCAGGTTAACCCGCCATATACAGTCGGCCCTGACGCACTTCAGCAAAACTTAGATGGGTCGGCCATGATAATTCAAGGGTAGTGTCAGACTGGCTTGGCGCCAAGCTAATCTGGCACTACCTTTTAACTTGATTATCATGGTTGTTGATCAACCTCCTTCAGCTAGAACGTGCACGGTTAGGCGATACCTCCGAAAGTTTGGAAATGCGGCCGTGGTGTTATGTTACGGGTTACAATTTGGGGTATTTTGATCGTCCCAGCTTTGCTAAGCCCGCAACAACAACAACAACAGCAAAATAAAAAAAAACACGTTTAAACAAAAGACGGAATGATACGGTGAACTGCCGTATCCCGCTTAGTGGTGCCTGGAAGGAGGTGTGGTGGTGGTGGTTGGGGAGGGGGGCTGGGGGGGGGGGGTCCTGGAAGGACTAAATGGCAGGATGATGTCCACTGTAAAAGATACAATTTCTTGATTTTACAGATCAATGTGACAAAATATCGCTCACAAAAGAAGAAAACTTCACCCGCTAAACAGCTCCCGTCAAATACGCGTATTTCGGCCCGATTTTAAATTTTTTTTTTTTTTTTTAATTGTTCTTGGAACTGGGAATCAGGATTGACATCTCAAGCTCGCAATTACAGCAATGCCATTTTTGCCTCCACGCCGTGTAATCGGCGCGCCTTCCTTGCATCCCGCCTTTGCATTCAGTTGTTGGCATCCATTCGCGAACTAGGTATCTCCTCACACCTGCGATATACATTGAGCTGCGTGGACTGCCGGCAAGAGGTGTAGGTTCTCATGAGCCCCTGCACTTGCAGGGGCTCATGAGAATCTACGCCTCTTGCAGATGGCTGAGGGGCTTGGGGCGAAATCGTCTGTTTCACGCATGATCGCTTCTGGTGATTCGGCGTTTATTTCTCCATGATTTTCACGCTACGCATCACCGATAAGAACAAGTCGTCCCTAACCGCTACACAAACCCTCGATCTTGTACTCAATCTGCAAGAGGTCTCGATCCCTGGGAACGCAGGGGCTCATGAGAATCGAGGCCTCTTGTTCGCAAGGGCAGGTCCCATTTGCAGCCGGTCTCTGAAAATCGCCAAGTTTTATGCCGTTAGGGTGCACACCTCTGAGTGGCGTGAAAAGCCCTGCTTGCGGTTTTTGTACTGAGCAGACGGTAATAAAGATGGCAATCTTGGCTTGCCAACACGGCGTGTACTCGCACTTCTGCGGTAAAATCAATCCACGTGCAAGAGGAATAGATCCTCATGAGCCCCCGCTGTCCGCGGGGACTCATGAGGATCTATACCTCTTGGTGACCTATGCACGTCAGTGTCCCACATCGCGGCGTTGTTTTCCGACAGAAAACGCCTGATAAGAGCCCCGCACACTAACGATTTTGTAAGTGTACTTTTTCCTTTTTTTTTTTCTTTGTGTGTGTGTGTGTGTGTGTGTGTGTGTGCGCGCGCATAGGATACCGGCACGATCTATCTATCTATATCCCTTAGTCTTGCCGACCGTTGGGGCACCACTGATGACATGGCAACCAGCTCCCTCCATTCCTCTCTGTTCTCTGCCATTCTCAGCGTATCGCCCAGCTTCAGTCCAGGCCACTCTGAGATATTGTCCTCCCATCTTTTCCTTTGTCTTCCTCTCCTTCGTCCTCCTTGCACAGTGCCTTGCAGGATTGTTTTGGCAATCCCTGCTGAACGCGTGACATGGCCATACCACTTCAGTTTGCGTTTTCTCACAATGGCTAATAAGTCTTCATAGGGCCCGATGGCTTGCCTGATTCTGCTTCCCACTTCCTCGTTTGTGATGTGATCTCTGTATTAGATGCCAAGCAGCCTTCGACAACATCTCATTTCAGTGGCTTGTATCCTCCTTTCAAGGTCTGCTGTGAGGGTCCATGACTCGCAGGCATACAAAAACACTGAGATGACTAAGGAGCGCATCAGTCTGATTTTGGAGCAGAGTGTGATGTTTCTGTCCTTCCATATGGTCTTCAATCTTGTCAGTGCTGTTGTTGTCTGCGCAATCCTGTACAATATTTCTGGTTTTGATCCCTCATCTGTCACAATGGCTCCTAAGTATTTGAATTTCTTAACTGTTTCCAGTTTTTGGTCTCCAACCATGATTTCAGTGCCAATGCCACTGGCGTTATTGGTCATCAGTTTGGTCTTCTCTGCACTGATTTCCATCCCATATGCAATGACTGTACTATCCAGCTTTTCCACCAGCTGAGCTAGCTCCTTCTCTGTTCCTGCAAGGCCATCAATGTCGTCCGCAAAACGCAAGTTCGTGATTGTTCTGCCTCCAATACTGACAGATCCTTCATGATCTTTCAGAGCGTCCGTCATGATTCTTTCCAGGAAGATGTTGAAAAGATCGTGCAGCCTCAAGAGAAGAACCCAACGAAGAATGAAACACGCTTAGAAAAGTCACCTTTCTGGTCTGGATTTCGTGAAGCGGCGCCTCAAGGAGTTGCGTCAAAGGTCCTTGCCGAACGATGATGGTCAAGCCCACTCCTGCGACACGCACTTGCATTGCATATTCGTAGGGTTACATTCGGTGAACCTATCTGGTACCGGGTTGGCCTGGATGGCAGATCCGCGGACTCTCGGTCGTAAAGTCGTGGGTTCGAAGCCTCGGTGGGATCAACATTTGCACGGATCCTATTTGGTGAGTCTTCGGTGCCCCGTTTTGAAATCACCTTCTTAGTGGAAAAAGACGTCAAGCCGCCCTAAACGTGTAACGTTAACACTTTGTTGTGGACAGACTTGGTCTTAGTGTTATCAGGAAATGACTTTAGTACGACCTTCGGTTATACAGGCCACCCAACTTTCTCAATCTGACTGACGTACAATGCGCAATCAGCAAGAGACATAGATTCTCATGAGCCCCTGCGGATGCAGGGGCTCATGAGAATCTATTCCTCTTGCAGATGTCAGACGCTGACTGAGGGAATGATTCGATCACGGGGGTTCATGAAATTGTTTGCAGGTCAGTCGAGGACTGATGCCTGGCCGGCGGCTGGCTGACTAAATTCTGATTACATTTGAAACTGTGGAAATTTAGCCATGACTGGACACGTGGTTTGTTTCTCCAGCTGTTTCCCACAGATCCTCGATCGCCGCTCTGACAAATGTCATATTAAGCAAAAGGCCATCGGGCCGAAGTCACAGCGACCGACTTCGGCCTGATGGCCTTTTGTGTAGTGGGATGTGATTGAGGTTAGTCATAGAGTCCACACTGGCGCCAGATGCACGAGGACTTTCTGAGTGGATGGTGTCATGCCGCGGGCATCATGACATGCTCAAAGACACACGCACGCACGCCCGTACACGCACGCGGCACGCACTCACAAAACAACGACAACAGCGGCAAGAACGCCGGACAACCGCAGAACAACACACAACCGTCACTGAGATGAAGTTTGTCACAGAATACACAATGACGTCAGCTAGACAATTAGTCAGTTCCATTTTGTTCTTCTTTTTTTCTCAGTGATAGTCTTATGAGCGCATTGACTCTCAGACTTACTCATACTAACGCGCTAGCATACATACTTACACACACACGCACGCGCGCGCGCGCACACGCGCTTGTACATGTCCAAATCACGATACCTACATGCGGTTTTGTAATACTCGGCGAAACAAATTGATAGCATATTTATTATTCAGTTGCCTCCTGCGGCTCATATAACCTGCCCGTTCGCACGTGAAACCCAAAGTCCTGAAATTCCTTCGCACGCGCCTGCTATCTTTTCCACAAGGAAATCCCTTCTTAGATCCTCAAGAGCCTCTGCATCGACCTACCACCTTTATCTGAGGGCGACAGTGCCTCAGGCGCCGCTGCATCTCAGATATTTCACAACAGACATTGATCAACAAGACCAGCTCAGTGCCGGCATCGGCTCTTGAAAATCTGTGCCTTTTGCAAACATAACCTAGCAAGCAAAGGACCTTCGGGCCGTCGTCAGCCGCAGTGGGCCCGCGCACTGTCGTGCGCGGGCCCATTGCGGCCGACGGCGGCCCGAGGACCTTTGCAAGCTGGCAGGCGGCCGGTCAACCGCTGTTGCAGAACGTGTGTGCACCTCATTCGGAACTGGCTGGCGAACATTCTTTTTGCATCTGCCCGGTATCTTTCCCGGCGTCCTAATCAGAGACAACTCGTCCCGAATGTCCCGACAGATGCCCGATTAACCTCCCTTGGGGATCCTGTCGAGATCTTGAGCAAAAACTTGAAGGGAACGTCTTCCTCTCCGCGCACTGCAGTTCCGCGGATAGTCAACTGTTGTGAAAGCGCCAATGTTTTAGCCTTTCGCTGCCAATGCACGCAGATTGTGTTGTGCTTTAGAAATCCTTGTAAATTCAACGTCACAACTGAGCCTAAAAACGACCTAATACAAAGTGTTTTCAGCAAGAGGCTACGGCGGCCGGGGATCATGATGATTTATGCCCACTTGCAGTTTGGTGGTGGTCAAAGTTTCTTGCCAGTGAAGGGGTTAACGCCCAAAAGTACTGACTTACTTTGAGATATCTGCCGCCGTCGTGAAGTCGAGAGACAGTGAATCCATTTTTTCTTTTAACCCATTTGATCCTGAGGCTGATTTTGTAACACTTGCTTAGTGTGCTACGAAGGCTGTTTTACTGATTAGGATCAACTGTTTTAGTTCAAGGGTAGTGCCAGCATAGCTTGGCGCCTCTGGCGCCAAGCGGCTGGCGCCACCCTTGAACTATCAGTCAAATGTATTTCAAGCAATGGGTATATCAGGATGAAAAGGGTTAAGTCGGAGAGATTTTCATTGTGTACAATACAAATTTTGCTTTTCACATTGTCTTTTGATTTCAAAGGGGATACATTTTTGGGGGCTGATTCTGCAAGGTATCCAAAGCATTTAAAGAGCAATTTTTCTTTGTCACGCCTAGCCCGTTCAAACGTTGTTCAAAAACAGTGACTGGTGTTTAGTCTGTCCGGTAATAAAGATATCGTGGTCATGATTTCAGTCATCTAATTAATCAGCAAGTGAAATCGTGAACTATAAAATGTCGTGATTCGTCAGTTTACTTAACAAATTCGTCGTTAAACATGACAGCAATCGATTCACCATCCTTTCCTAGTCCTACCCTACCTCCTGAATGGAAATACGACGTAGGTCAGTGTCCACACGCGCCCTTTAGTCAAGGAAGAAAACGAGAAAACAGACGTGAACTTTCTGGCGCACAGGCAGAAACGATATCATTCGCCGACGGAGTGTCTGGAGACTTCCTTCTTACGAGATACACAAATGTAAGAAGGACGAACAAGAAGAACATAATCTCATCCTGAAATAGAATGAACCTCACATGCAAGTTAAATACAGTGAAATGAAAATGAAATAAATTGACATCAACAATCACATTAAAAGGATTTTGAAAATCATATAATAATGGACCCTAAAATCACATAAAACGGACCACAAATATCATCTAAAATGGACTCGAAAATCACGTAAAATGGATCTCGGACACACAAGAGGCACAGATTTTCATGAGTCACCGCAATTGCGGGGACTCATGAAAATCTGCGCCTCTTGCAGAGGAAAGAAGTTCCTGTCTGGAGTAAAATTTCCCAAAACAGCCGAGCACATATAGCGTCACTCTTCTCCTCATTAAGCCGTCTGCTATCGCCCTTTGTTCTCCAGGAGACGTATTTGTTCTATTAATGGCTAACCCGAGCAGACGGCTTTTGAAATTCTGAAAATGTTGGACTGGAACCAAAACGAAAAAGGGTACAGGGTTGGATCAACAAGTGGCTGCATCCAAAATTAATCTGTACGGTGAGAGCTTAGCTGATAAATCAAAGCTTTTCGGAAACTGCATATTTTTAGAAAACGCTTCTTCTTTTTTTAACTTCTATTGTTGGCTGCTTGATTTCAATCATTTCAGCCGGTTCTGAGTGCGAAACAGGCACTACCCGTACTGACTCAAGGCACTTCTTTCACGAAACTGAATATCCTGACATTATTTTTTCTAGTATGATCATGGTGACGTTTAACCCGTTCAGTGCCGAGAAATCAGTCTGGACACCATCCAACTGCAAGAGGTATAGATCCTCATGAGCCCCCGCATTTGCGGGGGCTCATGAGGATCTATATCTCTTGCTGACACCACTTTGGGTTTTTGGTCTTGAATTACCGAAGAGTTGCAAAAGCAGAGTCCGCGTCACTGAGCTGTCACTGAAGGGGCCCGATAAACAGGTGCCGGCAGCGCACGAGGTCTGTCATCGTGTGTATGCTTTGCTGGTCTGTCATATTGGATCAGTCTTGCGATCTAGGCACCGCCGCGCAGCCCAAAATCACGCAGAACTAGCGCAGGTACATGGAAGGTCTGTAACCTGATTTTTCCCAGGCGGAGCAGTGTTCCGGCCGCTACGGATCGTGTCAAATCAATCATCTAGTTTTCATCCGACCGGAAGTAGCCACATTCCTCCCCTCATAATGCCAACAAAAGTTACCGATAATAGTTGATTCATCCAAGATGATTTCAAGCCGGATTTTGCATGGACCTCCTAGTGTGTGTCTTGCAGAATTTACAGCAATGAACGTTGCACGGAAGTCAGACTCGCATTGCGCTATACTTTTCGACGAAAACATAAAAGCCAGGACAAGCATGTGATGGCATGTTTGTTTCGACCGTGAGCTTTTAGTCAGTCCACTGTTCAGTTTCGCCGGAATGCCGCGTGCAGTTTGGGCCTCCTTTTGAACGTCTGTTGTTGGACGTGTTTGAATCCTACCCCTGATTTGAATCAGTGTGATGGTTAGCCGCTTAGGCCTACATAATTACTATAACTCATTGTGCCCCAAGGTCAAAATCCCCACTAATGTTGAACTGACGGAGTTGCGGTCCTCTCTGAGGACTATTGACAATTCGGCGGACAGATCGACCATGATGGTTCAAGGGTGGTGCCAGAATAGCTTGGCGCCTATAGGCGCCAAGCTATTCTGGCCACCACCCTTGAATTATCACGGTCGATACCTATTTTGCTGTGGTGTGTCGGGGCTGCGAATGAGCTCATGTGCAGGTGCAAACATTCAGTCATTTCATAACTAAATGGATGCAATTTCAGCCCCCCCCCCCCCCCCCCACCCATCCTCCACCAAAAACTACCCTTGCATATAAGCTAGGATTATGACTAATTTAGGTCTACAGTCAGCCAGCGATAAAGCTTCTATCCAGACCTTTTCGGATTGGACGAAATGCGTGGGTGTCGTCCCTTTGAAATGTTCGACATGCTTTGGCCACATTCCTCAACCCCGCTATTCCCGGCCGGGGGCAAGGCGAACGCTACAGTCCAAGAGACATAAACCCTCATGAACCCCCGCGGTTGCGGGGGCTCATGAGGGTTTATGTCTCTTGTTAGACCCATGTTCTTTTATGCCCATTTTTGGTCTCATTTAATCTGTGTTCGGCGGGCTTCACGCAAATGTGTGTCAGATGGTTTCAGACGCGAAAATCGTGATTGTTGGCAGCGAATGGGGTTAAAATGCTGAACCACATCGTATTACGGGAAAGATCGTTTCTCACGACACACACTCACACACAAAAAAAGTCTGACTGAGAAAAATACCTGCGTGGCATTGGGATCCACTCATCCACTCGAGGTGTCAAAGAGAGAAAAGAAATTAAACATGTGCCGAGTTTGACTTCTCCAACCCGCCCAACAAGGGTATTCTTTACCTCGACGCGTGCGTGAATAGATGCCTGGCAAAATTTGGGTGGGTAATTTCGTTACGGGTGGTTACGTATAAAACTATCGCTTGCTTTTCGCTAATCTTAGAAGAAGGCATTTCATGGAGCGGCCATCCCTTTCGGTGCTAACGCCAAATTAGTCAATAAACGTTCGGAAATCTGAAGTAGGTCAACATTGCCACGTGTTTCGACGAAAACTGTTTATTAACCCCTATCATACTGAGGCTAAAAGCTTCAAACTCGTACACTGCCATATGCAAGCTACATTACAGTACTTACATATAAGGATATATTTACTGTGGCTTTAGTTCAAGGGTCGTGCCAGAATAGCTTGGCGCCTAGAGGCGCCAAGCTATTCTGGCACCACCCTTGAACTATTTTAGTCAAACTTATTTCACACACTGGTGTGTTCCGAATGACTATAAGGGTTATAAGCCCGGGCAATTACGGCGATATCGTATTTTCGCCCGGGCTTTTAACTGTTTTGTTTGAAACACGTTCAGTTTGGATTTCGGATCGTCTCTTAGTCAAAAGGTCGAAATGTCTAAAACAATTTACACGGGGAACTTCAGGCTGCATTCCCTTGGATTGTCCAAGGTCAGGTAGCCTTTCGGCAGGAACTGGCCGTACGGTTGTTGAGGAAAACGTCAATAGGACCTCACTGCAAGAGTCACAGATCCTAATGGGTCCCCGCAACCGCGGCGGCTCATGAGGATCCACGCCTCTTGCTGACACCACTTTGAATCCATGTTTCTTGGACGGCTGAGGGGTTAAAATGACTGCGTCCCACTGGCAGTGAAGGAGTTAACTCATTCAGCCCGACGCACGTATTTCCCAAATTTTGGAGGCGTCATTTAACGACTATGCAACTATTTGCAGGAGATGGATCGACCATGATAATTCAAGGGTAGTGCCAGATTAGCTTGGCGCCTGTCGGCGCCAAGCTAATCTGGCACTACCCTTGAATTATCATGGTCGACCCATCTCCTGATGTAGTGCGTCAGGGCTGAAAGGGTTAATCACGCAGGCCGCAGAGGAAAGGATTATCAGTGACAGCTGTCGAGTAGTCAATGATTAATCATGCACTACCACTGAGCTATTATGGTCCACCATAACCAATTTTACGTCCGTCACCTTCATCGTAACTGAACCTGTTTAAATCGACCACCCTGATCAGAGATCCCCTGCTATTAAAGACCATCATTTAGGTGGCTGTAGCTGTGACTGTGGCTCAGTGTAGCCACCTAGAGGATGGTCTTTGATGACAAGTGACTTCTCTTGACAGAATGCATGTCTTTTAAGACCACTTTTACTTTCTTGATCAAAACTGAGACGGTTTCTCGGGACAGGTTCTACCCCAGCACACAAAGACCAGCGGACCGAAGTAGGCCGCAGTGGGACCCGCGCACGACGGATTTCGGCCCGTCGGCCGGCTTTTGCGTAGTGAGACTGTACACAGAGACAACTTACTGGTGGAAGCGATGGGTTTAGTTTGGAATATTGCCTCACGGTCGAACCCCCCCTCCATTTGGCACTGGTCGTGAAACGGTCATGTCAGTTTTGCACCTGGGGAAGCGCCGATGCAACGCAGGTGCGAAAACATATTGATGACGAGTGAACAATTGATGGCACCTGGGCAAGTCCAGTCTAAAATAGAAGCATTGGGAGGGTATTATTATGCTCGAGGACCGCACGCAAGGCGAAACATTCTTTAGAGACTGCATTGTTTCCGGCGAAATGCGACACGAGACACCTTGTCTGTACTCGGATTGAGTGCATTTATATAGCTTCTGAACACGCTGGGCAACGTTAAAACGTGAAACGTTTTAGGGCTTAACGTCTTTTGTCCACCACTAAGGTGATTTCAAAGACGGGGCGCCGAAAAGAGGTCTGTACAACTTTTGATCCCAGCTGGGCTCGAACCCGTGGTACCCCCACCCGGGTCTGCCCTGGGGGACTTGGGTGGGGTAACTACTTTTTAGTTCCCAGGGTCACCCTGGTCAGCCCCACAGGGTGGGTTTTCTTCTGTATTCTGGGGTATGTGTTTCTGTCTACCCTTGGTCCATTCACCTGTATTTTCCTTTTGTAAACTCTCCCTACTGTCTGCGCTGGCTGTAGCTCTTGATATTGGATGTGTGTTGCTAAATGGTCCTAGCTTTATTTAGGCCCCATGTCGTAGGTTTATTTAACGTATTGGACCGGCTGGCGACATACATTCAATATTCTGTTTATTTATTTTTTTTTTTTTCACAAGCAGTGCATTCACGTCCTGAGAAAGCCTTGTTGCTGTCGGGACGTTATGCAATGTACAATCAATCGAACCCGTGGCCTTTTGGATGAGAGTCGATCGCTCTACCACCGAGCCACCCAGCTCCCCGCTGGACAACGTGGAACCAGGTTCATGAGAGAGTGAATATTTCAGTTAACCCATTTAACCCCAAGGCCTCATTCCACACTAATATTATATGTGTCACCTATCAACTATTGATGAGTTGCAGGAGATGAATCGACCCGCAAGATAATTGAAGTGTAGTGCCAGATTCGCTTGGCGACACCAGGCTTTGTCATTCTTGTTGTGTTAGAGCTGTTCTTAATTAGACGAACTATTGATCGGCAAACCTAGATCGGAGAAGATCGGCGATCTTTTGGTTTGTTTCTTAATTAAATTGGACGAACCTAGGCGAACTTCAGCAAACCAGGTTTGCCATGGTTCTCTTCTTAACTGAAGTGCTTGGTTCGACGTACTTTCAGGTCACATTACATAGTCAAATTTGGCCAGTTCAGGCAGTGCAAGGACCGTGTTTTTAAAAATAATTTTTGCCTTGTTTGAAAATTTGTAGTAGGGCTGAATGTTGAAATTTGCTGGAAATTTCTGGTTAGATGAGAGGAGACATGTTTGGTGCTTTGATTCATACCATCCTGAGCTTATTCAGTAGAGAATTGTGGACCTATGTTGAGTTGCCGTTGACGTAGTGATTTGAGGGGCACGCTGATTTCAGCTGTGCTTGGGTGTGGGGTTGGTAAGGGATCAGGTTCATAGCCAAGAAATGAGACTGTCAATGTGCTGTTTTTGTTGTTATTTTGCGCATGGCAAATGTGCAGCTGGTGGGCGGTAGTGTTTTTTATGGGATTGAAATATTAGGGGATGCCTGGGACTGACTATGGCTAAGAGACTGGACAGTACGGAAACGCGACTGTGTACCGTGGCCTACTGTCTGCGAAGGTGTTCAAAATGGCTGCCGCTATGCCGCTTCGCGATTTGAACGATGTTTGTTTTTGTACTCCTTGCAGTAGCGACCCCACAAACAGCGTTGCGCCTCCTACAAATCAATAAATTTAAAAAAAATAGGTCGTGTTCTTCGCACGAGTGAAATATCACCGTCCGCCATATTTGTTTGTATCGGTGACTGTCTTCTTATCTCCAACGCAGAAGAGGGTAAAAGTTTTGACCAATCAGAGAAAAGGTTCGCCTTTGTTTGCTCAACACGTTGAGCGAACCTTTTCCGACAGCGAACTTTGGTTTGCCGAGGTTTGTGAACTACTTCGAACTAGGTTCGCCGTATCTTTAGATCGTCCAATTAAGAACTAACCTGGTTCGTCCGAGATCGTGAACTGTAGTTCGTCCGAGATCGTGAACTGTAGTTCGTCAGAGTTCGCGAACTAAAGTTTGTTTAATTAAGAACATGCTTTAGACAAATTCCAATGTTTTTATTGTTTTGTACATGGAAACATATGGCAATAAACTATCTTATCTTATCTTATCTTATCTTATCTTATCTTATCTTATCTTATCTTATGAATTACAGCATGATCGTCATATTTCTAGTACACTCAACTTACCCAACCCTGTCAGCGCTAACACCCAGGCGCCAAGCTAATCTGGCACTACCCTTGAATTATCATGGTCAATCCCCCTCCTGCAAGTGGTACATAGTCGTTAAGTAACACTTCCCAAATTGGAGAAATGTCAGTGCCCATGGCGCTAAAAGGGTTAATAAATTATGCGTTAAGCTCAGTTTCTGACAACTTCGTGCTAATCTGGCACTACCCTTGAATTATCTTGGTCGATCCGTCTCCTGTTGGAGTGCGTCGGGGCTAAATGGATTAAGAAACAGGAACTGTACCAAGAAACGGGAACTGTACCAAGAAACAGGAACTGTACCAAGAAACAGGAACTGTACCAAGAAACGGGAACTGTACCAAAAAACAGGAACTGTACCAAGAAGCAGGAACTGTACCAAGAAACAGGAACTGTACCAAAAAAACAAGAACTGTACCAAGAAACAGGAACTGTACCAAGAAACAGGAACTGTACCAAGAAACTGGAACTGTACAATAGAACACGGTTTGAACAACCACGTTTTTCACGCAACAACAAAAAAACAACTTTAACCTATCACATCCTGAGGCTGCTTTTTTTTTTTTAATTTGCTTATTGTCCTACAAAGGCTACATTACTGATTAGGGTATTTTAGTTCAAGGGTGGTGCCTGCAAGCTATGCTGGCACCACCCTTGAACGATCAGTCAAATTTATTTTAAGCAATGGGTGTATCAGAATGAAAAGGGTTCAAAGATCAGCGCTCTCTCTCTCACTCTCCAGAGAAGTCTTTGATGGACAAATGTGTCGGCCGGTATTATCCCTTATCATTCGGAATACACCAATGTGTGAAATAAGTTTGACTAAAATAGTTCAAGGGTAGTGCCAGAATAGCTTGGCGCCCCTAGGCGCCAAGCTATTCTGGCACCACCCTTGAACTAAAGCCATTGGTCTGTGTATCCTTATCTGTAAGTACTATAATGTAGCTTGCATATGGCAGTGTACAAGTTTGAAGCTTTTAGCCTCAGTATGATATGGGTTAAAGACCATCAGCAAAGTGTCTTTAATGAACTGTGATCCCTTATACGGGTGGTCTCTCAGATCAGGCTTTGCTGTATAAGAGTTTTGTACGCAACCCTACACAATTAGTTCCATTTCGACACCTATTGAAGATTTTTTTTTATTATTTTGCAGCCGCATTTTGACACGAGTGGCTGCTTGTAACGCACCGCAATGTCTACACAGCGACAAATATTTGCAAGTAGAAAATAATATGCACATTACAGTTGCAACAGCGTTAAAGTAGCATTACACGTAAATTTAAAGACACATTTCAGCACCATTTATGTTTAGTATGCCTTGTCGACACACCTAATGAACTTTAACAGCTGTCAGGACACGCAGCAAAAGCACCCGTGTAATCGCACTTTTATTCAGCTCAGTCGTTAGCGAGTCAATCTATTTTTAGCTGTTTCTCGTACTGATACCGTTGTATTTCTAGAACGGAGTGGAGTCATTGTCAGGTTACTTGACATAAAGACGACGTGTGCTGAGCTGGATTTTCCTGTGTCTAAATGAACCTGTGTGTAGCGTTTCGTAACCATCTGTTACAGAAGTGTATATTTGAACAGTTACGGCGGTAGTGGGCCTTCAACGAGAAGTAACTAACTCGTAACAGTTTGACTACAAAATTCACCACTTCACTGCCGGCACTGAAAAAGTGACTCACCTGCAGGCGATAACTCTTGAAAGTAAATTAGGGCAATCGTGCGTTGTTCTGTTTTCCTGAAAATGTCTATCGGCCTCCGCAGAGAAAAATGTCAGGTCCCACCTCTTTCAAACCGGCTTCACGCCACTGACAAAAGAAGTAAAGTGACCAACTTTGTATGGACTGCAAGAGATTGCGGGGGCTGCAGTTGCGGGGGCTCATGAGGATCTATGCCTCTTGCAGAGACACTGACATGTTCGTGGCCGTGTTCTTTGGCTGGTTTGGTTTCTGTGGCGTTGAGCTAGCATTCGGAAACACAATGATCTGCATAGAACGAAGAAAGAAGCATGCTTTGAAAGACAGTTACAATACAATTTCTTAATATTTCTATTTTTAAAGAGATACACTGGCAGTGAATAGGTTAATGTTTACTACTGATATAATATACAAAGTCGGCTGATGTGCAAGCTGCTTGATGTCTGCCACACACATTGTAATAAAAGATAATAGGAAAGTACTAAATTCGCGGCCTCAGTTTAGGGCTCGGGAAGTTCCCCGCGTTGCCTAGGAGCATCGGCGCGTCCGCCACCAATCTTAAGCGGAGGATAGGATAGATTTCAGAGAGTAGCGAAGTCAGTGTTTCAACACGTTTTTCTTGCTGTTATTGCCTGTAGCACGTCAGGATATTTCTGACATTGTCCTGACAGCGATTTCCCTATGAGCGCCTTAGTCCCGTATCCTCACAAGATGGCCGCCACGACTAGCGTGATGACGTCAGCTTCCCGAGCCCTATTACGCAGTAAACGGCAATCTTTTAACCCATATCATACTGAGGCTAAAAGCTTCACGGACATAATTATGCAAGCTACATTATAGTACTTACAGATAAGGATATAGACCAATGGCTTTAGTTTAATGGTGGTGCCAGAAAAGCTCGGCGCCTAGAGGCGCCAAGCTATTCTGGCACCACCCTTGAACTATTTTAGTGAAACTTATTTCACACTCTGGTGTATTCCGAATGATAAGGGTTAACTACGTGCCCTATAGAATCAGCGTAAACTTTGCAAGGGACGAGAGCAAAACGCGTTAATGATGGATCCCACGCGGTGCCGAGCATAATTACGCTTTGATATAGAGGCCCCGAAGCGGGGGGTCTGAATTTCTCAGTCACCCGGCCTCTTTCTGTGGTTCTAATCCGCCTAAAAGCTGATTGACGGCGTATCGCCCCCGATCACGGTAGATGGGACAATTAGTCTTTAACCCTTTCACTGCCAGTGGACGCAGATTGTGTTGTTGAAATCATTGTACATTCAACGTCCAAGATCCCAGTCGTCGAAGAAATATGAGTAAGAAGTCACTCTTTCTGCAAAAGGCAAAGATCCTCGTGAGCCCCCGCAGTCGCGGGGGCTCATGAGGATCTGTGCCTCTTGCAGGTGGGTGGTTTTCGAGATTTCTCGGCAGTTATGAGGTTAACACATAGTCGTAAACAACCGCCTTCTCACGCTTTAGTACAAACAACAGGTGCTCGTGAAATCATGTCACACACGGACTTAAACCCCAGGTGCTTCGTCCGACTGAGTAAGAGAGAAGTAGGGAAATGTGTTCAGGCAATTTATGTACTCAAGGGGCATAGATTCTCATGAGTCTCTTCAGTCGCAGAGGCTCATAAGAATCTATGTCTTTGTTCGATAGAAGCTATGGCTGCAGACGGGGACTTTTCCGCGTCGTCTGAGGAAGAGAGATCAGTCGGTGTAACTTGAATATGTCCGGTCAATTTTGCACGCGATAGGCACAGATTCTCATGAGCCCCTGCTGCTGCATTGGCTCATAAGAATCTATGTCACTTGCAGATAAGCGATCTGGCTGCAGGATAGAAAATTTTGTTTGTCCAACACACATCGAGATAACTTCCACCTACGACAATAACAGTGTGGACACGGCACTGGGAGCCACGTTTGCCTTCCCGTCCACCTGCTTGACCATAAACCGGAAATAGTAATGGCCAAACCGGAAGTGAAACTACGTCACAAGTGCCAAGAATCAGTCCATACAAAGTTGGTCACTATACTTCTTGTGTCAGTGGCGTGAAGTTTGAAAGACCTGACATTTTTCTCTGCGGAGGCCGATAGACATTTTCAGGAAAACAGGAAAACGCACGGTTGTCCTAATTTACTTTCAAGAGTTATCGCCTGCAGGTGAGCCTCAAATGGGGTCAATGAAACAAAGAGTAGGTCACGTGTTGACGCAAAGGATCGTGGACTATTACTGCCTAATTAAATATAAGGTATATATCGTATGGCAGTACCTACAGAAATGCATTCTTGTACGAGGAAACTAATGTTGTTTCAGTGTTAATTGTGTCAAATAAAACTAATAAATTGGTATACCTATATGTAAACCATTCAAATTGCTTTAGAAAAATTGTTGCCGTGCCCAGTGGAAAAGCAATGGTCTTCATCGCCCGCTTCTATAGTTCTTCAATGCCGAGAAATGCTCAACCCGATCCAGCCGCAAGAGACATAGATTCTCATGAGCCCCCGCAGTTGCTTGGGCTCTTTAGGATCTATGCCTCTTGGTTGAAAACACTTTGTATCCATGTTTTTTGGTTTGTTTGTTTGTATGTTTAGTTGGTTGGTTGGTTGGTTGGTTGGTTGGTTGGTTGATTTGTTGGTTGGTTGGTTGGCTGGCTGGCTGGCTGGCTGGTTGGTTGGCTGTTTGGTTGGTTGGTTGGTTGGTTGGTTGGTTGGTTGGTTGGTTGGTTGGTTTTGTTGTTTTTGGAGATTTTGTTGTTAGGTTTGTTTGTTTGATTATAGGTTGTTGTTTGTTTGTTTATCTTTGTGGGTTTTTTGGTTGTTGTTTGTTTTGATTTTGTTTATTTGTTGGTTTTTTTTGGGGGGGTTGTTGTTGTTGTTGTTGTGTTTATTGCTTGGAATATTTGACGCTGAACTGACAAAAAGTTCAAGAACACAATCTTCGTCCGCTAGCAATGAAGGGGAAAATCCATCCACTATAAGTCACCCTAGTTATTTTATTACATTTTAAACGCCTGACAGTCGCTCTTTTGGTCTTTATTTCTTGTTCCCATTCTGATCACTGATTTCTCCTCATAACGACTTCTTCTGTCTGATCTAGGAGAAGACGTGGTGAGATCTAAATAACACCTATCTCTGTCTGCAAGAGGTATAGATTCTCATGAGCCCCTGCGACTACAGGGGCTCATGAGAATCTATGCATCTTGCAGATGGAAAACAGAACGAGGGACCTCTGTAACTGGCGGATTGTGTGTGGCGGTGTGGGGAGGGTCGTTCCGTGTCGTTAGCGCGGGTAATTGTCGCCAGTTGTCAGGTGCAGGTAGCACCGCTTGACGCTCGTCTACTCCGCCACCTGCGATCGTCTTTTACGTTGCCGTGTATATCATCTTCACGTATCAGAGTCAGGGATCATGGCCGTAGACAATTTTTGCAAAGAAATGTTAAGGAATCATTCATGTTTCAATCAACATTAGTTTTGAAAGAAGTCCAACAATACTTTTTATAAAGAAATGATTCTGGGTTAGATTTCTTTGCCGGGTGTAAAAGATTTGGCCACAATTACAACGCATTATAATTAAGAAGCTGTCTTAGTTAAGACTGCACTTAAATAGCTTGACATGCCACGGAACACAGTACCGTTTCCGTACTGTCCAGTCTCTTAGCTTTAGTCAGTCCCAGTCATCCCCTAATATTTCAATCCCCTAAAAAACACTAACGCCCACCATCTGCATATTTGCCATGCACAAAATACAAAAACAAACCAAAAAAAAAAAAAACAAAAAAAAAAAAAACAGGACATTGACTGTCCCATTTCTTGGCTATGAACCTGATTCCTTACCAACCCCACACCCAAGCACAAACTGAAATCAGCGTGCCCCTCAAATCACTACGGCAACTCAACATAGGCCCACAATTGTCCACTGGATAAGCTCAGGATGGTATGAATCAAAGCACCAAACATGTCTCCTCTTATCTAACCAGAAATTTCCAGCAAATTCCAACATTCAGCCCTACTACAAATTTTCAAACAAGGCAAAAAGTTATTTTAAAACACCGGTCCTTGCACTGCCTGAACTGCCCAATTTGAATATGTAACATGACCTGTCAACCAGCACCTGTGTAGTAGCAAAGCATGACTGTGTAAATCATTCAGTCTATGAAACACGTTGTCACCGGCCCCTTCAGTGCCAAATACCTAAGAGCCAGGCCGTCAAGGATGATGGATACCAAGAGTGCTCAGCAGGAGGCATAGATCCTCATGAGCCCCCGCAACTGCGGGGGCTCATGAGGATCTATACCTCTTGCAGTTGGATGCTGTTTACGTTTTCCTTAACAGTGATGGGAATAAGACTATAACATAAGATAACAGACCATGGCCGCCCTAGTAACGGAAACCCATATCATACTGAGGCTAAAAGCTTCCAATGTGTACACTGCCACATGCAAGCTACATCAGTTATCTCATTCTACCCCAGACACCACAGCAAGATATGGATCGACCATGATAGTTCAAGGGTGATGCCAGAATAGCTTGGCTCCTATGGGCGCCAAGCTATTCTGGCATCACCCTTGAACTATCATGGTCGATCTGTGTCCTGCACTACAACGCAGTCTTCAGAGGACAAGGGCAAAATTTTGGGATTTCGGTCTTGGGGTAGAATGAGTTTTAAAATACTTACAGATAATGATATAGACCAATCGCTTTAGTTCAAGGGCGGTGCCGCCAAAATAGTTGGCGCCTAGAGGCGCCAAGCTATTCTGGCACTACCCTTGAACTATTTTAGTCATGACTTATTTCACACACTGGTGTATTCCGAATGCTAAGGGTTAAGCAACATTCAGTGACTGAGTCAGTCTTCAGCCATGGTGGCCGCCCTATTAAGCAACATTCAGTGACTGAGTCAGTCTTCAGCCATGGCGGCCGCCCTATTAAGCAACATTCAGTGACTGAGTCAGTCTTCAGCCATGGCGGCCGCCCTATTAAGCAACATTCAGTGACTGAGTCAGTCTTCAGCCATGGCGCCGCCCTATTAAGCAACATTCAGTGACTGAGTCAGTCTTCAGCCATGGCGGCCGCCCTATTAAGCAACATTCAGTGACTGAGTCAGTCTTCAGCCATGCGCCGCCCTATTAAGCAACATTCAGTGACTGAGTCAGTCTTCAGCCATGGCGGCCGCCCTATTAAGCAACATTCAGTGACTGAGTCAGTCTTCAGCCATGGCGGCCGCCCTATTAAGCAACATTCAGTGACTGAGTCAGTCTTCAGCCATGGCCGCCCTATTAAGCAACATTCAGTGACTGAGTCAGTCTTCAGCCATGGCGGCCGCCCTATTAAGCAACATTCAGTGACTGAGTCAGTCTTCAGCCATGGCCGCCCTATTAAGCAACATTCAGTGACTGAGTCAGTCTTCAGCCATGGCGGCCGCCCTATTAAGCAACATTCAGTGACTGTGTCAGTCTTCAGCCATGGCCGCCCTATTAAGCAACATTCAGTGACTGAGTCAGTCTTCAGCCATGCGCCGCCCTATTAAGCAACATTCAGTGACTGAGTCAGTCTTCAGCCATGGCCGCCCTATTAAGCAACATTCAGTGACTGAGTCAGTCTTCAGCCATGGCCGCCCTATTAAGCAACATTCAGTGACTGAGTCAGTCTTCAGCCATGGCCGCCCTATTAAGCAACATTCAGTGACTGAGTCAGTCTTCAGCCATGGCCGCCCTATTAAGCAACATTCAGTGACTGAGTCAGTCTTCAGCCATGCGTCGCCCTATTAAGCAACATTCAGTGACTGAGTCAGTCTTCAGCCATGGCCGCCCTATTAAGCAACATTCAGTGACTGAGTCAGTCTTCAGCCATGGCGGCCGCCCTATTAAGCAACATTCAGTGACTGTGTCAGTCTTCAGCCATGGCCGCCCTATTAAGCAACATTCAGTGACTGTGTCAGTCTTCAGCCATGGCCGCCCTATTAAGCAACATTCAGTGACTGAGTCAGTCTTCAGCCATGGCGGCCGCCCTATTAAGCAACATTCAGTGACTGAGTCAGTCTTCAGCCATGGCGGCCGCCCTATTAAGCAACATTCAGTGACTGAGTCAGTCTTCAGCCATGGCGGCCGCCCTATTAAGCAACATTCAGTGACTGAGTCAGTCTTCAGCCATGGCGGCCGCCCTATTAAGCAACATTCAGTGACTGAGTCAGTCTTCAGCCATGGCGGCCGCCCTATTAAGCAACATTCAGTGACTGAGTCAGTCTTCAGCCATGGCCGCCCTATTAAGCAACATTCAGTGACTGAGTCAGTCTTCAGCCATGGCCGCCCTATTAAGCAACATTCAATGACTGAGTCAGTCTTCAGCCATGGCCGCCCTATTAAGCAACATTCACTGAGTCTTCAGTGACAGCCCAGTTTCAAGTTGCCAAAGGTCGTTGAGCCGACGTGACCATAGTTGGCTATGCGCGGACCATCAATGGCCGAAGTCGGTCCGAGGACCTTCTGCTTACTGCGGGAGACCCAGTGATCAGTGTTACACCTAGTGCCTTGGATGTCGCAGACACACTGCCGTTATTTGACAAAAAGCGGGAATGCCCATTTTTTTTAGAAAAGCGCGATTTTTATTGACATACAACGAAAATCTCGCTCTTCTCAAACATGGGCATTTTGGGCTGTTGCCATATAACCCATTGCATCATCCTGAGGCTGAATGTTTTACAATTTGCCGCATAGTGTCCTATGAAGGCTACGTTACAGGTTAGGAGATAGATCAACCAGTTCAGTTCACGTCAAGGGTGGTGCCAGAATAGCTTGGCGCCTCAGGCGCCAAGCTATTCTGGCACCATCCTTGAACTAAAATGGTCAAATTTATTTCACTCAGTAGTGTCAGTACTGATAATAATAATAATAATAATAATAATAATAATACCGGTATTACTGATATAGGCGCTTTTTCTCAATTTTTGGGCGAATCGACTCAAAGCGCCGCGAACTGAAACCCAGCACGCACACACTCACGTGACAGACACAAATTTAGGTCGAAGACAACTTGACACAGTACAAGACAGACGAAGGGCCAGTTCAGCTACCGAAGTTACAGAGATTTTTGATCGCTTGTATTTGACATTTGTAAAATGGCCTGAAACCGGTACCAAAGTGTGTGTGTGTGGGGGGGGGGGGGGAGGGGGGAGGTATCAGTGAAAAAGGATCATGTAACAGCAGAACATCTGTCTGCCTGTTCCGCGATGCTGATTACCACCGGGCGTCCCTACCCCTGGCAAATTAAAATGATTTTTTTTTTTTTTTTTTTTTTGGGGGGGGGGGGGGGGGGTAGGAAAAAAGCCACAATGAGACAGGTACAAGACTAATTCAAACCTGGCGACCACACACAGCATTGTCTGCGCGCGCACTCGTCTGTGGCGTCATTAGCGATTAACGGCCGCCGCACGTGTGACTTTTTCGGAACTTAGGCAAAGGGAGGTCATCGGCGAGGCTACACCATGGACGTGGTCGTGTTGTGTTCTGTGTCAGTTACTGAGTCTCCAAACTCGAGTTTGCACTGCCGTGAACAACTAAAGGGAGCATGAGCATCGCGCTATTCTACGGTTATTCTACGCCGCAGTGCCGGGACGGTCGTCGAATCGCACGTGTTGACAGCCATGGGTGTTTTGTTTTGGGCTCGGTGGTCGCGATTTTATCCCGACTGCGTAAACATAGCAGCATAGAGGCAACACTAGCCACCAAGATACACTATACAGTACATTTAGCTTCTCACAAGCCCCCGCACTCTGCGCGGAACTCATGAAGATCTATGCCTCTTGGGGAGTTTTGTCTTTGGTTATGGGCGAACATTGCTAGGCAGTGAATGCCATCCGTCTAATGTAAAAACAAGAACATATTATCCTCGTGAAAGTATGCGGTAACGGTGGAATGAATGTTTCTTGATAGGTTCATTTGTCTCTGTGCACATCAGACGGAACAGAGAACCTTTGCCATACCATCTGACGGCAGTTCCGATGAAAGCGGCCTTCAAGGCAGGCTAAAGCCTTGTACTGTCTCCAGCCCTCAACCAAATAATAGCCCTATCCAAGACCATTTTAGTATATATTTAATTTTTTATTTGTAACCTGGCTTTTAAATTTCTGCCCGTATATGTGCCTCAGCAGATACAAGTATATTCCGTAGTGAACCCGACTCTGTCTGTACCAGAACAAACTGAGAGGGGGGGAAAATGTGTTCATTTATAATATGGCCATTGATGTACGGTTACTAAAAAACAAAAGAAACGGCTGAAACTCACTGCAAAACACAATAGCCCATCTCGCTCCCTTTCCCCCCACTCAGCCTGGAAATTAAAATTGTGTGAACTGAAAAAGCAAAACTTAGGCACAGATTCTCATGGGTCACGGTCCTGTAATTTGCGTGGCGGACATTTGAGGATCTATGCCTTTTCTCATCTGTAGAAAGGACCACTATCACACTGTCCCTGATACACTCAATGATAAACACCTCCTGTCTGGAATAAACATAGATCCTCATGACGCCCGCAGATACGAAAGCTAATGAGAATCCTGATTCTTGCCTGCCTCTATCATTATGCTGGTCCTTACATACAAGAAGCTGCGCGAGCTGATTCAGTGACTGCCGTCAGCCATTGTATTAGACGCGATGACAGCAATTATAAACAAACCGCTCTGCTGGAAAAACTGGACAGAAACCGAGAAGAGCGCGAGCTCACATTCCATCGAATCAAAATGATTAGGTTTTTCTGAGTCTGAGTTAGAACTGGTGTAGTATTTCCCGCCCGTCCGGCACAAGGTGATCTTGGCAGGAGACATCGGGACGCAACTATTAGTGTCTGGCGGGTAGCAGGGATTCACTGACAGTTTCTCATATCACTGAGTAGACAGGGACGGATTGAGGGGGGGGGGGGGGGGGGGGGGGTCCAGGACTGATTTCTGGAAAATGAAGCCGAGCGCAGAACCGGCCATCATTCCAGCACATTAGCCGCCTTCAGCGAGTCAGTTCAAAATCAATGCCGCAAGGCTTGTGAAGCGCAGGCGAAAACGAGACTACGTAACCCCTAATGATGATACTGCCGTCGGACCGCCTTCACTGGCTTCCAATCCAATCCCGCATACTAAGATTGCGACGGCTTGCATACCGCCACTTTGACTGATCATGGCAGTCTTCCGTCATACCTTTCCTCAAGTCAAATTATGACTTACCAGCCCTCTCGCTCACTGCGTTCATCGGGCCCGAAAGAAACTTCTCAAAGTTCCAAAGTACCATGTCAAATTTGCCGGATGTACTGCTCCTTTAATTTGGAATTCCTTACCGACTGAGCTGAAAAATGCCTACCCCATACGCAGTTCAAAGCAAAGTTAAAAACTTACCTTTTCTCGCAGACTTTCGTGTAATCTCTACGGTTTTCTGTACCCCCCCCCCCCCACCTGCAGACTGTGCGCGCGCGCGCGCGCGTGTGTGTGTGTGTGTGTGTGTGTGTGTGTGTGTGTGTGTGTGTGTGTGTGTGTGTGTGTGTGTGTGTGTGTGTGTGTGTGTTGTGTGTGTGTGTGTGTGTGTGTCGTTTTCGCCTGCGCATTGAGTTATATTATAAATATGAGAAATGCGCCATATACATACCATGTATTATTATTATTATTACTGATCCCGGACAGGGGGGCGGGGGAGGGGGGGGGTGGAGGAGTGAAACTTAAAAACGGAGACAGAGATAGTAATTACGCGTCTTTTCCGCTGAACGGTATCGTCAGTAGCAGTCAATGGGTTAAATGCTAAATGTCCCAATGATAACAATAAGTCGGTACATCATCACCCCACACACTGACCAGCAGCTGATCCGTCCCCAGCAGAACACAAATCTATCAGTAAACACTATCCATCTGCACATGGCGCAGATCTTCATGGCCCGGCTCGTGACGATGTATGTCCAGTCTCGTGTGGCCTTTCCAAGGTGAGACGTACAATTAGGTATCCGAATTTTGCCTTAATTAACTCATTCTACCCCAAGACCGAAATCCCCAAATTTTGCCGTTGTCCTCTGAAGACTGCATTGCAGTGCTGGACGCAGATCGACCATGATAGTTCAAGGGTGATGCCAGAATAGCTTGGCGCCCATAGGGCGCCAAGCTATTCTGGCATCACCCTTGAACTATCATGGTCGATCCTTACCTTGCTGTGGTGTGTCTGGGGTAGAGTGAGTTAACCCCTTCACTGTCGAACAAAAATGAACAAAATCCAGCGGCCAGAGACATAGAACCTCACTGGAGCCCCTCGCAGTTGCCACGGCGGCTCATGCGGGTCTATGACTCTTGCTGACACCACTGAACAATGTGTCCTTGTTCTTTGTGCCACTGCCGCCTTTTGGCGTTGATAGTGAAATCAGTCAGTTCACAAATATTTAATAAACACAATCTGCCTACACTGGGAGGGGGATAATTTGGGCCGAAAAGGCAGTAAGTGCATATTTGTTAAACGCGAGATTTCCATTGTAATAGAGT
>BTPG01000005.1:204854585-204862189 GCA_036245525.1 Semisulcospira habei
TGACTGAGCAGACGGTGGCCGGGGAACACACATTACGTCAGTCTCAGACCGGTTTGATGATGGCGGCCGCCGCGCGGACAACTTTTAATAGACGTTGTTCGGAAATAGAAATAGCTCGAAATTGCACGTGTTTCGACGAAAACGGTGGATGAAAAGCCCGGACAAACATGCGATATCGCGTGTTAGTCCGGGATTGCAAGTTAAGTAGTCCACCGTTTTCGGCGTGCGAAACTCGGACACGTGTAATTTTGACCTACTTCTGATTTCCGCGGGAAAAGCGTCTAGTATTGGCAGTTTCAGTCACAATAGGTTAAGGCCACAAGAATTAGTGAACGACAGGCAGAAATCTGGAACTTAAATGAAACGCGGTATAGTCACACCTCTCATAACTAACAACGGCATTGATACCGGCCCTGTGTATGTATACGCTCTATGACGCCGGATCAGCCAGGGGCTATCCGTCAGGCACTCATACGGGGCAGTTACAGCTTTTCGTTTGGGACAACGGCTGAGTTCAACCTGAGACAGATGACGCTCAGAGGGCAGACCGTGCATCACACTAGCATCACCCCCCCCCCCTCCCATCCCCCTCCCCCCCCCCAAATTTTTTTTTAATTATGGGGGTGGGGGTGGGGGGTAGGGGATAGACAGTGAGCGTGTGTGTCTACCGAATAAATTTACAAAGAGTATTCTTGGAGGTCCAAAATAAAAATAAGGATTTTGTTATTGTATTTTAACATATTTTGAGTCTGGAGGAGAGCGGGGGGTGGGTGGGAGGGGGGTGGGTGGGTGGTAAGCAGCGAGCGTGTATCGAGTGAATATATTAGGTGGAATAGGCGAAGGTGGGGGGAGGCCCAGACTCCAAAAAGGTTTTTGTTATGGTACTGATTTTGACTATGATAAATTTCTGGGCGGAAAGGGGCCGGGAGGGGGGGGGGCGGTGGTTCGGAATCCCTGGACCCCCCCCCCCCCCCCCACCTGGATTGCATGACGAACTGCTCACAAAAAAAAGTGTCGTTAACAAATGAGAAAACCCGTCGTGCTGTAATTAACCTGATTGCATTTCGACAGTAACGTCGGCCCGAAGACTTTTGCTTATAGGAGAGAGGCACAGATTTCCAAGGTCTCACTGAGTCATGTACAACTAGACCGGTTCTATTATGTGTGCCCTTTCCGTGGTGCGGACTTTAGCTCAAGAATCACGTAGCTCCCTTCAGTGCCGGTGTGTTTTCATCTGAACTACAGAGGAGGGCGCAGGAGTTCTCTCAGTCTGATCATGTCAGTTGCCGTTACTTATGTGCTGGACTGTGACTTTAAACTTTAAAACCGTAAAAGTCCAAAATTATAGCCAAGCACACACACGTTGTCTTCACTTCAAACGCACTGATGTCCAGTGTCGATTCAACCGAGGACTGTGAATGAATGTCACTCTCACTCATCGAGTCTACAGGTACAGCAGAGCCTAGTTTCAGCTAATCATTACATGAGAGATCACCTGTTATTGACCGCTATTACATCCTGTGGATGACTTTTTTTTTAAGCGTTTCTTATTTCCACCTGTATTCTACATTACAGATTACAAGATAGATCAACCATTTTAGTTCAAGGGTGGTGCCAGAATAGCTTGGCGCCTCACTAGGCGCCAAGCTATTCTGGCACCACCCTTGAACTATCATTCATAGTAAGTTTATTTCAAGCAGTACTGTATCACAATGAAAAGGGTTAAAGACCGTCATGTAGGTGGCTCTGGCACTTTCTGCCCATCAGTCAAGACTTCTCTGGAGAGACTCACAAACCAGATAGGTGAGGCTAGCGCTGGCATGATAGGCGGGGACAGGGGATCTAACTGTTGTCTGTCCAGCGCTGTGATTCCCCTTCTCTGGAGCGAGCAGCTGGCTCAGTGAAACTTAACCCTTTTAGCCCCAGATCCCTACAGCAGGAGATGGTTTGACCATGCTAATTCAAGGGTAGTGCCAGATTAGCTTGGCGCCTCCTTCAGGCGCCAAGCTAATCTGGCACTACCCTTAACATATCATGGTCAAGCCATCTCCTGCAACAGGTATATAGTCGTTTGGCAACACCTCCAAAATTTGAGAAACGGCACCCTGGGGCTAAAAGGGTTAACACAAGGGGCATTTCTCTTGTACTGAAAATGGGTGACTGCTCAAAAGATTCAAGATTCAAGAAAACTTTACTGTCTGTTTTAAAATAAATAAAGGCAGAAACTTGACTTTAGGTTCCATGCGCTCTGTTGTTCCTAAAAGATTGAAATATAATAATAATAATAATAATAATAATACCGGTTATTATATATTTTCCCAATTCTGCGAATCGGCTCAAAGCGCCGCGAACTGCACCCAACACGCACGCTCACGTGACACACACGCATTGACTCTGAAGACAAACACAGTGCAAGACAGACACAGGACATTCACCTGGTGCGAAGGGTTAGTTAGCTCAGCTACTGAGGTTTCGGAAATTTTGATCGCTTGTATTTGAAATTTATAAAGTGGCCTGAAACTGGTACCAAAGTGGAAGGGGAGGAAGAGCCGGAGTACCCGTAGAAAGAACCCCCGACAGTCCGCCCGAATTAACGGTGACACTTACTAGAGGAGAAAAGTCCGACGCCGGAACTCGGTATCGAACCTCGCACCTTTAGCGGCATTGGTGGCAGGCCGCGCCTTAACAACTGCGCCACGGACCGCCCGAGACATAGCAATGTGGGTACAAGTAAAAAGCGCATTAAAACTTAATTATTGTAGCATCACACATAATACATTATAAATATTAATAACTCTTACACACACACACGGCACACACACACACACACACACACACACACACACACACACACACACACACACACACACACACACATACACACAACGCACACTATCAAATTCGCTGTATCAGTAAGAGATAAAGTAACACATTCTACTGTCAAATAGGACCAGTCAACGCAGGTAATATTCAACGATTCTTACGACACCGGAAGCACGTGCATGGCTCATAAGAATCTATGACTCTTGCAGAGGAATAGGTTTGTCGGGGGGGTTGGGGGGGGGGGGAGGGAGGAAGAGAGAGGGATGGAGGTGGGGGGGGGGGGCTGTCTGGGTCTCTCATTACAGTTGCTAATTGTAAGCCTACTTCCCCGCCTCGTTTGTCACCGTTATCCTCTGGGCACGGCCTCTGTCTTCACCGAGGCTAGGTTTTCTCTTACTCTTCCTTATTTCAAGTTTTAAAATCCATTTTAAAGTCAGTTCCCCTTTTGCTGAAGGATACTGAGTTCATTATTTGACGTTTCCACTCTCGAAATGCGTCTCATCTTTCTTACTGATCAGACTCATATCAGATGTATTTTTACAACAGAAAAAAAGAGGTTCATCTAAAAAAGTTTTGTTCACGCTTATTTTCCTGACAAAGTACCCCCACAACCACCTGCCAAAACGACGATAATAATTATGATCGGCCCGAGCACCACAGCCGACACTGAAAAGTAATGTAATAAGACCAGAAAGGATAGATTTTATAAATCCCCGTAGTCAGTAAAGATGTATGCATGTTGCAGATGTGCAGCGTTCACAGAATTTATTCCCTGCAGTTCGAATGAAACAGGGTTTCTTTCAAATGCAAAACTTAGGAACTGAGACCACGTTATGGTCGCAAATTCTCCTGCTTCTCTTTTTTATAATCGTTGATAATCAAAACCAAAGCGGAGGCCCAGATGATGTCCAAGGCGACGTTGATTGACAAACTGATGTCAGCAAGAGGCATAGATCCTCATGAGCCCCCCGCAATTGCGGGGGGCTCATGAGGATCTATGCCTCTTGCAGTTGTATCGTGTTTTTCTTCTTCTTTTTTTTTTTTTCTTCTTTTTTTTTTGTGAAGGAGTTTAATTGTACGCTTAATCCGGAAACAAAAACAGCCTGAAGCTGAGGACTGAGCAGGTCGACCCGAGATTATGATGACCAGCGAGATGCGTGGATGCTCGTGTGAATCCATGCCTCCTGCAGACAGGAAGGTACTGATAAGGAACTGGGACCAGTCGTGTGAGTAAGCTTAAATCCTGCTCCTGCCACTGACCAGTTGCGTGAGTAAGCTTAAATCCTGCTCCTGCCACTGACCAGTTGCGTGAGTAAGCTTAAATCCTGCTCCTGCCACTGACCAGTTGCGTGAGTAAGCTTAAATCCTGCTCCTGCCACTGACCAGTTGTGTGAGTAAGCTTAAAGGGCAGCTCTCTAGTAAAATGGTGCTCCCGGCGATGGGTCGCTTACCATTTCGGCATGGGGCTTCGTGTTGATGCAATGAATCGAACTTACGATCAATCAGCCACAAAATAAACAGATTAAAGTCACTTTCAGTCCATAAAGTGTACTTACGTGTGTACATTTCAACCAGTTGCGTGAGTAAGCTTAAATCCTGCTCCTGCCACTGACCAGTTGCGTGAGTAAGCTTAAATCCTGCTCCTGCCACTGACCGGTTGCGTGAGTAAGCTTAAATCCTGCTCATGCCACCTACCAGTTGCGTGAGTAAGCTTAAATCCTGCACATGCCACTGACCGGTTGCGTGAGTAAGCTTAAATCCTGCTCATGCCACTACGCAGCATTTTTGAAGAACGGCAAAGCAGCAGGGCCAGATGGCATCCCAGCGGAGTCTCTGAAAGCAGACCTAGAGACAACAGTGGAGATGCTGTACCCACTGTTTGGAAAGATCTGGGAAGAGGAGGTGATGCCGACTGACTGGAAGGAGGGGTACCTAATCAAGCTTCCCAAGAAAGGCGACCTCAGCAAGTGTTCCAACTACAGAGGAATCACCTTGCTGTCAGTACCAGGAAAGGTCTTCAACAGGATCATCCTAGAGAGAATGAAGAGCTCCGTTGACCCCCAACTGAGAGACCAGCAAGCAGGATTCAGGAAGAACCGATCATGTACAGACCAGATCGCCACTCTCCGCATCATCGTAGAACAGTCTCTGGAGTGGAGCTCCCCGCTGTACGTCAACTTTGTGGATTAAGAGAAAACATTTGACAGTGTGGACCGAGAGACTCTGTGGAAACTCCTACGACACTACGGTGTACCCACAAAGCTCGTCCGCCTGATCAAGAGCAGCTGCGATGGCATGACATGTCGCGTGATCCACGAAGGGCAGTTCACCAGGGAGCTCCAGGTCAGAACTGGTGTCAGGCAGGGGTGTCTGCTGTCTCCGTTCCTCTTCCTACTGGCCATAGACTGGGTCATGAAGATGACCACAGAGCACAGACAGACGAAGTGGAATACAGTGGACACTGTGGACACAGCTTGACGACCTCGATTTTGCAGACGACTTGGCATTACTGTTCCACACTCATCAACAAATGCAGGACAAGACCACGGGGCTTGCTGACATCTCGTCCCAAGTGGGCCTCGCCATCCACAAACAGAAAACAAATACAATGAGGCTGAACGCAACCAGGGAAGAACCGGTCTTGCTTGCTGGCACCCCGTTGGAGGAGGTGGAGTCCTTCACCTATCTCGGGAGCATCATAGACAAAAAAGGCGGCACTGATGCAGATGTCAGAGCACGAATCGGTAAAGCCAGAGCAGCCTTTCTCCAGTTGAAAAAAGTGTGGAGTTCCAGAGAGCTGTCACAACACACCAAAGTCCGGATTTTCAACTCCAATGTAAAAGCAGTTCTTCTATATGGAGCAGAGACTTGGAGATTGACAAAAACCACAGTCAACAGAGTACAGACCTTCATGAACAGTTGCCTTAGAAGAATTTTGAAAATCCACTGGCCAGAGAAGATCAGCAACGTCAGACTCTGGGAGAGAACAGAGCAGATAACAGCAGACAATGAAATTGGGCGAAGAAGATGGGGATGGATCGGTCACAGTCTGAGAAAGCCAGCTTCCAGTATCACTAGGCAGGCATTGTCATGGAACCCCCAGGGAAAGAGGAAAAGAGGTAGGCCGAGAAACTCCTGGCGTCGAGACCTCCAAGCAGACATCAAGAGACTGGGAACCACCTGGAGTAGAATCGAAGGAGAAGCACAGGACAGGAGTTGCTGGAGGTCTCTCGTCGATGGCCTATACCCGGGTAGGGGTGACAGGCGTAAGTAAGATGCCACTACGCAAGGTGCTATTGCGGAGCACCTTGCTTGGTGTCATGCACTGGATTAAGCTCACTCGTGCAACAGACCCCTGCGGCATTCCAGTCTGGGAACGTTTGAATCTAATGCTATCTCTCCCCTTGCCTTGTATAGTTGCCCTAAGGGAATCTGTCGTGAAACATCAGTCTCACCATAATACATTTGCCTGGTTTACCATAACAAATCGGTGCTTGATTGTGTTGATCACTGATGACCCAAGCCCCACACCCCCTCCAGGCTAACGACCGCAGATGTAATCGGGGGCATACAGATGTATAGATCCTCATGAACCACTGAGATACTGCGCTGGTTCATTTAAGAACTTCGCTTCTTGGAGATCAGTGAAAATCAGTGGGTGCTCTGTCTTGCCGCGTCAGTGTCAAGGACGGCTCAAGCATTTAACCCTTTTAGCTCCAAAGCAGTATATCGGGAGATGGAGCGACCATGATAATTCAAGGGTAGTGCCAGATTAGCTTGGCGTCATCAGGCGCCAAGCTAATCTGGCACTACCCTTGAATTATCGTGGTCGCTCCCATCTCATGCAACTGGTTGGTGACACTAATGCAATTTGTGAATTCGGCCTTGGGGTTAAATGGGTTAACCCTTTTAGCCCCAGATCCCTACAACAGGAGATGGCTTGACCATGATAATTCAAGGGTCGTGCCTGTTTAGCTTGGCGCCTGATGGCGCCAAGCTAATCTGGCACTACCTTGAATTATCATGGTCAAGCCATCTCCTGCGACTGGTACATAGTCGTTAGTCAACACCTCCATAATTTGAGAAATGGGACCGTGGGGCTTAAAGGGTTAAAGCGGCCGATCCGCTATGAATAAATGACTACTGATCTGTGTCTCCCGCTCTTTGCTTCCCCATCTTCCATTACCGGGGACTGAGACGTTTTTGATCAGTATCGAGCGCGTCAGGGTATCGGCGACAACAGCGGTGTCCATTTTGACAACAGTTCGATCGGAACACTGACACAAGAGGCGGCGATTGACAATGCTGGTCGCAGCCGATACAACAGCAAATTGCAAAAACAGCGAACAAACACACAAAACTGACGGCTGTAATTCTTTGGAATTGTGGTGATTACCATTGGCGGTGGATCTGATTCAAAGGTGGGGGGAGGGCCCGTGAAGGACGGGGGGGGGGGGGGGGGGGTCAGGGGAGGGGGGGGGGGTAGGGGGAAGGGGGGAGGGGGGGGGGGGGGTAACCAGGTCGGTTTCCAGAATTGAAAGAACTTAAATGAGTTGTGTATTTCAGACGCATTGCCAGGCTAAATTGTTTTATTCTTCTTCCTCTTCCACTATCCCTTACCTTCTACCCCTCTACCCCTACCTTCATTTCCCACCTCCACCCCCAACCCCACCCCCTCTTCCCGCCGTCTTGATATACATGTATATTGAGCCTGCTTAACTCATTCTGCCCGCGACACACCACAGCAAGATATGGTTCGACCGTGATAGTTCAAGGGTGGT